>JAJEJO010000207.1:242177-346877 GCA_020662805.1 Glaucomys volans
GAAAGATAATAGAATGAGACACACATCTATACCCTATGTATATGTATAAATATGCAAATTGTATGATTCTACTTTGTGTACAACCAGAAAAATGATAGTTGTACTCCATTTGTGTACAATGACCTAAAATTAAAAAATAAATTAATTAAAAAAACAAAAAAGGAAAATTTTCTAACTAATATATTGTAGATTATTTTTCTATAAAATGTGATCCATTTTCTGTAATTATTTCATTTAATATAAAATACAATGAATACTGTGATATTCTTTCTCTTCTGGGTTTCCTTTTTATTTTGCATCTTTGGTTTGACTTCTGTTTCATTTTTTCCACATTGTGCCCCAGGTACACTCACTAGATATTCAACTTAGATCTTGTTTCCCTACCTTCCACTTTTATCACTGTACTTTCTTTTGTTTGTCATTTTTCCTCTTCTCAGGTGGCATATGAGTTCATTTTCCCTTACTATAACAAAATACTTGAGGCAAACTACTTTATAAAGGAGTTTCAGCTGGGCATGGTGGCACACACCGATAATCCCAGTGGCTCAGGAGGCTGAGGCAGGAGGATAGCAAGTTCAAAACCAGCTTCAGCAACTTAGTAAGGCCCTAAGCAGCCTAGTGAGAACTTGTGTCTAAATGAAATGTAAAAAAGGATGGGGAATATTGGTCAGAGGTTAAGTGCTCCTGGGTTCAATCCCTTGTACCAAAAAAGTTTCATTTTAATTCACAGTCTTGGAAGCAGAAGGCATAGCAACTGCATCTATTGATGGCCTTCTCACTCAGAATCCTAAGACACAGGACAAGAGACAGGCACATGTGTGTATGTGTGTGTGAGTCTCCTGATTTCTCTCTCCTTCTTGGAAAGCCATCAGCATTTAGCCACAGTTCTCCATCCTAATGACCTCATCTGGCCCAGCTGGCAAAGGCCAGCTCTGAACACCATGGTCAGTTCAGTTTCTACCTTCTTAGTTCCTCTCTCAAGGCAGCTGTGGTTACTGTTCAGTGCTTTTGCCCTTCCTCCTCTCCTCTGCCTCAGTCCTGTTCCTCCACCCTTCTCTTGTCCTGGTGTGTCAGCCTTTCTCTGTTTGAGCCCCCCTGAACCTCAGTGTAGGGAGCCCAGGCCTTGTGATCATCAGTGAAGACTGCTTGTTTTTTTATGGATCCCTGGTTCCTGTATTCTTGCACCTGCAGCTGTGCTGTGTGTTCCTGCATGGTCCTCACAATGGCAGCCCTTTCCTCTGGGTGGTGACCACTGTGGGTGACCCTCGAGTAGTCACACCTGCATGAAATCCTCTCCTCCAGCAGAGGCAGGATCTGTGACTGTGTTCTAGCCCACAGTGTGGCAAGGGTGGAAGTCACAGCCTTGGGAGGTTCTGGTGCAGAAGACCCAGTCTTGGGGAATGGAGTGGCGGGGTCCCTGCTGGCCTGGAGGGTCAGCTGCTGCATGGTGAGGTCCTTGTAATTAAGAACTGCAGTAGGTCTCTGGAGCTGATGGTGGCTCCAGATGGCAGCCAGTGAAGACAAATCTCTGTTTTCTTCAAGGAACTTGAAGAAAATTGAGATATAGATGAAACTGCATTGCACTTGACCTCAACTTAGAAGTTGTCTGAGACTACAGAAATTTTAAGAAAATAAATAATATTTTGTGTTTAGCTGCCAAGATTTTGGTAGTTTTTATTCAGTGATAGAAAAGAATGCATTTGTTTGAAGTCGTTTGAAAACATATTCTTGCTTTCCCTTATTCATTTTTATAAGAAACCCAATGGCTGCAAAGACTTATTAATCCACAAAACCATTATGCTTCTTTCATCATCACAAGAATAAAGAGTGTAGTTTAAGGGCAGAGTGCTTGCTTAACATGTGTGAGGCCCTGGGTTCAATCCCTACCACCAAAACAACAACAGCAATAAGCCAGGAAATTAAAATTAAAAAAATAAATTCAGAGCAAAAGATTTTGTAAATATTATTTGAAGGAAATACATATTTTTGCCTGTCATTCTTAGGAATCTTAAAGTCATCATAAGAGTTGTAGAGAATATTTTTCATGCCTAGAAAACATTTATATTAATTAAGAATACCTAACAATTGGAGCAATTTTGATTCACATAAGAGACTAAAGTCTTATCTTCTTATTGGCATCCTGGAAGAGTCTTTTAAATCTTGTGACTGAACAAATTAGTCAGCTGAATGTCAAACACAGGAAAAAGATGCATAAAATTTACCCCCACAGATAAAACCCTTGAGCCCCACAGAAAGGCTATATTTTTGCTTTAAATGCATATTTTAGTGTCGTTAGGATTGTATTAAAATGTCCTGGGGGAAATGAGATACATAGATGAGTCTTTTATTTCCTACAATGTATCACAAATAACCTTTGAAGACTTACTGTAGTGAAGCTTCATGGGAGTTACAAGAGGAAGTTGAACTCTTCCTCTGTCTTCCATGCACATTTCCAAACCCCTCCCTGAAACCAAGAAGAAAAAATTCCTGCTCCCCTGGCAAAGTGGATGTGGATTGTCCACCATGAAGTTGTTTCTCAGCATCCCTTTTTCCAACACAGCAAAGCACCACAGATTGGGGGTCTTAAACAACAATATGTCTTCTCCTAGTTCTGGAGGTTGGAGGTCCGAGATCAAGGATTCAGCAGGGTGGGTCTCCTCAGACTTCTTTCCTGGCTGGTAGATGGCCACCTTCTTCCCGTGGCCCCACATGGTCTTCACTTTGGATGTGTGCATCCTAATTTCCTCTTCTTACAAGGACAGTGTTCAGATTAAATTACAAACCACCATAATGACCTCATTTGTTTTTAATGACCTCTGTAAGGACCCCATCTCCAAATTCAGCCAGATTCTGGGGGTTAGGATTTCAACATATGAATTTGGGGGAGTATAGTTCAGACCATGTCAGTGCCTTTTCTGCATTCACAGAAGCAACAATGTTCTGCCTATAATGTTCCAGTTGGCAAATCTCCATGATGCTAGCCCAGTCAGCCACACAGGCTCACAAAACTGTTTTTGATGGATTTTAACAAGTACAGCAATTATTGTCTTTTCTCTGTTTGTCCAATATTCCTCCAGAATGGTAATTCTGGAATGTGTGAATTGATGACACAATGCCTTTCCAACGTAGGGAAGAAGAGGGGTCCTGGATTTCTTAACAAGATCCTTACAGCAAGCACATAGGAATGGGTTAGTACCTGGATAAAAAGAACTTCAGGTTTTGGTTAGATCATCCAGATGCACACCAAATGGGTTTTTCTTTAAGAAATCGTAACATACGTATGTTAGTATACATTGGTGAAAATAATTCTTCTTGCAACAAATATAGAACAGGAAGCAGTAGCAAAGTGTAATATCTAATGTAATTTGTTATAAAAATGAAATATCTTGCCTTTTTATTATGATATCAAAGCCAGGGTAGGTGAGGAAAATTAATTCATACAGAAACAAATTGCTTACAGGGAGTATCCATATCTTGGAAAAATTTATCTGTTGCAGTAACATATGGGCTTCTCTCTAAAAGCATCAGCTTTTCCAGATCCCACTAGGCACGCATTTTTCTAAATAGTTACTCCTAAACTTCATAAACAAACCAAACAACATATGGAAGGATTATGATTTGCATAATATATGAAGTGGGAAATATCCCATAATTTCTTCCAAAGTTTGCTGTACACTTTCTTTCAGGAAAAAAACAAACTCAAGTGTAAAAATTGTGGCTTTGAATTATGATTATATCTGCCTGCTTTTCTGAGACCCTTTTGACCCATTTAGGTACCACCAACGCTTTTTTTTTTTTTTTTTTAAGTTGAATTTTTTTCTAGTCACAGACATTTTTTTTCCTATGATGTTATAAAAAAATCTGTGTCAAGTCCCAAATGTTTCCACTTGTTATATTTACTGAGTCAATGGTGTTGGAGACATGTAAGAAGCATCATGAGCAGATTCCACAATGAGGGAGTCCCTTCTGTCCTGAGAAGGGACGTTTCCCTTGGGTTTTGAGTCTGTAAGTAGGTCTTTCCTGCTTCCACCCAGGACACTTGTTTGTGATTAAACACGACGTGGCATCACAGGAAGAACTAGGACACAGCCCGGCCTCTTGCAGCTTGAACTGGATTCCACCCACATGCATGAAAATCCTTAAAAACCAATATTTTTGTATCACTGTGTATGTGCTGCTTTCATAGGGATGTAGGGAGCAGGCAGGGGGAAGGGGAAGGCTGTTGAGCCTGAAGATCTTGTGTGCTTTGAAGTTTATCAAGCTGCATCCACTCACTCTGTGTGCACCTCATTTCCCACATTTTTTTTTCAAGGGCATCAATGTCAAGCTGTATGTCCTAAGACTAAAAGGTAAGTTCCCCCAGAAGCAAGCCTGGCCACCAGCAGCAGCAGAGCATCCGGCCCATTCCAGCAGAGCCATATCTGTCCAGGACTGTTTTCTTGTACGTTGCAAGGATCAGTGATCCGATTTCAGAGAGTTACTGGGTTTAGAGAAGATAATGTACAGGAAATTGATTCAGAACATGCACAACACTTAAAAATGTAAATTCTTATATTCTAGGATACACTATTAAATCAATGTACCTCTAAACACAGGACAGTCTGAGCCTGAGATAAACTCCATCAGCCAGTGCCATCTCAGATGGAAACCTGGGCTATGGTGATCCCCAGGACCCCTGGTCCCCATGACCATCAGAATAAGACTAGGCAGGCCAAACAGTCTCTCTAGCACCTTCTAGAGAAGAGGCAGGGACCTAAATCTGTGTTTGGATTTCCTCCCAGCTAGAAGATACTGTGAGGAGCCATCTCTGTGGGCAATGTCCTGCCCAGTCCTCCTTAAGGCCAGCTGTGTTCTGACCCTGCTCATATCCAGATGCAGGGCACTGCACCCTCTTCTAGGACGTCGACTCCAATTACCAAGAAACTGAGCAGACACAGATGGGGAAAGAAAGGTGGCAAGAAAAAGAGAAAAATGCAAAAACCTGTGCCAGGAAAGACATGGCAGGCAAGAAAAAGGAATTATCAGGATCTTTGGAAATGGTGGTTCTTATTGAAATATGACTCCCAAAGTTGCAGCTTCAACAATACCAATAACGAGAAAAGGACAAAAGCATTGAAAATGTTAGAACTGTACAGTACGTCTTCTTTCTACATGACAATTCTACTCTGGCAGGTGCCTCGTGGAGACAGAGGTGAGGTCTGCGGTACGTTTATGCCCTTGTACTACAGCGTTCACCTCGTATCACATGATGTGCAGAAGTTGTGACCATATTGGAACGTTAGGTGTGCTCTGCTATATCTTCATCCACCTGTGTGTTTGTAAAGTGTGGGTGAAAAGTTTGTGCTGGCATCTGTCACTTATGGAAGAAAGGACTTTGGGGACAGAGGTGGTGGTGAAGAGAAAGCATCTGTGAGATACCAGGGTGTCTAATAGGAACTAATTTTTCTTATTGTGGGCACATGTGCAAACATCAACGCGCAAGCCAGAGGATGTGTCAAGAGGATCAGTGTGCATGTTTTCTATGGAGTGGCATTTCTTTTTTATATGTGCTTATATGATATATATGTATATATATATATATGTATATATATTTCTTTTCTTATCACTTTTTGCAGTAAGCACACCTCTTCTGAGATTCCGAAAGAAAAATCTACACAAAGTAAAGTCATGGACTCTGCAGTAAAGATGGGTATGCACAAGAACTGATTCCTAGGTTTTTGGAGAAATCTCTCTTGTTGTATTCCCTATTGGGTCTTGCAGTGTACTTTTTACATGTTTTATTAAATATTTTTGAAAAATCAATTTTGAAATCTAAATGCATGAAATATTATTTATGATAAGAAATCTTGCTCCTGTGAAATATGAATCAAATAAAGGGATGCCAATTAAAAGTCATCCATACCAGTTTTATAGGAAAAAAAATGTGAAGAAATTTTGAAAAAGGATATTTAGCATCAGAAAATACTGTTGATGCGAGGAATCAATCACTATTTACAAAATTCCAATTTTTAAATAAAACATATCTTTTTACATTAAATTGTTTTTACCTTATTGCTGCTTTTGTATGTCATTCTTAAAAATCATTTCTTCAGCTGTGTCCGAGCCCCCGTGTGGAGGAGAGGGGGGAGCCTGGTACTGATCCCTGTGTGGGAGCTGCTGATGTAGTTCGAGGTGCTGGTTGTGCACGGTAGAATGTAGCATGGGTGCCCCTCCATGTGTTTGTTCAAATCCACCTGTGTCGGGAATCGCCTAGCAACACTGTGGGGAGGCAGGATCCAGCCCAGGCTCAGGGCTTGTGACAACTGTGAGGAGAGAGGGCTGCACAATCAAGTGTCAGACTGCTAAGCTCTTTTTGAGAAAAAAAAAAATGCAAGATTAATTTCCAAGCTATATTTAGCCTGTGAGCTCAGAGCCCAAACAGCCACGCACTGTATGTGTCATGCTCTGGGCTTGGGAAATAAAGCTGCACCATCCTGATTGCTTATTCCAGATCCCGACTGATAGCGCCTGACAGTCATCTCTCAGACCAACACGGTCAGAAACCACTCCCAGGATTCCTACCTGAATATGCATGTGTGCAGTATATGCAAACATAGGTATGTTCCCCTGGGTTCTCCAGAGAACCAGAACCAATAGGATAAAAGTAGAAACCAAAGGAGGTTATGAGAAGGAGTTGACCATGACACAGTGGAGGCCAAGAAATCTCAAAGTCTGCAGATGGCAAGCTGGAACCCTCGAGAGCTGGAGATGTTAGCCTGAACCAGAAGGTCAGGGTGCCAGTTCAAGGAATCAGGAAGAGACAGAGGGTTCTTCCTTTCTCAGAATTGTGTTCTACGCACATCCTCAATGCCTTGGATGAAGCCATCCACATTTTTAGAGCTCAATCTGCTCCTTTCAGTCCACTGATTCAAAGGTTAATCTCATCCAGAAATCCTTCACTTCACAGAAACCCACAAAGAATGTTTGAACAAATATCTGGGCATCCCTTGACCCAGTGAGGTTAACACATAAAATTAATTGACATATGTATTTTACACACACACACGCACACAGAATTGTATTATATGTTTTACATCCATTTCTTATATATGTATATATATAAAACAAAGTATATGTAACAAGTCATACGTGTAAAAAGAGACAGAGTGGGATGGAAAGAAAGACAGAAACATACATAGACAGACTCAAAGAAAAAATATATGGAAACAGAAAGAGACAAAGACTGAAAGGGAGACAGAAAAGACACAGAGACATAGTGAGAGACAGAGATACAGAGGCAAAGAGAGACTCAAAGAGAGAGACCAGGAGAGGAGAGGAGAGACCCTAGCATTCTAGACACAGCTGTATTATTGTGTACAGAAGTTGTGTACAATTCAAGAATTCATTAACTTTTCAAAGTTATAAATCCTAAATTACAAAAAAATAGGCTTATCCTAGAAACATATGTAGAAAAAGCAATGTTAATCAATGTATATATCAAATAAAGCAGCAAAGTAATTTGGGGAATACCACACTTTGATGAAATAAGTCAAAGACAGTCGCTTTTCTCTAGTTTTGTATGTTTTTCTTTTAACATTGGTGTAATCATAATTCTTCTCAGGGAATGCTTTCTCAGTTTAATAGATGCAAGTTTAAGAACAGGCCAAGTGGATTTTCCTGCCTGTCATTTAGAAAGAGGGGTAACTGTTAGCATATTTACTCAAACACAACACCTCTGTCTCAGCATTCCGTTTTCACCATATATTCATTCAAATACAGCTGTGCGCATAGTTAGATTTACAGAGTGGAAGTGTTTTTCCATACACCATAGGATGAAATCTAAGAAACGGGATGAACTTGCACACATTATAAATAATAAATCTGACATTTCAGAAACAGATTTTCTTTTTTGCTTCAAGTGTGAGAAATTCAAAATCAATAGAAAATAAAATTTTATTTGGATTCAAAGATATTAAATCTGTCTAACATGAATAGCTCCAGACCCAAACCATAGATCTGTGCATATCTACATTTGCAGATAAATGTCTGGAGTGATTCTTTAAGTCATAGACCCTTTTGTCCTTTACAAATGGATCACTGCAGGTTCCTAAAATTTGTTCATTAGGCCTCCATATGGGTTGGCTGTGTTAAGAGACAAATAGAAACAATCTGGATCCAATCTGCTATGTAAATCAGGGCAGGCGAATGAGAAGGAGAGCTGAGATCTTATGGGCTTTATTTCCTTTCAATAATAAAATGGCATAATCCATTTGGATCATGTCCCTGCAGCTTCCCATCCCAGTGAGGAAAGTTTCTCAGGTAGGTATCAGTCCTTCACCAAGTGGAACATCTCGGGGATGTCTGGGAATTATCCCAGACAGGAGAATATTAAACTGAACCACAGGAGAGTACTGTGTGTGTGTGTGTTAAATATTTCCATTATCAGTGACATCCTGGGTTCAAACTGAATAGCTAGTCACAGAATTGGTGTCAGTGAATTTTTAAAAATATGAGAAAATAGGTGGATATTCACTCAGACTAGGAATGGGCGTGTTGGTTTCATAAAAGCCTTATTGAAAATCAGGTAACTTTGGAGGTCAAATAGGTAATATTTGTCCTCAGAGGTTTTCAGCAATAAATTGAGTATTATTCAAATAGATGTAAATGAATGCATGAGGGTGAAAATAGGAGCAAAATTGTGGTACCACGAAGCAAAAGTTGATTAGCACACATGTAGATTCATCAACTTATTGAATTGCTCTCATGTAATTTTTATGCCATTTCTAAATTATCTGCTTGCCTTTCCTTCATTACTTTTATCTTTTGTTTCTGTTGCAATCATTAACTCTCTTAGTCTACAAGTCTCAAATTTGATTTATACCAACCACACAGCTCTTAAGCCCCATCATCTTTAAGAGCTTTTATCCAATCCCTTCCTTGATGATGGAGGTCAAATTCTACCCAATGTGATGCCCCAGACTCAAGCCCTGCTATTCATAACATCTTCCCTGCTCTAAATAAATACCACAGAACTCAGTTTATCACACATTTCTGAGTCATCATTTTCTGCACCTATTTTTGACAATATCAATATCATCTTGTATTATTAATCAACTACTCCCATGTCTCTCTCCTCCTGTTGGATTATAAGTCCCTTTAAGTTTGGGTCCAACATTAACCATCATTTCCCCCAGAGACATACAAGATATTAATGATTGCATAGTAACTTACCTATTTTGAACTAAACTCCTATAGAACACTTCACTCAACAATAACAGAATAATCATGATCTTCTGTTCATGGGGCATTCTCCAGGACCAGTCATTAAGTAAGACCAAATAAGTTCATAGTGCTAAAAAGTTGTTTAAATATATGTTTCCTGACCATAGGAGGTGAAATTCTAAGTCAATAACAGAAAGAAATTTGAGAAATTCATACAATGTGGATGTTAAACAACACAATCCTAAATAAGCAATGGGTCAAATAAGGAAACACAGAAGGAAGTTTACAACACATGGAAATCAATGAAGAAAGGAGACAGTGTCAAAAATTATGGGATTCAACTAAAGCAGAGTTTAGAGAGAAAGTTATAGTGAAAATGGCAACACTAAGAAAAATGAAAGATCTCAAATTGACAACTAATCTTGTATGCTTTAAGATGCTGGACTACATACAGCAAACCGGACACAGCCACCAGAAGTAGGGAAACAGTTGGTAGTAGAGCTGAAATTAGTGAAATGCAAAATAGAACAAACATGGAAAAAAACCCAATGACACCAGAGGCTGGTTATTTGAAAAGAACAAAGAAACTCAGAGTTTTAGCTAGCTTGACCAAAACAAACAAAAACCAGAGTAGGCTCAGGAATGAAAGAAGGAAACTCAATTGCCAATTTAGAGAAATAAAAATGATCATAAGGCAATACTGTGGTCAACTCCGTGGCAACCAATCAGACCACTTACGTGGAGAGGAGAAGCTTCCAGAAAGGCACAAACTACTGAAACTGACTGGAGAGGAAATGGAAAAGCTGAAGGCTGAAGGACTTACCAGGGATTGAATTTGTGATTAAAAACAAATAAAACAAACAAACAAACAAACAAAAACTTCCCAGGAAGAAAAACAGACCTGGCTTAACTAATAAATTTTACTAGACAATAAAGAATTCAGACCAATTCCCCCTCAAAAAATAGAAGAGAATAGTTTGCAACTTACTCCACAACTCCAGTGTACTCTGGAAGAGACAGAGTGAAAACAATCAAACAAGAAATCAATACGTCTTAAAAATGCATACATACTCATTATTAACAAAATAGTAACAAGCAAAGCAACCACACAGAATAATTCCATAACATGACCCAAAGGGATTGATCCCAGAAAAGAATGATGGAATTACCACCCTACAATCAATTAATAGGATACACCACATCAATAGAATAAAAGATAACCACCGTATAATCACTTTAATAAATAAAAATAATAATATAATATTAATTTGGGGCAATGTGAGATGTTATGCTCAAGCTCCCACCGGGCTGGGGAGGCATGGTTAGTACCGGGTTAAAACTCTGCAAAGTTTCTATTTGTTACTGATGATCACAACTTTCTCTTGAATGAGTGCTTTCCAGGGTGCTGAAAGCCTTTGATTAATTTCTCAACGTGCAAAGGAGTTGATTCTGACAAATTCTTCCAGGTTTACTGTCCATAGATTTTTATTAAGAAACAGTGTATTTTGTAAACCGATGACTCAAAATCCTGATTCTCAACAACAAAAATAATACAAAAACGGACATATCAAAAACTAACGCAGTGAAGACAGGAAAAAGCACGCTCTGGGGCCCCAGTCATCCTCCCCATGTGCTCTTAGAGGAGTTTGCTATGTTAGGATGCGACAGTGGGGGTTCATCTTTTCACCCCACCCCTTCACCTAATCAGTGCCTCAAACACAAAATAAATTTCACAAACACAGACAAGAATTTTATTTCTGGATAAATAAGATGCGATCTCTTCGTGGACAACTTATAGATTTCTCACAAAGATGACAACATAAGGGGAAATAGATGTCTATTAATGAGGAACAGGCTAGTACTGGACTTCATGATTCTGAAAGAGGATGTGGGAAAGCAAGAGAGATTACAGGTAACACAGGCTATATACGGAGCAGAACTTCTAGAAAGCAATAGCTGTTTTGCACCATGAGCAATTCATATAAGAGTAGCTGGCAATTTAACAAGCTTATTACATCCTCTACAGTTACTGCAAAGAAAAATCTCATCAGCCAAGAATCCTTCAAGCCCCTGAGCAGAGTGCACAGTCCTGAACCTGATGAAGGCTATGCTTCATCAAGAGCAGGATGCACTGGAGAGAGGGCATAGAAAAGGGGACCTCGAGAGGATGGAGAAGCCATGGTAAGTGGAGCTGTCAAACAGCCAGCTTCCAGGTGGCCTGGGAGGTCCAAAGGTAGGCAGAGGTGTGTATATAAGGTCAACACAAACCTGGAGACAAATGGAGCCTCATGGCCAATGAGACATTGGGTTTTAGATCTGGGAATGTGGAACTGTGTGCCCAAGAGACAATGGGGAGAGCATGCCAGGTTCCCATGGATGCCTGGCCAGGCAGTCTGGTTGGAGACGGGGCAGCTTCTCCTGCTCTTAGCTGTCCAGGGTGATGTGGGCTCCTTCCACCCCTAGAGTCCAGGAACCCTGGGAAATGTGCAAACTTCACTTGGAGCACGTGCAGTTGGGTCCTTTTGTTCTGGTGCCTCCATGACACTCCTTTAACCCAGACTGGGACCCTGCGGGACTCTCCTTGTTCTCAGAGGAGACAGCTTCCACAGCACCCCCTCCCTGCTGCTGTTTCATCTCTCATCTCTGCTCAAGTGTGCAGATTCCAAAATGCAGATCCAAAGAGACATTTTGATAGATGAAGGTGCTTTTGAAAGTTTAAACCAAACCTTATCATTATTTATAACTTTCCATCTTAATAGTGCACTATTTTTGCCTTGCATAAATACAAAAGTTACCTCTCAAACTATTCCAGATAAAATTTTTATACAGCTCTTCACCGCCTCATTCACTTTCTCTTTAAGTTTCTCTTTTCAAATTCTATTATCCCCTCAAGCATTGCACATAATTTCTGTCTCCTTGTTAGTGAGCTGCCTTGTTAACTCGGATTCTTTATGTCATGCAGGCTATTTGTTCCTGCTTATGATCTAGATCTCTCCTACCATTAACTGATCCAAGTCTCTTCGGTGCCTCTTGTAGGAATGAATCTCTAACTTTATTCTCATCAACATCATCTTCTATCTCATTTCACCTTCACTTTTGTCTAATGATTTGTTTCAATTTCTCTATTCCCGCTGAAATTGTGACTTTGCCTCATCACCAGTTAAACACCAAGTATCAAATCTCTCTCTCCTCTCCCTATGTCCCTTGTTACAACCTTGAGCTTCACCTACAGTTGAGATTCGGGGAATTAGCAATATCTGCGAGATTTCTGGGCAAAGGCATACACTTAACTTTTTTGAGTGCCTATGTACAAAGTATTGTGCTTGTGGTTGTAAAGAATACATATGCCAATAAGTCAGGCTTATTTCTGCTCTCAAGCAGTTTATTGTCCACCACAAAAGTTAAGATATGCATTTGATTTTTTCACAAGAATAAAAAAAACTTTGGTCCTCAATGGAATGTTATGGATCGGGTACCATAGGGATGAAACTGCTTCCCTGAGAGTATGAATTAAAATCAGAATCACAGCTTGCTCAGGTGACTGGAGATGCTATTAGGGAAGGGGGACACTGGAGTGCAAATTGAACAGCAGCCATGGCGTTGACGGCTGGAAGGGGGTAGAGTTAAAGTTGAGGAGACTAGGACCATGGGAGTTAGCTGGGCAGCGAGTCTAGATTCATAAGAATCCCACTGCTAGAGCTGTAACATTAAAACGGCATGAGATGCACTCTGCCAGCAGAAGAGTCTTAGAGATTCTCATCTCCCATTATCAAGAGTGAATGGAATGCCCATGCTCCTGCAGATAGAGTTTTATCTGACTCAAGTCATCCTGTGGACTTCAGAGTCCTTCAGCCCCGACGTGGAGAAGCCTGCCCTCTTGGAAAGGTAACTGCCTAACTTGGAATGTTAGTTCAATGTGCAGCCTCGGTTTCCATCTTGAATGCTGGTGCCCAAAGGCTTTCTCCTGGGATCATGAGGAGAAATGTGGCTTGGGCCTCAGACGGAGGGACACCTTTCTCCTTTCATACACTGAGGGAAGCAATTTCTCAGAGCCCTACTTCAAACTGTTTCTTCTTTACTCTAGGTTATTCTAGAATCCTCAAGAGCCCAGTACACAAGGTCCCAGGATGTGAATGAGGCATGGGTATCCCTGGTCTTGGTGGTAAAGGAGGGAATGTGAGACTACTATGGGGATGGTATAGTTCCTCTTTGACTGATGACACAAAAACATGAAAACTCCATGATAAATAAAATTCAAAAACAGGCTTAATTTAAAAAGAAATACAGTCGACCTTATCAGGAACTACATAGTACATGTTTGCTCTTCAGATAACAAAGAAGTTGTAAATGTTTTGTCATGCTTGGTCCTTGGACAATTATGAAGACATGCCATTTGACTCTCCTTGGGATACTAAGAGGGGTTGAAAGATTTTTGCTGAGCTAATCACTAATAATAAGAGCTGAAATTCACCAATGCTTACCTAATAAGTGCCAGGGATTATGTCATGTGCTTTAAGTATTCTCTCTGTATGATTTTCAGAAGAGTCCTGCCATTTACAAAGAATCATCATCTCTATTTCATAGATGAGACTGAAGAACAGAGAAATTAAATAACTTGGACATCACATAGCTTCTAAGTGTGGAGGAGACCTATTTAGAAACTATTAATGATCTTATCTACTAGGTCTTTCTGATTAATTCATGTCCCCCTTACTATCAATCCTGTAAGTAATATCTTCACTCTACAGCTGTTAATCCATGGCTATTGTTACAATTTGGATATGAGGCATCTCTCCAGAAGCTCGTGTGTTGGACACATGACATCCAACAGCAATGCTCACAGGGGAAATGATTAGATTCACACAACTGTATCCTCACCAGTGGATTAATCCATTTGATGAATTGATATTTTGAATGAACTACTGGGTGGTAACTGTAGGCAAGAGGTAGGTCAACTGGGGGCTCGACTTGGACTATATTTTGTTGGTGGTTCCTTTTTTTATCTCTCTGCTTCCCAGCTGCCATGAACTAAGTAGCTTTCTGTCCTGACCCTGTCTGCCATGATGTTCTGTCTCACCTCAGGCCCAGAGCAATGGAGTCGGCTGACCATAGACTGAAATCTCTGAAACCCTGAGCCCAAAGTAAACTTTACTTCCTCTAAGTTGTTTTTGTCATATATTCTGGTCAAAAAGAAAAACAAAAAACCAAAAAACCAAAAAAACACCAGCTAACTAGCACAGCTATTTTTCCTAAATATGCTATTTCTTTTAAATATTTATCTGTAATGAAACTTTGCTTAAGACCTGGTCATTCTACACATTTACCAACCTTCTTCCTTTTGAATCATTTTCTATTATCTCTACTGCTAAATACACATTTTATCTTTTGCATTATTTATTTTATATTGATAATGGTTGCACACTGTCCTATTATGTATAATTATTTGAAAACAATTGCCTGGTTATTGATGATGAGTGGGTTATTCATGAACTGCGGAAATATGCACAAATTCGTTTTATTGTAAATTTAACCACATTTGCATTCCATATGGTCACATTCATGTTGATATGCTTGACTTAGTTTGAATCCGAAACAAAAGCCTTAACTGCAGTCAGCCTCAGGACATATACCACAAAAAATAAAACTTGCCTTTCCTACATCTGAGTTTTCATGGTAGACAATATGGTTTTCATGGTTCCCTAGAGTGTGGTTTTCATGGTTCCCTAGAGTGTTAATAGGAGCCACTTCTCTGTTTGTGAAGGTGATACTCACTCCTCAGTCCTCATCTGGCTTAGGCCACCAGCAGCATGTGGCCCGGTTGACTGCCCTCCCCTGGGGCACTTCACCTGACTCTCAGGCACCTCTCTCTTGCTCCCCCTGCAACTGGCGCTCCTTTCTCTGAGGCTGTCCTTCTCCTGTCCCGATTTCCAGATGAGGATTTGGTCCACATGCCACCTTGCTCTCTGGGTTCACCTTTTTGATGATTTTTCATCCTAATGGCTTTGCCTGTTACCCACACAACCAGGCATCTGAATCTGACGTCACCCACAGCAGAACTCCTCCTCTTCCCTCCACCTCCAAACTCAAATTCCTGTTTGCAAATTCCTCATTTTAGTCAATGACAAATTGTTTCTCCAAATACCTCAAGCAAAAGCTCAGTTAGTAGTGATGCCAAGTTGAGAATGACTATAAAAAAATTAGATTCTATATTGTGAATGATATGATTTTTGTAAGTAAATTATTCATCAATATAAAATTTTATTAAAAGCATATATTCACAAAAACACATGTTCAAAAATATCTGTAATTTTGTTATTCATACGAAAAACAAGTGTTTTCCTTTTTCTGTCACCCTATGATATTTTTAAAAATCAGGTAATGTAGAAAGAACAACATATCTCATATGTATTAAAATTGCTATTATACTTTCCATTTGTAAATACCAGCAGGTGCTTTAATTTAGGATTTCAGAATTAAAGGGAATGTTAAAAAGAACAAGCTTGCCCTAATCACGATTAACCGTATGTATGTTTTCTTCCAGTTTTACAAACATTGTTGTTAACATAATTTAGACTGTTAATTTAGATAGCATTAGTTTTTGTTTAATATGATTAATTATAATTATTACTACATATGTACCCTGGTTGTTCAAACAATATACTTTAATAGACTCTTGCTTTGTCTTTAGATTTCCAATGTATTTATTGCTAGTATAGAAACAAATGCAGGTTACAGTAAAAGGTGTGTATCTGTCCTGTATGGTATCTGTCATTTTGATAACACAGAACTCACCCTCTTGGCTAATGTAAGGAGATTTTGCAAACACCAATGTACGCCTACCTACTGGAAATGGTCATTTTTAGAAAGATTGTTCAAAATATTCTCCTAGTGATAGTGGCCATGATATTGGCCCTGATAGTGGCCCTGACCCCCTCACATCCATGCACTGTGCCAACTGGCACTCCTGGACTGTTAACATTGAGTGAAAAGCTTTGAAATCAGTAAATTGTTTCATCTGAAATTGAATTGTGATGATTTGATTCTACTGCAAGAAATAGCAAGTGTTCTTAGGAAACAAATGTACTGTTAATTCAAGAGAGAACAGAAAGTTACGTTTTGGTTTCCTATAAAACACGAAGACAATATTTTCATATTGGGATAAACAGCATTAAAATAAGAAAGAGCCAGGAACTCATAAGTATTACTTATGTAGTACTTTCATTTATACTATAAAAAGTCATGTTCCTTTTTTAAGAATGCAGGTGTAAGGATATAACATGAAAATAAGTATAATATGTAAAAATTGACTTTGCCCCCTCTAAGATACGAATTTTAAATGGAACAAGTGAAAAATTGTCAAAAGGTGATTGGCACAGATATTAAGAATGTTCTAGAAATTATCTTGCTTTTCAAGGAAAGGATGCAGTGAGCACCAAAGAGCAGTGGTGAGCTTCTCTGCAGTCAGTGCCGCCCTGAGTTGTTATGGTGCTGCTTGCAGCTTGAGCAGTGAGGGCGCAAGGTGATCCCCGCCTGCAAGTGTCCGCAAAAGGAGAGAGACCGACCCCAAAAGAAAGGTAACTGTTCTACTTTAGAATTAGCATTCTAATTAGTTAGCATTCTCTCAGAACTGTCTCATGGTGTTGGAATTATGTAATACCCTTATTTCCATATTCTCTCTTTATGTCCAAACCCAAAATTAGAGTTTTAGAAGGTCACAGATAACTTCATTACTCAGTATTCTGATTGATTTTTTAAAATTTCTGGTTTTGACTTGTTATATATGGCATTTTCATCCATTGAATATTTCTTAGACTGAATTATGTATCAAGACTCCATATAATATCTTTCTCAGCTCAGTCTTTCCTCCACAAAGACAACATGTACATCCATATTTTCCCCTTTTCCATTCCCAGAGTTGAGATCCCCCCCATGGCTTTTAAGCATGGACCACTTGAATAACAGCAAATACATCACCCAGGACACATTGGTGCATATATTAAGAACCAGGTACTTATCTGCATGAGATACAAAGAGTGAAAGTCCATTCCCAGGCTTATAGTAGCTGATAATTTAATAGCTGAGATTATTAGCAAATACACACACATGCATATGTGTACAGACACCCAAACAGCACAAAACACACATGCATGTGCACACATGAACAAATACACATAAACATACATGTAGTATGTTTCATGTCTTGTCCCCAAAGTTATTATAGGCTAGATAATACAAGTAAACAGCCTACACAAGGATCAGTTTTTACCTCTAAATGTCAAAGTTCACAGAAAAAAATAATCAGGGAGCTTATTCAAATGATAAAATAACTTTTTCTTAAAAATTGCATTCAGAATGCCTGAAATTGATGCTAATACATAGTATGTTCAAGAAATTCAAGGAAAACACAAAGATGTGCTTGCATGAACCTGAAGATACCCCTGAAAGGTATTATTCCAGTACATATTAAACTTTTCTATGGGTCAGACAATATAAACATCCTTGTCTCATGGAGTTATATTTAGTATGAGATAAAATAAACCACTCAAGTAAAATATTCAGTGTGGAAATGCAATAAAGAACGATAAGACCATGAACTTGGGTAAGAATGCTAGACCTCCAAGGTGCTTGCTGTTTGAGTAGTATGAGCAGGGAAGTTAAGATGGGAAAGGCAGATTTCATTGGAGACTTGAAAATGATGAGGAAGGGGATGATGCAAAAATCTGGTGAAGAAGATTTTGTGTAGTGCAATGGGCAAGTGCAAAGGCCCTGTGGCAGGCATGGGCCTGCTGTGTTGGAGGCACAAGGAGGCACATGTGGCAGGAAGTGAACTGGTGAGCCCGAGGGAGCAGGGGATGAAGTGAGAGGGGAGGCCCCACTGCATCGACTGGTTGGCCAGAGGAAGGGTGGGTCCTAAATCCCTTTTTCTGAAAGGTGTGAGCACCAGGTGTGTTTCAGGACTCAAACTTTTCCAAGGTTTAGGAAGAAAATTAACAACAGGTAGTTACAACATATGAAATTGTATGTAGAATAAGTTAGAAAGACAATGCACTGCATATTCCCATTAATTCATACCCCCACGTGGGGTTTGTGACAGCCCCTGCCATTGCTCACCCTGATGGAACAGCAGTGGAAGGACCCAGTGGATAAAGATGAGAGGCAGCTCTTAGTTCAGTCCAGGTCATATTTTGCTATAACTGAAATTGTAGCATCAAACCTTGGGGATGCAGAGTCTCGCCCAATTCAGAGTAGTTGAAAGAGGATTGGGACCCATCTCTCACATTCAGAGTAAAATGTGGTACAAGCAGAATATTTGAGCAGAAAGAAAACAAAACTACCACCTTATAACATGACCCTCCTGCTAGGTTGAGATTATGAATAATCCATCTTGAGATGGTGAGTCTTGGATGGTTTATTTTCTACACCCAATTGCAAGAAGCAAAGTCCATGTCCTGTTTTTCTTATGCACATGTGGAACACTCACATCAGAGGGTGGATTTTAGAATATGTAAGTCTTTCAACATTTAAATTCTGTTATGTGATTAGCTCTTTCTCCGTAGGTCTTTCCCACATAGGATTCTGAGGAATAGACCTACAAACTGTTTGAAAGAGGTACTTTTTTTTTTAACATTCCTTGTGATTTTTAAAATTTCCTTTTATTGTTTCTATCGCACCATGGCATGTAGCTATTATGTTATTTGCAGACATAAACAAATGCCTATTTTCAGCACACTGGTTGCAAGAGTTAACTAAAAAGTGATATCTACAGCCATCCAAGGGATATCTGTCTGTACTTAATAAAATGCTAAATACTTATTTCTTCATCACTCGTATCTTTAAAATAACTTCTACTCAGAAACGTAACACTGCTTCATAATCCTTGATGTCTTCAACAGAAATTGCATGATCAAAGCTAGATTTTGTTTTTCCTTTCATTTCCTCATTGTAGAGTTGGTATTTTCAACATTTTTCTTAATACATGAGAGACTGGGTTGCATTTCTTGCCTAGGAATAAAAGGCCCCTGGTAAATTGTTATGATGGGGTGTGAAGGTCGATCAGCACATCCTGCCCCGGGCTCTGACTGGCTGCAGCCTCTCTGCTGCACCCTCTGGTAGGGCTACTGGTGTCTTTAGGATCTGAAGTGATACCGGCTTCATTGTGAATGCTTTCTGAGCTGGGAGGAGGTTTGGCTGATGCAGGCATCCCAGAAGCCCTCAGGGCTCTCCTCTACTGCATCTGGGATGGGTGGCTGAGAACACTCACCCCTACTGTGAACCATCGCTTGGGCTCCAGGTCCTTGACCACCCTGAACATGATTGTGCACCAGCTCAAGAGCATCCCAGGAAGAGGTGAGCAGAATCCTCTTAGGAGCCTGCAGCTCTCCTCCGGGTGCTTCTGGCACTTGTCTCTTTCACTACGAGGAGCGCCCCCTGCTGGATGGGCAGGTAATGGCACGGCTCGCTGCCTGCAGTCCCTGATCGGCCTTGGGTACCACTGATTGTCCTCAGTGAGGCACACTCAGCACTCCCTGTCTCTCCACTAGAACACGAGGCCAAGAAAGAAGGGTTTTGCTTTGTTATTTTCCTGAGCCTAGGCCAGTGCCTGATACATAATGCCTTAAATACTTACTTGTCAAATAAATAGACTCCCAACAATATTTCTGAATAACCAAAACTTTTAAAAATGTCAATACCTCACTTGGGTCTAGAAACGCTGTACCTGCTGACTCACCTTGGAAATGAATGTGAGGTCTATTCAGCTCAACCTGTCACTCACTCTTCCCCAGCACCAGTGAACCTATGGAGGTCTGTTATTAAAGATGTCCCCTTGGCTCTGAGCACGTCCTCGCAGGCCACTCAGAGCCAGTCCTCCATGTCGTCATGACGACTTCCTTTTCTTTTTTTCCCATTTTTCATCATTAAACGTTCCCCCAGTAATTACCATTTCAGAGATAATGGCAGTGTATTAGCCAGATACATGCTACACAGCCAAATATCCACCCTGAAAATGTAATTATTAAAAATAATAACAGTAGAGAGGGCACAAGATTATATATAAGGAAAGCTGTCTGATTATTTCTCAATAATTTATCTGAATGCTAGCATGATATTCAGATATTTTGAAATAATATATAGCTGTTAAGGTCATTCTCCTGCCCTGTGGGCTGTTTTTCTAAACCTGATAAAAAATAGATGAAATATTTAAAAGAGAAAACAAAAATTTAAACCTCCTTCTGTTAGGGGACAGACAGATGGAATGGTGGGAACACCAGGTAAGGAGAATAATTCTATAAAATGGGTCCTCTGTGCTGATACCCACATGCTTTCTTTTCCAAGAAGCAATTTACCTGCAGCCCTGACCAGCCTTGATGGACAGGATACATCCACATTCCTCAGCAGACTACCCATTCCCTGCAGGAGAAATGAAGGCCCAAAATAATGTTGATAAGAGGACCCCAGGTTAGGCTGAAGAAGACTTTTGTGACCAGATCCTGAAACTCTAGGAGATAAGGATAGTTCCTCCTAACCATAAAATCTGCATGAATGTATGGTTAAGAATCCAATTAGAACCAGTCAGCATGGGCCCAGGTGACCTAGAGTTGCCATGACAGGAGGGACTTGAAAGTCTTCTGTCAGTCAAAAGTCAAGGGATGGACCTGGGCAGAACTGTCTGCAAGCTTCTCCAGGATCCCCAATAAAACTGGAGGCAGGAGAGACATTCTCCCTTGCCTCTTGGGAGTGTCCCTTTCCCTTTTCCTGTCCCTTCAGTAACTCATGCCTATTATTCCATGTGATAGGTGTGAAATCTTTCTGACTTGATGGCAAGAATCAGGGTTTGAAGAGGGGGTCTTCACACTGCCTCAGTTTCTCAGAGGGCCCCAGCTCTGTAACACTTCCTTTCCAAAGTTTTGCCCGCAAATCCTGCCGAATGCCACTCTCTTTTATGGGAACTTGTAATGGGCTCAAATGCAGGAAAAATCAGACTAGATTGTGGAGTCAGATAAAGGAATCCACTAGACTTTCTTGATTTCTACTTTTCCATATCTACATTTAATAAATTAAATGATATTCCTATAGTACCTCTTACACTTAGAGGATTTTATATTTTCCCCACCCATTTCTTTAGATTGCCATTGCCAACAGGCAAAAAATTCAAGTACATGCTCCTAGACATTTTTAATATCATTAAAAATGATATTGTATTAAGTTGTGTGTGGTAATTTTGAAAAGAAAATAATAAGAAAAGAGTTTGTATCTTCTGGAAAGTGTTTTGACAATTAGGACAGAAATAAACAAAAGAGCCAGTGACAGAGAAGAGACAGCATAAAACTGAATGTCAAAGGAGTGGCAGAGATAAGGGAAGCTCCTGAGGGCCAGGGCAAGTCAGCTGTGTGCAGGCAGAAGGTGAGGCAGGAAGCCCTGATGGCCTCCTGTCAAGGTTAATTCTGTGGCTCAGTAATAAACAAAAAGGGGTAGGGAGAAGAGGGGAGGGAGAGCCAGGAAGCAGACACAGTGTGAGACTCTGCAGTGGAGAGAGTTTAACAGAACACTCAGCAACTAGGTCAATAGGCGACTGGCCAAGATGGGATTGGAAGTCCCCAGGGCCTTATGGACATGTGAAGGGTCCCTCCCCCTGTCTAGGCTCTGGGACAGAGCACTGGCAGAACTCCAGGCCAGCCTGAGGGTCCTGCAGGGTCAATGAGTGGGAGATACACCCACTTCCCTCCAGGTCTCCCCTGTCCCCTTAGCACCATCCCTGTCTCCCCCACTCCCCTTTCTGCACATAATGTCCCCTGAGTTCAGATCTATAGTACAGCCTGGAGGGATTCCTGAAAACTGCTTAGAATCGATTTTGAGTGCTCTTACCAGGTAAAAGTGAGTATGCTGGACAATGCACGAGAATTAGCCTCATGCAGCCATCCCACAATATAAATATGTTTCCAGACAATATGAATAAAGACAATTTTAAATTTAAAAAATTTCTGTTCCCTCTCCATGTCTGGCATGGAAGAAAATAGCTTAGGGAGGAAGGTGTGTCCACATGAGCAGGCCTTCACAATAGGCCTGTATTTAGATGTTAATTACTTATTTTCATAAGAAAACCCCTCAACTACACTGCAGAATTACAACCTGAAAATTAAAATAAAGAATTATGAAATTTAAAATTGTTTTTTTCTTCTAAATATACATGACAGTAGGGTGTACTTGACATATTATACATATATAGAATAAGTATAACTTGTTCCCATTATGATAATTAGGATCCCATTATGGTGGTTGTATGTGATGTGGAGATCCATTGATTGTGTATTCATTTATAAGGATAGCATTTATAAGGATAGCAAAGAGATGTCCAATTCATTCTACTCTCCTTTCTATTCCCATTCTCCCTCCCTTCCCTTCATTCCCCTTTGTCTAGTCCAATGAACTTCTAAGCTGCCCCGCCCTTGCTGTGGGTTAGCATCCACATATCAGAAGAATGTTCTGACTTTGGTTTTGGGACTGGCTTATTTCACTTACCGTGGTATTCTCCAGTTCCATCCATTTACTGGCAAATGCCATAATTTCATTCTTCTTTATGGGTGAGTAATATTCCATTGCATATATATATGCCACATATTCTTTAACAGCACTTCAGATAGAACATTAATTTCTAGGATATACAAAGAACTCAAAAAACTTAACACCAAAAAAAATTCAAATAATCCAATCAATAAATGGGCTAAGGAACTGAATAGACACTTCACAGAAGATATATGGTTAAAAAACACATGAAAAAAATGTTCAACATCTCTAGCAATTAGAGAAATGCAAATCAAAACCACATTGAGATTTCATCTCACTCCAATTATAATGGCAATTATCAAGAATACAACAATAAATGTTGGTGAGGATGTAGGGGATAAGGTACACTCATACATTGCTGGTGAGGCTACAAATTGGTGCAACCACTCTGGAAAGCAGTATGGAGTTCCTTAGAAAACTTGGAATGGAACCACCATTTGGTGGAAATCAGTGGTCTCTTGGGACTGGTTCTCTCATAAGTTTAACCTGTTGGAGAGACTTAACAACAGTTTGGAACAGGAGCAGGTTATCTTGGTAAGGGTGGAGGAAGGGCTCTGGAAGCATTAACATTTTAATTAATGTTAATTTGTCATTAACAAATGACATTTGTCTCCAACTTTCTGGACCCAAACTGGCCTTTATTTTTGTGGTTCAACCCAATTACCTATCTACATTGACTGTCATTTTAATTTTTTATTACCCTTTTAATTTTAGGGACTTCTTACTGCTATGGGGTAAAGGGTGATGACCGCTCTTGCGGCTTCAAGCTGAGAAGGTGGGATGTGGGGTGGGGCAAGCAGCTTGAAGTCCCTTTTTAGAATTTGGGTCTATCCAGGGGTAAAATATCTGGTTCTATGAAAAAAAGCAAGAAAACATAAGTAGAAAATAAATAGCATCAGGAACATGTCAATGAATATCATGAAGATTATAGAAATTAATAATCTCTTACCAGGAGGTGGAAGAGCTGAGACGTTGTTCCCATAATCAGGTCTAACAAAACCTAACAAGCCTGGAGAGGATAAGGCCTTTATTTATAAATCTTTTAACACCTGCTGGAGTTATCAGGAATGTAAACACAACATTTAGTTAAGTTACCTAGTGTCATCTGATTTTTGTAAAATATTTTTTTATTGACATGACTTCTGTGTTTAGTAGGGATCCCTTTATTTCTGTTATTTATGGCTAGATGATCATACTAGCAAACATAGATCAAGCCTCCTTGTGTAGCTTAGGCAGATCTGAAGGCCTTACACTGACGAAAATTTCTGACTCTGATAGTTTCTCTTGATAGTTTTCAGGCACATTTGCTTAAGAATCTCTTTTGTAGCCTCCAGTCTTGACTTATTCTAGGGGCTAATACAAGTATACATCTTAAGTTACATTTAACTATTCTTTCTTTCTTTTTTAAAATGCCCAAGAATGGCTATGTTTTGGTTTTCACTGTTTTGCTAGGTGTTTAAGATCAAGCTGGCCAAATTGACCTATTCCTGTCTCTTAAGAGTCAACTGAATTCCCACAGGGGGTCACTCGGGGGGGCACTTGAGAGCAGCTTCTTAGCTCCTTTAGTGCCTGCCATTTGCTAAGTAAATGGTCTCCTTGTTAAGGTGGCTTCCCTTGGAAGCATCAGGGATGCTTCCCTTTTCCAATGACCCTCCTCTGCAGCAGGTGCACTGATTGGCTTTTCATCCTCTAGTGGTCTCATCAATCTCCCTGATGGGGAGATTGTGCAGCCCAGAGTTGCAAAGCTCCTTAGAGAAGCTCTCTTTTTCCCTGCATTGATCTCTCAGTTTGATCTTAAACATCCAGCAAGCCAGTCTCACCAGTCATAAAGTACGAGTACTGGGCTTTAACTTTAGTGTCTATGACTTTACAGTTATTTATTCCCTTTTATCTAACTTGGGTCCATATTATCTCATCTGTTCTATAGGTGATGACTTAATATCTCAAATTAATTTGTTTGTTCTTGAAGCAGTACCTCTGCAAAACCCTAATCAGTCAGCAGTTACAGAGTTTACAAGGAAAATACAAAATGGAATTAACAACAGTAAAAACATATTGAGTTGTGTAATAGTTATGTTAAATTTTGGCTGAGCTATATATTATATCTCCTGTTTGAGATCACAGTAATTTTGCAACAAAAAAATCTTTTGAATATTACTTTAAATTAGCTGAAGTTTGGCTTATTTTGGAGCCTTTGTGACATGTAGTAAGGAGGGAGGCAGAGCCTTATCTCAGGTAAGGCGGGGCTCTTCATAAATCCTAGGTAAAGTGGTCTAGTTCTGAAGCTGATCTTTGCCTCTTTTTAAAATGTCATTTCAGTCATTTACATATACTGTTTCCTAAGTCTATATGAATGTGAGCACAATATGATATTACATCTAAAACATGAATCAAAGACAGTTTTTAACTTTCCTTTTGTGTAGTAAAGTGGCAAAGTGTTTTCCTGTTTTATAATATTACCCTTTAAACATATCAGGCTCTTATTATCTTTTAGAAATACATTTACATTTTTATCCCAGTGTAGAAGGTAACATAAGGTTCAGGTCCAGGTACAGAACATTAAAAGATATAATAAATCCCCAATAAAATTTACTATTTTTATAAGCTTAAAATTACCATTATAGACAAGTTTAGTTTGGAGAACAGCAGCTTGATAAATTTTCTGTTTTAAAAACTTGTATACCTGGAAGATATGAACACATTTAGCATGTCATACTGATGTTTTTATATTAACCAAGTTTAGCTTTAAAGGAAATTTAGACTTTGTATTATAGTGCAATATTCTAAAATTACAGTTGCTGTTTAACCAGAGTTGTACAAACCCCCAATTTTAAGACTAGTTGTTCTAGAGAATAAAACTTAACAGACATAATGTTAAGAGAAAATTAATGTTTTAATAATTATTGGTTATTTTAATATATAGACTAAACTTTGGTTTATATCAGTACATTAATATTTGACCTTAGGGGAAAGAACCTTGAATAGTTTTAACTGTTGTGTTAAACCTTTTAAAATTTACCCTTAATTTACATTTTTAATCTCTTAATTAGACCCTCTTGTTTTTTACTTAGATGTATTGCAGCTTTATCACATAAAGACTTTTTTACCTAGAAACATTTTTTACTAAATATATTTTACACCTAGAACCTTTTAATTTTTTAATTTGTCAATTCTCTTTTTTAGACTTCTGAAACAACCCTTGTACTTTCTGAATTTAGATGAATTATTTTATTTTTAACAAGATAAAACACTTTATGTTATTTATAGAACTCAATTTGAAATATAGTTGAAACCTTTGGACCCTTTATATAGAATAGTACCTGTTGAGACTTTTGGCAATCTTGTTTTTAGTGATAACAGAAAGTAATTCTAAACCCTCTTTTTATTTACCAATTTATGAAAACACCAAAAATGTTTTAAGTATGTTACCCTATGGAATTTAAGGAGTTAAGAGTACTTGATGTTATATTTAAGAGTTAGCATTTTAACTCTCTAAACCAATCAGATGTCTCTAACAAACACATCCATGATCAATCCCAGGTATGTCAAATCTAAATTACTTATTATTATTTTTTAAAACCAAGATATCAAAGATGTGTATTGGACAGCATCAGTCATTTCTTCCCTGTTGAAGAAAAGTCAGGAAACAGTGGATGTTAGACATTTTAGAAAATTAACATTTCATTAGTTTTTGACCACCTACAAACAAAACCGTGTTAATAACTTGAAAGCCACACTTTTGCTTACCCAGTTTAGACACCTTTTAAATTATGTGAATCAAAGGCATTTGGATCCATTTTTTAAAATTTTAATTTATGAGCTCATATGTCAATTTTGGTACCAAATATATGTAGATGTGACAATACACCCAAATATATATACATAAACAGATGGACAAAGACCTTATAGCTTATTTTTAAAACCCATTAGATTGAGAATCAACCCCTGTAAATTGTCTTCTGAATGAAACAGAGCATTAAGAAAACTTTATGGTTGGATAAAATAGGTCTGATCAAAAATTAACCTAGGTGCACCAGATCAAAATTACAAACTCAGAAAATAGAATTTGAAAAGTTTTTTTTTTTGGCCTCTATCCTGATGTGGTCCCGCTTATCAGAGATGAAGAGAATTAAGAGAATATAGACAAGGTTATGCCTTATCCTTCCCTGAAGGAGTTTCCCGAAGAGACAGCAAGGGCGCTGCTTCCATTGGTCTCCTTGGGAGAGCCCCCTCAGGTTGGGGTCTTGTTTTAAACCAGTTTTTCTGGTCTCTTGGATGGCAGTCATCAAAATTTTAGCCTGGCATTTTGGTGGACCAACTCTAATAGTTGGGAGTTCTTGTTGGCAGGAGTTTACAATTTAATGTAAGCGTTAGTGAACATGTTTAAAAACATTTTTAATAATAATTTTTTCCAAATTTGATTATAAGACATTTGATTAGGATGTTCAGGCTGCCCAAAGACAATTTGGTGGTCCCCTGAGGGGGCCATCTGACCGTGGAAGTTGGCTATTCTCTCTCACAGAATTTATAAAGAGAAAGGACATCACAGCAGGTCCAGGAGTCAGTGGCCCTTCTCTGGAATTCTTGGAAATTGGTCAATGTGCATTGAAGGGGGTACATGACAAATATGAGGGAGACTGACCCATGTCCACACTTTTAAGGGCAACAAAAACAGAAAAAGATGAACAAACACAGATCAGGTAAGACACCACAGACAATGACAAGTGACCATCCCCGATTCCTGACCAGAAGGCCTGGGCAACATCTTGCCACAGTCCCGGACTCGGGAAGTAATGCTGTGTCCAGCCTTCCTCAGAGTCCCCAGATTCGGATCTGCTAGAAACAGACTTACCAAGTCCCCAGGGCACAGAAACAGGTGACTCTCTGGGGGAATTTTGTTCAGTCCTGGGGCGGGCTCCACAGACCTGCAGCCCGGGGCTGAGGAACGTCTCCCAGAGGCCTTCCCCGAGGAGCAGCGCTGTGGCCTCTCCCCCCGGGAGGAGCTTCCAGGTCAGTGGTGAGCAGTGGCTGCCTTCCACGCAGCGAGGATCTCACTGGGGCCTCCAAATGTTATGGGGCACAACTTAATAACAGACCGTTCACCACTGAGAAGTCCAAATTTCAGTCTTTATTAAGCCAGCTGGCTGACTGTCTCACACAATGCCCCCAAAAATGGCTATTAGGAGAACAGCCCCAACCATAGGGTTGCAGGGGTTCTTATACCAAAAATCACTTTAATCGTAAGTGTTGTTATGATTTGAAATTACAAACTTACATCATGAGATCATCAGCAGAGGGGGACGTGGGTCAAAATGACCCTTACCTAGGTACAAACTGAAGAATGGTTACTAATGGTTACTAACATAGGAATCAAAAGAGAACAATTTTTCATCATATAAGAATTGCCATTTTGCATTGTTAAACATGTCATGCTAAGTGACTGATGATGGGTACAGAGGTGGGTGTTCCCATGGGAGAAGCTCATTTCCTACATACATACATGGAGTCTCAGAGCAAAATGGAGTCTGTTTAGTCATTGCCCACATAGCCTGGCCTGTAACATTTCCATGGAGCCAAATCTGTCAACCCGTCACAAGAAATACATAAAAATAAGATGAAAATGTTTGAACTTAGGTGTGAATCAGTGTGGCTCCTCCAGTAGCTCCTAAAATCACCACAAATTCCTTGACTATTTTCATTTTTCAGAATCCAGATACCTACAGCTGTCTGCTGATACATGGGAGAGAATGTCAGGGGGCTGCACACATTAAGAACTCTGGTTTTAATATTTCAGAGAAAAGCAACAAACAACAAGAAGGAAATCAGGGTTTGTGAAAGTGATTTCTCACGTGGTTGTTCTGGAAGTGAATTCTATAAATTTTTTGGAATGGTATTTTCAAATTCAATTGCAATTAAAACAATCAATGCCAATTATGTTTTATGGATTATTTCTTCTCTCCAAATTCCTAGGTCAGGTATCTGCTATTGTTGAAGCAATGATGCTGCAGTTTACTTTTTGCTCTTTTTTGAGATTGCCATCTCGTGCACATACTGAAGGACGTGCTTCTCAGAACATACTTGAAACATACTAGAAACTTCTAGCATTTCCTTGTTCTATATTTATGTCATGTGCAAGTACCTCTCTGTTAGCTTTTGGAGGCTGGGACAAATCCCTGAGTTAAACAACGAAAAGGAAGAAAGATCTATTTTGGCTCACAAATACAGGTTTCAGTCCATGATTGGCAGGCCCCATGGTTTCTGAACCTGTGATGAGGCAGTATGTCATGGTAGAAGGACAGAAGGGCATGGCAGAGCAAAGCTACTCACCTTCCAGCTATAGAGAAGCAAGGAGAGAGAGAGAGAAAAGAAAGAAGAAGAAGAAGAAGAAGAAAAAGAAGAAGAAGAAGAAGAAGAAGAAGAAGAGGAGGAGGAGGAGAGGGAGAAAGGGATGGAAATGGGAGGGGGTGGGTGGGGAAGAAGGGCCATCCCGAGCATGCCCCAGTGACCTACTTCCTCCTACTAAACCCCACTACCTACACTTTCCACCACCTCTCAATGATACTGTGATTTATTAATCCATTCTTTAATTAATCTATCGACAATATCAGAGCCCTCATGATCCACCTACTTTCCAAGAGTTGCCTGTGAATATTGCTATATCGGGGACCAACTCTTCAGCACATGAGCCTTGGGGGACATTCCAGATCCAAACCAGAACAGCAGGATGCATTCTGTGTGCGATGCGATCTCTGCCCCAGCTCTGCTCTGATGAAGTCCATCCTGGTACGGATTTAATACACTAAATCACTGCTTTCCTGGGAGGGGAAGTGGGTGAAGGGAGGCTTCATTCAATTCCCCAAGGTTTATAATCGATGTCAATGGTACTGAGGAATTATCGGTAAGATCTAAAATTACATCATACATATCTAGAGATAAACGTCTTTATCTTTGTATCTTTTTGTCTATATGCATGTAAATTGTGGGTTTTAATTAAAGATGAATATTAGGAATACTTAGATGAGAGCGCTGAATTGATCCAGAACAGAAAAGACTCCTCCTGGCTTGGAACACCCAGGAGTAAGAAGACAGCCATCACCTGCCCTGGTTTTGCTGCAAAGCTCTGCACAAACAGGTCTTCACTTACACCCTCTGAGAAGTTTGAATACTCGAGTTCTGCAATTAGAACTGCGGAAGTTGGGACCCTTTTGTACTCCCCTCCTTGAATGCTTCTTAAAACCAATAATTAGCATTTCAAAGAGAGGGATTATATATTAACCAGATTGAAGTGGTTTCTATATATGAGGCATAGTATTACATTCAGGGATTTTCAAAATTTAGCTTCTTAAAAGTGCTCTCATTAAAAATAAAATCATGACACAAAACAACTCATCAAAAGAACATTCTCGCTAGGAGTTTATTCTTCCTCTTTGTACAAGGAAAATACTATTACAGACTTATTAGCAGAAAGTTTGTGAGTGAAAGTTGATCACAGGGTATTTTCTGATTTAAAAGAGCTATCCAGTTCAAACAAGGTGCATAGATCTTCAAAGAACTAGAAATTGTCTAGCAGAAATTCCGAGTCAAACTGATGAAATAATTCATACCAAGTATTTCACAAAAGTGATGAAGTGATAGAAAATTGACTTAATTTAATATCAGCATTTAAAATTATTAAATGTCAAGGAATGTTCCCAGTCACGAAGTGAAGAACTTGATAACTTTAATAAGTGCTCCTCTACAACGTAATGATATAATGACGGTTGAAATGACAAACACCTTTTAATTTCTTACCACAAGAAGGAGAATGCTTGGAAATATTTTCCTTATGAAGACTTCCTTTTGTCCTGGAGGGTAGAGACTTCTAGATTCTAATCTGAACTTTGTAACCAAAACAAACTGACCAGAACAAACCCAGGCGATTGTCCTTCAGGACCCGGGGCACTGAATTGCCAACTGTAAAATAAAATGAAAGATCTACAGGTCACTTAAGGTATTTTTCTTTTTCCTTCCCCTCCCCCTAATGCTGCATCCCACTCTAAGGATCAGCAGATTACTCCTTTAGGGAACCGTGTCCTTCCTTTGCCTTGGCCATGTGGTTTAAACGGGAGCTACCATCATTAGAGACACATTTCCCATGGCCACCAAAGATGGTGGGAGGAAGCTTGATCAGAGCTCATTTCATTTGGAGTTGAAGCTGGGATAACACAGACTTCCTTTATAGTTGGGAGATTTTAAGATAATGAGCCTAGAATCTCTCATCCAAAGATTAGACCAAGAGGAAGAAGTTCCCCTCAGATGAACAGAGACAGGACAGAGATCTGATTCCTTTCATAGCAAAGTTCCTCCTTGTCCTTTCTACATTTCACTATGGAAGACAATATGCCCTTGTTGGTTTGGCCAAATTCAGCTTGTGTTTCCGCCATCAGAAGCCAACAGTTGCTGGGTGGACTTTGAAATTCCTTTCATCTCTATGATTCCATGACTTTGTAGTCTTGTGGCATGACAGTCAAAATGATGTCTGGTTACTTCATTCCACCAGAGAATTATATTAACCAAAAGATTTAAAAGAGTTGTTGATGCATATCAGGACCTATATAAATATTTGCTAAGTAGTGGAGTGGTGTGTGGTGCACCTGAAGAGTCCTTTGGAAGAGTGCTACCTGCATGCCACATAGTCTTGTTCATGACAGGACACAGGTGTTCCCTATGCAGGCAGCTTTCATGAGAAATGTGCTTCTGCCTAAATGGAGCATCAGACCAGCTAAGAGCGAGCAGTTCTGTAAAGAAGGGTTACAGGCTTCACGGTCACCGACAGAAAGGTGCTGATATTAACGAGGCAGAAGAGGAGCTGACTACAGAAATAGAGCGGCAAGTCAGAAAAATCAGGTCATTTCCAGGGGATGATGGAGCAGCAGGAGGCATTATATAGAGCAGGTCTCTGAGAAAATCCTTCCAGAAACTTCTACTTATGGTAATGGGATCAAATAAAAATATTCTACTATACAATTCGCGTGTACATTACAACATGATTGAAAAGTATACAGAGAAAAATCAAAGAACTAAGAGGATCAAGAGGCATCTTCTGTGGAGAATGTCTTGACACATGAGCGGTTTTGTCAAACCTTGATCAGTGGCTAAGGGAACAAGGAGCAAAACCCAAGTACACAGGGTATTTGAATATAAAAATATTGTGTCTAACCTAATTGAAGTAAATTCAGCAATGGACCCAGCTGTATGAGAGGGTGAACTTTCTGTTCACATGCTCCTGGAGCATGAACCCAAAATGACCTTATTAATATCATACACAGACCCCAACAGTTTTTGAGGGATTGAACTGTCACTGGTTCACAGTAAGATTAAGCTATACAAGGAAAGCATAAGGACTGATGGGAAGTTTCCAACAACATGGAAATTAAATCAACATCTTTCAAATAATCCATGAATCAATGAATACCTTCCAAGAGAAAGAAAGAAAATATATACTCTTAACTGCATATGTGAGACAAAAGGAAAGGCTAAAAGTCAGTTATCTTATTTTCCATCACCAAATACTGGAAAAAATGAGTGAAGTGAATCAAGGAAAAGAACATTGAGAATAGAGCACACCCACAAAGTCTGTTATGCACACACACTCACAAATACACACTGTGTACACACAATACCTCACTACTAGTACAATAAAATGGTAGAAACATCCATTCATTGTTTAATGATAGTTGTTTACACATTTGAATAGAATACCTTTTATATGCATTTGCTTATTATAAAATAATACTTAAGAAACAAAAAAGATAGCATTGGTATTGTTGCTTTATATAACATGATTTTTTTTCAATTAAGTCTTTATCACTTGGGTTTTTATTTGAAAGAGTTTCATTCCTAACCAATGTTTTCATTTACTTTCCAAATATTTTAATTTATATTTCAGATTAATTTAGATTTAAGAGAGAGGGATGCCATAAAAATTGGAAAATGCTATTAGTCCAGTACTCTTTTATATTATTTGTTAATTTACGTGTGAATCCTAATGAGGACTTTATTGGGGGGATTGCATTGTGGGGATTTGACTCAGGGATGCTTAACCACTGAACAACATCCTCAGCCCTTTTTATGTTTTGTTCTGTGTCAGGGTCTTGCCAAGTTCCTTAGGGCTTCAATACGTTGCGGAGTCTGACCTTTAACGAGTGGATCCCCTACTCAGCCTCCTGACTCTCTGGATTACAGGTGTGCACCACTGCACCTGACTCCAGTAAGGGCTCTCTGTGCACAGAGTCAAATTTGTTGTACTCCATATGAAGATATTATTAACTGCCTGTAAGGATGCTTTGCTAGTTTTCTGAACTCCCAGGAACATTTTGATTTACTATTTTTCCTTATTGATCACTTAAAAAATATCATTTCTAGTTAAATTTAATGACATTTTAAACTGCCTTGAAGATGTTTCAGTGTCTTTGTAGGAAACAAGAACATTTTGATTTATACAATGGGCAATTTTCTAGGTCGAACAGCAAAGGCATCTTTTTTCTAATTGTTTTTGCTGTGTGCATTAAAATTGTGGCACCCGGAACAAGCCACCTAATTGCTGCAGTGTGGTTTTCCCATCTCCAAGTGGGGATGAAAGGCTCAGTTCATGGCTGCAGGTGATGCTTTTTGCTACGTTCATTACCATTTCCAAGTGCCAGGGATTTGCCTATTTAGAACAGTTCTCGGCGTCTCTTATAACCTGACCAGTATTTGTTGGATAAGTGAATGAAGAACTATTTCAGTAATAGGTACCAAGTGCCCAGCTCAGATCTGCTCTATCTCAAATGTATGGAAAATGGAGATTTGACACTAAGCTAGGATTGTGAAATGTTTTAACACCTTAGATAAAATATGTTTGGGTGTATTTACGGAGTTCAGGAAATGAAAGGGCATGGTGGGTTCTGGCGTTGATGGGATGTAAAAGGCCTACTGTGGATGTAGGTCTTGTGTGTGATTTTTCCTTCTGACCCGGTGGAGAAAGATCCCAGGTGGCAGAATAACTCTTATCTTGAATTATTTCATGAGACCTGGCAGTGTATTTACCTGGGTGTGGTGACCTTTTGATAACAAGGTGGAATTGGCAGAGAAGTTAATATTGTGACCTTCAGGAAATCAAAGCCATGTTTGTCAATCGATAGGTTTATAGGGTTAGGTGCGTCTCTCAGAGGGTTTTGTACGTAGTGGGCAAGCCTGTGGCAGGAAGTGAGAGTGGACTGAGGGCATACCAGGGGAGTCTTCGTGGATACAGGTGAGAGTTGAACTGAATTTTTTGTGAATTGCCCTAAAAATGAGAGGCCTGGGAAAATGCAATCTAAAAGCATGTTTCCTGATGGTGTCAATCTGGGGTAACTTCTTCAAATCTAAGGAATCACAAGGTAACTTTTACTTTTCAGAATTTCTAATTCTGACAATGATGAAATGAATAATGAAAATGATGAGAAGAATAACAACAATAGGTAATGTTTACTGTGGCTTTGGTATAATTCAGTATATTCGATGCATGTATGTATGTATGTATCTATCTATCCATCTCATTGCCTTTTATATTTAAATATTCCAATCATGCAGAGGGCTTCTATTAATCTTGGTTTTATGGATGAAATTTGAGGTACAGAGAGGCAAGTGATTCTTCAGGATCAACGAGCTGCAGATTTGAATCCAGTCATCCTAACCAGAGAGACTGGAAAAATTTCACATGAATGGAAAACATCACAAAGTCAAATTCTTAAGGTAACCTTTGCTTCATATGCACCATCAGGGCGTGAGCACAAATGTCAGGAGGTGATGATTATGAAATGATATTCTATACCAGGTCTTAGCTAAGTGATGAAATAAAGTTATTTATGAGTTTTATTGAGTCTCGCTTGACCTTCAATAACACAGCTGTCAGTTACAGCAAGCAGAAAGTTAAAGGCTGAACACCTCTAGAGCTCAGAGTCTATTTAGGAAACATACCCCCAGACTTGCCCATTTTCTCTGTCATGGTCAGGTACAGGAGCACAGGGAAGATCACACCCTTCAGTGCAGCTATAGATGGAGAGAAAAGTAGCAGTAATGTTGTCCATTTTCAAACGCAAATATGAACTTTTCACAAAAATAACTAACAAACAGTTGTTTTGTGTGCATTTCTCTTTGTGTCTGTGTGTTTCCTTTTGTGTGCATATATGTATACATACACACAATGTGCATTTCTGAAATTATTTAAAATCTCCTTTCATGGGTATAAATTTAATAAGTACATAAAGCACATTATAATCAAATAATCTAATTGTCATGGCTTTCACTTCTCCAAACAGCCTTGGAAAACACAAAGACTTGTCAATTTATACAAAGCTTCTCATGAAGATTTTAACAGACCTTTTATTTGTGAATAAACTAAATATACTGGAGCTTTCTAAATGGCACTTCAAAGACAGTACAGGATTCTTCTCACAGTAACAACAAAAAACTGTATCACATTTTATGCATCAGCTCCCTCAGAATTTGAATAGTTTTAATCCACAGAAGAAATTTTTACAAGCTTTGTAGAAATACTTTTGAAAGTGCTACCCTACAATAAATGACCTCTTTGATTCATTTTGGGGGTGATTTATTTCTGATAAAAATATTGGGGATTATGAGTATAAGAATGGGTGGAAAATTATATTATTCATTCGAAGGCTTTGCTAAAAGGAGAAATGAAATTCAATGAAAATCATTTTGTTAATAATTGTCATGAAATATTAAGTGCCCAGAATATACTCTATTGCAGGGAAAGTAGGAAATATCTATCTGCTCAATGTCCAATTTACTGATTGCTTCCACAGAGCTTGGTGCTGATTCATGCCTACTTTTGAATCTCTGTGATAGCTGGAGAGGTTGCTTCTGAACAGGGAGTCTGAACATTGGTTTGAAAGAGTAGAAGAATCATAAATAATTTTGTTTCAAGTCCCAGAAGTTTAACCATTTAATGAAATACTGTGGGCAGCATTAGTTTGTGGTGACAGCCTGACTATGATATGGTCTAGGCAGACTGCAGGTAGCCACGGGGAGGGGGAAATCTATGACTCTGTGTATCAGAAGCCTGAGAACAGGGTTATAGCCATAGGCCATCATTTCCAGGGAAGAAACAAATTGGGTAGAATCATATGCAGCTATATAAAAATGGTCCCCACATTAGTTTCAGATTTTGGCATGTCATTTTTTCTAACCTGCCTAACACAGTTCTGCTCTTTCTTCTTTTAGAAAAGAGACTAATAATAATGCCACGGCAGGCATGAACACATGAGAGCAGTAGTGCATGCAGCAAAGGTTTTTTTAAAACACACTTTGAAATGTAGTTCCCTGAAATGCATCACATCTGAAATCAGAAGCTGCTCCTGAAGGGAGCAGAAGGTCACAGTTTTATATCATCTATCCTGGGCCTGGACTGTTGGTGCTTGGTGCCTTCAGTCCACAAGGATGAAAAGGAGACAAGCAAAAGAATTCAATACAAATGACAGGGATTCACATGCAGTAATGATGCTTTAGAACACAACTGATCATATCACTAGTGATTAATGGAATAGAAGAAAGTTTGATAAAATCTACAATGGACATTTTTAAAGTCAACATCACTTTCAGAAGATTTGAAGGGGTTCAGATCTCCTCCATATTTTAAAATAATTAGCAAAAAAATTGAGATTTACAATTTAGAATGAAAATCTCATACCCAAGAAGAAACTTTAAAAAATGCACTTGATTGTTTTCATTAGATTTTATAGTTTTGTACTTGAAATTCAATTTAGTAGCTAAAAAGTCCAGCTTGTACATTGACATATGAGAAACTATATAAGCACCAGACATCAAGTGGGTAAGTGGGTTTCAATCCCATTTACTAGATCCTCAATTGACCATTTTTAAGTTGTAGAATCCTAAGCAAGTTACTTTGCTCTTCCTGGGTCTCAATATTTTCTTGTTTGTAAAAGGGGAGGTAACAGTAATGCCTCTATTATGAGGCTATTTTGTAAGCTATACAACTAAAATAAGCATAGACTTATTTATACAATGCAGGCATTTCTATGCATGTCCATTAGTTGGGAACCATTATGATGTAAAATTATAGCAGTCAGTGAGAAATCTGAATAAATATCTGAAACCTGAGTAAACAACCACACTACTATAATACACACAATATGTATGATTCTATAATTATTTTAATTTAGTATTGCATATATTATGCCTTTTGTACCAATAGTGTCTGGAGAGGTCCAATCAGTTCATGCCTATACAGATACTCAATATGAAATGCTTGCATGGAAAGCAAACTTGGATCTCACGAGTCACTAAAGACAAGGTAATAGGACTCCGTGGTCAAAAGCTTCCAAGGCAATTTATAAATCAGGAGAAACAATAAAATGGATGTTAGCTCGAAGGAACAAATCATCATTATAAATTCTCATAAGGGTAGTTTAGGTTCTATGGCAGTGCTTCAAACAAGTTGAAATTTATTGGATTTGTTTTATGGGTTGGAGGGTCTCTGATTGTCACTTCAACTTTTTTTGATATACTTTAATGAAGATAAAAAGTAGGAGTATCTAGGATGGAAAGAATCTTCTAGATTTATAACCAGGGAGATGCCAGTCATTTAGCTTCCTGAGCACTAACATGATTTAAAACACACAAATGTTAGAACACTTTGGTTTGATTTAAAAGAAAAAAACAAACTTCAAATGAAAACCATAATAATTACTTCTGTGTACAAGTTATTTTGAATATCATCTGATAGCTCCTTACAGCATTAACTTACTATTCAAAACATTAAGAAAATTTTCAGGAACATGAATCACTAATAGCCTTCTAACATTCAACATATAGTCACATATCCACATTTTGGAAATGTGGATATAAATTCACAGTGGAATTCCTTCTGCTTCTAAGTAATCAGAAATGAAAAGCATCATCATTTCCTTACTTATATATTATGACAGCTTCAAGCAATTCAAATTATGGGATAGAAATCTGGTTAACCAGGAATATATAGTCTAACACATCCCTGTATGTAATAAGTCAAATTTTGATGAGTTATCTCATTAAACATCAAATTCCTCATCCATACTTTCAGTTCCAGTATGAAATCAGGAAAGAATTTTGAAAAAATGGCATCAGCTTTATATAATGAATTAAAATGTATCTTTTCTTTCTTTCTTTTTTTGTGGTGCTGGGGATTGAACCCAGGGCCTTGTGCTTGCCAGGCAGGCACTCTACCAACTGAGCTGTATCCCCAGCACCTAAAATGTGTTTTAACATGGAGGCTGTGTGCTGCCTGCATTCCTGTCTTGTTTCTACATGATGAGTTTAAGAGAGTTGAGGAGTTAGGACTCCATCAAGGTAGGATATGATTAAGATTCGTTCTCCTCTTGCATGTTAACTGTAAAACAAGATTTCATGCATTTCAAATCCAATTAGTTTATTTGGTAAAAGTGACCTTCCCAACATCCTTTTTCAAATACAGGATGCTGAGCTCTGTTTATCATTAGCAGAGAGAACTATGCCAAATGCTACTTTTAAACCTATTTTCTGATTCAAATTTAGCAGATCTAATAAAAAAAATACCTTAGGCTTTGCAGCTGCATCCATTTGTACATGCAAATTCAGTAATTGCTTATATAAATTGAGTAAACTGTACATGAAAACAAGCTGTTAAATGTTCAATTAATCAGTTTGCAAAATGTCTACCAATGTTCTTGCTACCAGCAAACTCTTTCCTAGACGTTCATATGAGCTGGAAAACAATCTAATATATCATCTGCTCATACAACAAGGTTTCTTTATTTCCTGTGTTTGGACTCTGGTTCATTCATTCATTCAATGCTATTTTCTACATGAATCTTAAGTTTCAGATAGAGATTCTGGAATGAATTAGACAGGTTTCTCTGTTTACCTCAATTGTGTGTGTGTGTGTGTGTGTTTGAACACTGAATAATCTATGTAGACATAGATAAAAATTATGTATCCCCTAGTTTTGTTTCTACAATCTTCTTTCTTCTGTGTGCTCTTCAAAGATAGGCAAAGTGACACTATGGAAATAATGCAATATTGATTTCTAGTTTTTAATCTCAGCTATTAGATTTTGTGGAAAGTATTTTTTCCAACTTCTTCATGTGTACAACGAGGGTGTTCAACCAGGGCTATTCACCTTGCTCTTAATTCCAGCGTCCTGTGCATCCATACTAGACTTGCCTGTCATTCTCTGTCTCGGTTTCAGTATGGGGTGATCCTCAGACTTTATTGTGCACATGAGCCACTTGGGGAAGCTGTTCAAACCCTGGTCTTACAAGGTGGCCTGGGGTGGGGCTGGAGAGTCTATGTGTTTTACACGCTTCAGTGATACAGGTGCTCTGGGTCCCTGAACCAGGGCAAAGTGTATGCTACTTGTCACATTTGCTCACCTGGATCCACTTTTAGATTGTTCTTGGAAGAGATTAGAGTTTAACTTGAGAGAGAAATATATTAATGAAGACAGAGAGGCATGGACAATAACCTGGTGCATGCAAAGTGAGAAAGGCAGGTATCAACAAACTTTTCTTTGAACAACATCAGCAAACGTCTCAGTTTTTCTTAATTTACTTTGTGAGTGAGAATGCTCTCATTACAAGAAACAATAGCAGCTACCATGCACTGCTTCTGGATGAAAAAAATTCTCCGTAATGCCTTTCTGCAATTTCTCAAGGATTCTTTTCATCACGCACGTTTGGCATCTAAGAAAGCTAAATCCTAGAGTGGTTAAGTAATTTTCCCAATTTTGTACAACCAGTAAAATGGTGGAGCTGCATTCTAAGGCAAGTCTGTTTAAAACCAGAACTTATTCTATGTAAAATCCTTCCCATTATCACTCAGTGATCACTGTGCTCCATATCTTGATACAGTTACTGCTTCAGTGATAAAAGGCACATTACACAGAAAAATGAAAGAACATTGATTTTTATCAGCTGACATTAGTTAAAACATCAATATTTGGCATAATGCATGTTTCTTGAAATGATGACCTATTCACGAATTTGGATTTCTGCAGTTTTTAGATTTAATGAAGATATAATTCAATGGGTATAGCATTCTATGAAAGTTCCTATTAATATGTATGTATATCAGAAAAGAATGTCTTGTCACCACTCAAAATGTGCATTGGCTACATGGTTTTTAGAATTCTTTCTAAAGTAAGGAGATAATCTGCTCATAGTATTTGAGCCAAAAATTCTGAGAAATATTTTTTGTTATCTACTTCTTTTGAGAACTGAAGAAAAAAAACTTTCTTCTGTTAAAATTCAAACATAAGTATAAAGAGAAAATGGTATTCTCATTTTTGGACTTTTTCTTCCTCTCCTTTGCACATAACCTTTATGAAACAGGTGCAAAAGTTCATCTCTGGCATTCTACTATAAATATAGAGAGATCTAACCAGGCTCATCACCTGATAGGATGTGACACCATGGTTTGACCCGCAACGAAGCACTGGGGTTTCATTTATGGAAGCAGAATTTGGGATGAGACATAGTTCTCCTTTCTTCCAATGGTTTTCAGACAATATCTGAAGAAGTCTGTTTAGTTCTCAACTTTACACTTTAATAAGAACATAGACAAAGTGGAATTAAAAAAAAAATAGTGGTCTGGATGATGAGACGTCTTCTGAGTAACTTGAAATGCTAGCTTGGGGAAATGGAAAGTCAGAGAGGCAATGCGTTTTCCAAGTATATAAAGCTTTGACCTCTGGATTCAACTAAAGTCAAGGAAAGAAGTTGAAGGGAAATAGGTATGGACTCAAATGGAAGAAGCTGCTTATCACCAGGACCAGGGATGAAAACTCAGCCTCAGCCTATCCTGAGTTGTGGGCAGAGGGGCACACCAAGCCTGGGTGTAGTAAGGTGCTGTGGAATTTCAACATCAGCACAGGGATGGAGACAGGTCAGCTTTAAGACCCTTTCCAACTGACCGAGTGAGGTTCTGTCCCTTGGTGCAATTAACCTGCAGCAAATTCTGATCAGACGGGTTGCTTTAGAAAGGGAGCCCAAGGGCACGTCCAGGGTCATCTGGGATCTATTCTCCTTACACAAGTCTCCCTCCCATGTCCTCTGCTTTCCAGTCTCTTTCTGATCCAACAGCCAAGTGATGGTCCTTTTTTAGAAACCCTCAAGACTCGCTTGCCCACATTAATTGCCATGCCTGTGAGAAAGCACAAAGGGGGAAGTAGGCGGAATTTGAGGCTTTCATAGGCAAGACTGCCTGGCTCAGCGCAAAAGGGAGCCCAGGACCTGCCCAGGAGCACAGCCCTCCTCCACCCTGGTCCTGCAGCAGTGAGCAGGCTTATTGTTCTACCAGGTGGCAGGAGGAGGTTCACCCATTAATCCTACCAATGGGAAGAAGTGAGGGGCGCAGAATATCAACATCGTTAGAGGGAAAAAAAAGTATAAATTTCCAATTCAGTTTCTGACTGAAATCAAGGGAGTTTTATATTATAGGTGGGTAGCATGTGTATAAGGATTTTCCCTAATTAATATTCAGATTATCAAATAACAATTACATAAAGGGCCTAACTGCCACATGCATTTTCAAAATTCAGATTGGACACAATAATAATAATTTTCTGAGTCTCCTTAGGTCTATCAGTGCAAATCTGACTCTTAAATAACTAAATATTTTATTAATCAACAAGTTCTTAAATAATTATAGTGAAGGAAATCTATTCCTTTGCTAATACATGACCTGATTTTGGAACAAGGAACAGAAACACTTATTAAAAGGAATCAAGTAGAGTTATATTTCACTTAATGTGCACTTTGACATAGTTTTTAAGTTATTTAAACTTACCAGTTTTATGTATAAATCAGAAACCTTTCTATAACTTAATCAGGTTTGTGGTTTGCATTTGTGTGTTTGTATTATGTATGTGTATGATGTACTTATACAGATGGATAATGAATTTATGTATTAAGGACTGTTAAAATTGGGTAGTATTATTTTTTGAAAGCTCAAGTAGTAGGAATATGTGCATAAGCAAATATGTAAATATGTGTGTGTGTCCATGTATGTTAGGTTCATATATTTTAAAAAAGAGAAAGACAAAGACCAGGTGAAATACACATCAAGTTTCAAACAAAGATTTCTAGCTGATGTTTAGACCATACAGGGAATAGGCAAGGGTTGTGGTAGAAAGAATGTTTTTGACATAGAGTGAAATATTTGGGAGAAAAAATCAGCTCTATGTTTATTCCTTGACTAATTCCTTCATTCAGCAAGTATTTATTAGTAAATGACTTGCATGCTGCCTCCTGCCTGGTGACTCTGTGGACACAGGAAATACAAGAGCAAAACCAACGGTTCTGCTCCCTGACTCCTTAGATCATAGATTCCATCAGCAATTATGTTAATCAAATCATTGCTCAGACACCAAGATAAACAAGTATAAAAGTACAACTGTGATAGGGCCTTGAGACAGAGGTGCATAGTGCTTACAGGCTTCCACTGGTCACAAATCTAATCCCAGACATCAGGGGAGTAAAATAGTAATCGACAGTCATACATCCATTCCAATAAATTAAACATCATAGGTAAATATTAGAAAAAAGGTTAAGTGATTTAAAGAATAACTGATGAGTCATTAATGGGTTAAGGTAGAATAATAAATAAAGCTTAATATTGGACAATATATGGAAAAACTATAAAAGAATTTAAGAAAGCAGGTAGGACAAATGGAAAATAACTTATAAGCTATTGTGTTAAGAAATGACCAGATTGAAAATTATATTAAATGTAAATGCCCTCAAGAATCAGAGATTTTCATTTTATAAGAAAAATAAAGACACATTGGGCTCTCCATCTAAACACACTAAATATAAAGATATGGGATTATAAGGTAAAATTCAGAGATTAAAAAAGGCATTCCAGGCAAACATTAGGTTAAAGAAATTCAAGGTGGCTATACTAGTATGGACATAGACTGCATAATGGGCTATATTACCAGGTATAAAAAGAGACATTCTGTAGTGATGAGGAAGCCAATTCATTAAAACAAAACACAATTCCAAAATGTGTATGCAACTAATAACAAAGTTCCAAGTTAAATCTGATAGAACTGAAAAGGAAAATGGGTAAATTCAAAATTATTTCTGGAGTGATTAACACACCTCTCTTAGTAACTGACAGAAAGATTCACATGCAAAAAACAGTATGGAAACCCTGAATAACACCAGCATCCTAACTTAATTCAATCGATGTTTGATGAACATCACCCCCAACAACAGAGGAATACACATAATCCTCAGGAGCACATGATACTATAGCCCTCAAGGTAGACGATGATAAAACAAGTATCAACAGGTTCAAGGTGCTAGAAATTACACCAAATGCGTTCTGTGAACTCAGCAGCATTAAACAGAAATTCAAACACAAAGTTATCTTGAAAATATCCAACTACTTAAGAATTAAGCCACACTATTTTATATCATTCTAAGTCAAAGAAGAAATATCAGGTGAATCATGATATTTTAATTGAATAACATGTTATAATTCATAAAATTGGGTGAGATGTAGTTAAAATAATTCCTAGAGAGGACTTTATAGCATCAGGTGGTCATATTAGAAAAATCTCAAATAAATAAGTTTCAAAATTATGAAACTTAAAGATTAAATATAATTAGATGCAAAGAAAATTGGAAATGGAAATTGTAAAGAAATAGCAAAAAACTGTGAAACACAAAACAGAGAAAGGTAGAGAAAATCAATAAAAATAGATCCTTTCAAAAGACAGATAAGATTATTATCATGCTAGCTAATCAAGAAAAAAACAAGAAACACAAAATTTTCTAACATTAAAAATGTTGGAGGAAGAAATTACTATAAGTCCTAGATTCATTAAAAGGTCAAGGGGATATTAAGCAATTTTAAGGCAATATATTTGATGAATCAAAAAGAAATTACCCCATCTCTTCCAAAAAGAAATTGAGAATCACCATAAATCCACTCAAGTAATAAAATTCCAGTCTCTCATATCTTCCCCCAACAAAATCCACAAAGAGCTCAAGGAAGAAATACTCATAATTCATGAAATGCCTTCCAGAAACTAAAAAAGAGAAACTTACCCCAGCTCTGTATGGGTGAGACCAGATCCACTTTGAAAGCAAGACCACAGAGAACATTCCAAGGAAAATGACACTATGGAGTAATCTGCTGCATGATCAGCAACAAACAAACAATTGAAATACAGCAATATGAGAAAAATGTGGGACAATTAACTGAAAATCATCTGGGGAATGTAAGGTTGTTTCAACATTTGAAAAGAAATCAATGTTGTTTCTTGTATGTATGTATTAAGCAGGAAAGAAATATGGTGCAATATAATTTTGAACAAAATCATAGAAGCTTTTAGAAAACTAGAAAGAGGAGATGCCCTCAGCCTGATAACAAAATGTTCTCAGTCTACAGGAAATTTCACACTTCATGGTGAAAGTCTTCCCTTCAGATGGGAAATAAGGCAAGGGGCCCCCTCCTGCCACTCCCATCAATAATGTATAAATAGTCAAAGCCATAAGCCAAAACATGGATGTTTTATACATAGATATTGGAAAGGCAGTATACCATTGTCCATGTAGTAAGATAAAATAATTTTCAAAAAGAATCTCAAGATTCTCAAGGATAGAGAGAGTAGAGTTTGCAAATTGTCAGGAAACTAACTTGAAATAAAGAAACTAATGGCTTTTCTATATAGTATTGGTAAAAATAAGAAACTAAAGTTGACAAACTACATTCACAATAGCATCCAACTGTGGAGAAGTTAAAGAAAAAGTTAAAATTTCATTTCTAAAAACTACTACAGGGCTGGGGATATAGCTCAGTTGGTAGAGTGCCTGCCTTGCAAGCACAAGGCCCTGGGTTCAATCTCCAACACCACAAAACAAAACAAAACAAAACAAAAAACTACTACAGAACATTTCTGTGACAAACAATAAATAAATTTCTAAAGAACAAACACATTGTGCTTATGAATATAAAAACTCACTAAAATAAAATAATCAGTTCTCCCCAAATTTATTTACAGATTTGATGCAATCATTTGTGTTAAAATTTATAATAATCCAAAAATTTACACTAAAAATGACCTAAGATAACAGAAATTATTTTGAAAAAGACTACCTGATTTCAGGAATTTCAATAATGGTAATCCAAACACTACATGTGGGTTTAATGATTGATCCACCATCAATGGAACAGAATAGATTGCCGACATTTGAAACATTTAACTTAAAGTAAAAGTGTGCAATGAATGGTCTGTAACAATTGGGCATCTGTATGTACAAAAGTGAACTATGACCTAAAACTCACACATAGAACTAAAATGGAAATTTGCTAAATTAGATATCTTAAATTCAAAAGATTTGCTTTTTGTAAGATCTAAGTAAATGTAAAGAAAAAATACACAGATTGAGGAAAATATTTGAAAAACACACATTTGATAAAAGACTAGTAGCAAATACAAAGAATTCTTCAAATTCAATAATAAAAAATAAATGGCTCAAGATATAATGGAAAATTATTGGAACATTTTATCAAAGTTATGTAGATGTTAAATAAATACAAAAGTTCAATCAACTTAGTAATGGGAAACACATATTAAAAGCACAATGTTTGATCACTAAACTTACCAGAAAGATGAAAAGCAGGAAGAGACATAAGAAACGGAGGTCAAGGAATGTCTGCCCTGGTGGAGAGCAGCTGCTCTACCTACCCATTGTTGACACAAATGCAAAATGGCGGAACCAGTTTTGAAAACAGTGTTAGTTTCTAACCAAACACACCCTTATAATGAGACCTGTGATTCCACAGTAGTGAAATGAAACATATCATGAAACTAATGTTAATTATTAATTCACATGAAATGAAGAAGGGAAACATTGACTTTCATTGTAATTGCCAAAATATGGTGGAAAGAATTCACCAGACTTTGAATAGATCATATAATGAAACAGGATTCTGCCCTAACATCAAATGTCTCATAGAAGAGTATTGATGAATCACAAAAGCACTATGTGAAATTAAATAAATGAGACACAGTGGCTACTTACGTATAAATTTAAGTGGAGGCCATTCTGAAAAATGCTAAATTGTAGAATAGAAATCAGATCAGTATTTTTCAGAGGCTCTGAATGGGGATGGAGATTAATTCAAAGTTGCATAAAGGAGATTTTGGGGTGATAGTAAAGTTCTCTCTCTTGATTATGGCATAGATAAAAATCTTCAAATACATTGGCAAAACTTCTTAAACTGCACCCTTACAAAAAGTGAATTTTACTTTTGGTCAATTATTTTTCTGACAAGCTGATGAAAAAGAAAATGGAAATGTGGTAAATGGATTACAAAACAAGTAAGAATACATACTGTGGAAGCCAGGGAGTTCAGCTGGTAGCAAAGACAGTGTGGAGAATCATTCCTGCTTCAAGTTGGTTAAAGTAATTAAGATTTGCCGTACAGGTGCAATGCTCTATGGAAATCATAGTGTGGTGTGTACTTAAGAGCAAACTCCAGAAATGTGTCCAATGTTACATTTTAGTAAAATGACTCACATAATATCATCTCAGTTTAAGCAATGCTCTCATTTTTTTATGTCTTCCTATATCACTGAAGGAATAAACACATAAAAAGATATTGAACACAGATCCAAAGGCAACACCTCATGTTCTAATAAGAATGCTTGCCCTTGGAGTCTTAAGACCTCTTCCTTCTCTGATTTCACAAAAAAGAATGTTTTCCTTTGTTGCTACTTACACTGTCTCCAGGGGCAAAGGAATAGATGAGCTGACCCCTTCTGGCCCACTGGAATTTTAGATGCTTTTGATAATGGACTTAAAAGAATGATTTTTCTCATATAGGTAAGTAAGAGTGAAAGAATTTTCACCATTTATTTTTCCAGTCTGATCCACAGTCCTTTGGCATGAAAATTATTTTTGTTAACTAATATTGTTTGCCAAGATTTGATTTTAATATTGATTTATTTTTAGTTGGTAAGCTATGAATATTTTGAGAGTACAATGAGATGATTTTTTTCTATGCATACAACATAAAAGAGTCAACCAAGTGAATTAACATACACATCATTTCCCTAACTCACCATTTTTTAAATGACGAGAATGCTGATATATATTTCTTGAGCATTTCTGAAATACCCAAGAAATTGAGGTTAAGCATGGTTACAGTGTAGTGCAATAGATCACTAAAACTTAATTCAAAATAGGGCTGGGGATGTGACTCAGTGGTCGAGTGCCCTTGGAGTTCAATCCCTGGCACCCCCACCCCCCTCACCCCCCAAAAAACTTTGTCTCACTGAAACTTTGAGAAGCACCTCCCTCTGCACATCCCAGCCCCTGGTATCCCCTTTCCATTCTTTGTATCTATGGAATTGACTTTTAGGGTCCCACACATGAGCAGGATCATACAGTTATTTGTTTTTCTGTGCCTAGTTTATTCCACTTAATAAGTATCCCACAGTGTCCATCCCTGTTAATGGGTCATACTGAGAAGCTGGAAACTTGAGGGTTGCGAGAAATAGAGACTTGTGTTGACTGGTGGAAACGTGGGTCCACGGGGAGAACTACGATTGGTCCTGCTGGGTGGAGCCAGGATTTCATTGGCTCTTAAACAAATAAAAGGCTAAGCAGCATCCACAATAAACGAGTCCTTGGTCACTCACTCCTGGTCGTGCTTACCTGACTCCCAGTGTCTGACTCTGCCTCCGTGTCCCTAACCCCCCATCGTGAAAGCCCCAGGACCCACAGGTGCAACACATGTTGCTTCAAAGGAAAGAATTTCCTTCTTTTTAAAGACAGTATGGTGTTTAAATCGCTTTTGGAATCCCCGAGTATCTTGAAATAGCTCATTTTTCACTTTCATCTTAAACAATTGAACATGCTCGCTCCTGGTGACTCTGGCTTCCACTTGTTACCCAGCCTAACGCTGTGCTGAATCTGATACCCCAGAGAACGGTTGACCGTCTGCCTGCATTTAATACAGCTAATGGAAATTTAATGTTCACACAATTGTTTTTGCCCTCCCAGTAGCACTGAATTATTTATGAATAATTTCAGATCTCCTTAAGTAAAGCACAGTTCTTCTAATGAGCCAAAGCCAGAGATGCGATCGCAGTTCGGTCTGGGAGGCAGCTTCTGGGAGTCTGAACGTGTTGCTTCAGAACCGCTTTCTCCTGGTGGCTCCCCAAACTTTGTCATAGAGTCTCTGCTCCCACCTGGCCGGGCAACATTGTTTTGCTTATATTAAAACTCTCTCTCTCTCTCTCTCTCTCTCTCTCTCTCTCTCTCTGTCACACACACCCCTGTCAAGGTGGACATTGGTCTGCCTGTGTGAGTTTGTGGCCTCTTCACCTTGAACACTTGGCTTCTTCCATCTCTGGGGACATTGAGCACCTCCCCTGGGATATGTCAAGGGAGCTTAGCTGTCATTATGAATTGTGGAGAAAATAATCAGGTTTGAGTTTCAGCTCTTCACCTTGTAGATGACACATAGCTGTTCTTCTACAAGATAGAACAAAATAATAATTATCATATCAGGCTATTATGAAGTTTCAAGAAAATATTCGTAGGAGCCCTTGGACAGTAGCTTATGCATAGAAGATGTGTAGTAGGCCACACCTGCTGCTTCTCCATCATATTATGTGTGAATACTTTAAATAATGTCTGTTTGAATGAGCTTCGCCATATCCTGACAACTATAGCCTTCGGAAAAGAAGGGAGGCCCTGCAATGCAATGAGGAGAGAATTCTATTAGATATTCACTGTTACTCTTTGAGTGGGTAATGGGACTCTCTGTTGACTTCATTCCGGTGTTATAGCACCCTTTTTACTTCAACACTCTGGGAAGTGTTCTTTTGCATGTCCTAAGTATTCTGTGTCCTCTTGGTTACCTCCAAGGTTTGTTCATGTACTGGAAGAGACTAGAAAGAACACAGGTGTTTTGCCCAAATTCAGACCTACTTTTCATCCCCCTATGAACTACCAGTTGTTTTCTTCTGTAAAGGATTTCCTGTATTAGCTAGTCAAGTGTCAGAGCTCATGAGTCTCTATTATTGTAGCCTTGATGTTTCTTTAAACAATATTTGATTGCAAGAATACAGCCTAATCTTGAACAAGAGATGTTTAAAAAAATGGAATTAGAATTAAAAGAAGTGAAGAAATTGGTTTTTATATTTGTTCTAAAACATTTTTGCTCATTTTTATGTTAAGATATTTGAAAAAATAAAACATAACAAATTACCAGCCCTATCCTTGCTATTGTCAATAGAAGACACAAGTGAGAACTCCCTTCTGTGGCTTCTCATAGGACAGAGTGGCCCAAGTACTGGGAAAGCAAAGAGCACATGCCCCAACTTCTAGATGAGTCAGGCCACTGTAAAAAATTGCTGTCACTTCTACATTCCGTCAAAATCCTAGTGGAAATCCTGATCCTTCAGATTCCCTGCCACGAAGGTGGAGCTGATTCCTCATGTCACACCTAGGTAGGATGTGGAGCCACACCTAGGTAGGATGCCCAAGCACCCTCTTCTGTACTTGATGGGATTTTATAGAAGCCTAAGTCTGTGCATAGACTATCAGAACATGACTACAACTAGCAGGCTGCAGGTTTTAACCATTATATAAACAAGAAGCCAATTAGTAATGGAAAGGAAGCTTTGTCCATTGAGTTCATTTTATTGCAAAAAAAGAAGTTAATATTATTTCAAAACTCATATGGAGTTCATTTCATGCTAGTACCAGGGAGATACATGCTAATTTTAGAGAAGAAATCACAGCCACATAAAAGTTACAGACAACATAAACTGAGGCTGTTGATGCATCCATTCATGTATTATAAAATTTCTTTGTATTCTGAAATGCATACACTATATGAGGTCCTAGTGGGTTGGCATTGATGTGTAGAAGATTTCATTTGTACTGGGGGAGTTAGTCATCTAAAAAGGGTAGTCAGAAACATAAATAAATGCCCAGAGAAAATGATGTGGTACTGGACAGACATTTACAGAATACAATGGAAATGAGTGATTAATTTCCTTTTTTTTTTGTTTGGAGAGTCCATATCATTTTATAGCATATGTAGCATTTGAAGTGGATCTTACACAATTTGAAGGGATTTGGCATAAAGAAGTGGACTGATTGGTGAAGAAGAGGCAGAATAAACCCTGGTTACTTCTGGTGATGCCCCATAGCACTAAGAAGAAACAGGTAGTGCTGGCGATTCCTCATCCGCAGAGCCTGAGGATCAGGTCAATGGTGCAGCAGTCCATTCAGTGTACCTGTGCTCTGACAAGGGCAGCATATCCCTCCAGGATTCAAGAAGAACAGAGAAGCCAGTGTTTAAAGCTAAGAGCTGGAAGCATTTTCTGCTTAGAGGTCTGAGATCCTGGCTCGGCTCTCACAGGGAAATCAGCTGCACGTAGGATTTCCTCTGAGAGTCTCTTAATTGCTTTGCAGGTCTAAACATACCCCACACTGTTGTCAGGGATTGCTATGGATAGCCAACGCCATTCTGCGAAACAAAACCAGTAATTTGGAAAAATTACATCCTTGGATGCCATCATCAGCAACACAAGAACAGCTTCCCCACTAACTGTTAAAAAAGAAAAAAAAAAATTGGCAGCACACCAAATCAAAGGAGTTCTTTTTGTAAATGTAGCATGTGATAACCCTTCGGAAAGGAAGTAAAACAAAACACTGAATATTTGATGATTTCACTTAGGATGGTGGCGTCACAGAAATCTGTCATTCTTTCATTTTGAACAGTTATTTTGAAACAAAAATGACATCTTCTGCTTTCAGTGTTAACCGCATTTAAGCACTGTTTAGCAACTTGAACATAATGATGACTTCCTCAGAATAGCTGATTACTCATGAAAGAGATATTTATGGGCTTTTGGCTCCTTTTGCTAGGGACTCCTATAAACACAGGCAGTGGACACATTTGGGTTATAAAATCTAAAATAGTATGTCGAGTGTCACATGGTGTCTTTATCCACCCCACTCTTTCTGGATCTGGTCTGGAATTGTGCAGATTTCTGAAAAATCTTCTTGATTCAAAATTTCTTCTATTTTCCCCATTCTTAGTATCTCTATTATGGCAAAAAGACTATTCCCAGCTCCAGCCTTTTCTCCCTCAGACATGGTGAGGAGCCATGAAGATACACTGGTAGGCAAGTGAGTGAGCACTTCCTGTGAGTGTTCATGGCAGACTCAGCACCCCTATCAGAGTCAGAAGAGGATGGTGAAAGCAGTGATCTGATAAACCTTGTTTTCTTTTCACCATGAACACACTTTAAAATAATGTTAGCTGCACCCTCACTTCCTCTTAATCTCTAAAGGTGCATGGCTATGAGTAATCTCAATGTAGAGAAGGGAAAGTTTATTTTGGGTCACTGTTTCAGAGGTTCAGTCCACAGTCAGCTGCCTCCACTGTTCTGGGCCCAAAGTGAGGCAGAACATCATGGAAGAAGTGAGCGGCATAGGAAAGCAGTTCAGAACATGGCAATCAGGATGCAGAGAGAGTTCCATTCCCTGGGGAGAAAATACAAATCCCAAAGTCATACTCCCAGTGACCCACTTCCTTCATCATATCCCACCTGCCTGTTATCACCCACTGATGTGGATTAATCCACTGATTAGGTTAAAATCCTCACAGTCTATCAATTTCACCCCTAAACATTCCTGCCTTGTCTCACACAAGAGTTTTGGAGAATATCTCATGCACAAACATAACAGCGATGGATGTAGGTCAAGTCTGTTCTGTTCTTATGTTGTCTTAGTCTTATCTTATCTTGTCTTATCTCTACAATTGTCTTTCAAACATTTAAGCTTTGGAATTATTTTCCACCTGACATCTTTTAATTTTTGTTTTTTAAATTTTTATATTATTTTTATTTGTTCTAATTAGTTATACATGGCAGTAGAATGCACTTTGATGCATCATATATAGATGGAGTATAATTTCTCATTCTTCTGGTTGTACATGATGGAGAACCCCACCAGTAATGTAGTTATATATGTACATAGGGTAATAATGTCTAATTCAATCTACTAACCTTTCTACACCCTTACCCCCTCCCCTCCCTTCATTCCTCTCTACCTAATTTAAAGTAACTCTATTCTTCCCTAGTACCTCCTGCCCCACTTACTGTGAATTAGCATGTGCATGTAAGAGAAAACATTTGGCCTTTCATTTTGGGGGGATTGGCTTATTTCTCTTAGCTGCATAAACATTGTTGTGCTGCATCACTGTAATATGCTGACTTTAGGTCCTTTGGGTATAAACTGAGGAGTGGGATAGCTGGGTCAAATGGTGGTTTCATTCCAAGTTTTCTAAGGAATCTCCATACTGCTTTCCATAATGGCTGTACCAATTTGCAGTCCCACCAGCAATGTATGAGCATATCTTTTTCCCCACATCCTCGCCAACATTTGTTGTTATTTCTATTTGTGAAAATTGCCATTCTGACTGGAGTGAGATGGAATCTCAATGTAGTTTTGATTTGCATTTCTCTAATTACTAAAGATGTTGAATTTTTTTTGTATATTTGTCGATCATTCATATTTCTTCTTCTATGAAGTGTCTGCTCAGTTCCTTAGCCCGTTTATTGATTGGGTTATTTGTTATTTTGGTGTTAAGTTTTCTGAGTTCTTTATATATCCTGGACATTAATTTTAATTTCACTTTTTCAAGTTATTCAGCCAATGTTTATCTGATCTTACATCCAGTCACCAGAGTGTTCTTTTCATACTTTGAGGAAATCCAGGACACTAGTGATGCTCTTTTCAAAGGTCTGTGGGAAAAATAAAACTAAACTGTTTCAGGTTAGGTTTTAGGAAGCTTTGACCTTTCTATACCATATACCTAGGAGCTCACTCAGGCTTTGGCTCATTTTAATGCCATTTCCAAAACTTCTTCTCATCATGAAAGAGAAGAGGGAATTCCTAATGTTTAGGCAAAATAGATAGTAGATTCAGAGGCACAAAACTAGTGTTAGTGAAACTAAATTCAATAGTGAGTTTTACAAGGAAATTTTTCATGTCTTCCAGTGAATTTGGAACTTGCCCTTTCAAGTCACTCATAATATCGGTTTGGTCATAAACCACCATTTCCCTCCATTGGCTAATAATCACATGAACACTGAAGGCTGTATTGTATTCCAAACAAGCCAAGCTTATAACACAGTCTCCTCAGGGAGTTATTCATACAAAAGATCAGTACAATCCCTGAGGTGTTTACAATGAGCCTTAACTTATGTGCAGTATTTTGTTCTTCTTGTTAAAAGGAAATTTGTTACCACATTTTCAAATCTCAATCTGAAAAAGAAATATGCAGACCTAAACAAAAATCCTTAGACATATGGTCAAATAAAAATGCAGTTTCCACAGAATCTCCATTTCATCTGCTAATCATGATTGTGGCAATTCTTCCTTCTTTATATATAAGCAACTCAGTGGAACTGAGTATCTTCCATGGATATAGTGAAATTGGGAATCCTCAGGGTCTTTCCCCATGTGGTGGGATTCCAGAAAGTCTTGTATTTAAACATCTGTGGATTTTGAAATGAATTAATGATTCACCTGCATTAGTCCATTTCAATTTGAGACTTTCCAATAATTCTAATGATAGTCTTAAGAAATAGACTCCTATATATTGTAAATGAAATATCTCAAAAAAAGGAAGATCAGCACAGAAAGATAGAAAATTATCTAGTCCTCAGGACAAAGAACCCTGAGAGTTATGCAAATACTTCCTATGGAAACAACCAACTATAATGTTCATAGAGGAAAACTGTTCCTAGAAAAATTTAATTTAGATTTTTAAAAACTTCTTTCAAGAGACAAAATAAAGTTCATAGATTCTGTATTAGGAGACCAAATGGCCTGAGGCTGGCTGGAGACATGCTGGTCCTCAGTTGGCTTTGAGGTCTGCAGGCATCTGCCCCACTGAGCTGGGAGCCTACAACAGAACCACTCCCAGGGCTACTTCAGTACTCAGAGGCAAGGCCCTGATGATGTCATTTGCTTCCTGTATAGCTCTGCATAATTAACCAGCTTAGTTAAGCCAAACAAGGCCAATTCTAAATAAAATAATGATCCTCTCACACGATGGTGAATATGATCAAATGTTTTATGCTCCTCCTTTCAAATCAGATGGAGTCCCAATTAGCTGAAATTAATTTGATGGACACCCAATCAAATGCCATTAACCTGTTGGAGGATAGGGTCTATCCCAGATAATGGAGAGTACTGGCGTCAGCCAGACTCACAGGGGATGCAGATCCACTCAACACTGTGCACCTGCCTTTTAAATGCATGATTCCTCTCTTCCCTCCTTTGGACTAATAAGCTGTTTCTACCTTCAGGCTAGGGAGTATTTGCACGATGACATTGTTTTTCTCCCTCCCTCAGAGTGCTTCCACTCTGCTATTTTTGCATGTCCCTTCTTATTATCAATTTTCCTTCCATTATACACAGTGAAAAATTGCTAATGGCACTACTTATGAAATCATTTTTGCTACTATTATTACACCTCATTGTTAAAACACATATAGAGCTTTAGATTACCATATGTCAGGCAGAACAACAATAATGTTTCATGCAATGATAACCATCTGAGGAAGAAAATTTTACTCTACTTATTTTGCAGATGAGGAAATTGAAGCTAGGAGGTAGAATTTAGTTTCCAAGAGCATCTCATTTTTAAGTCTGATAGAGTGTGCTTTGGAAGGCCAATCTGACTTCAGAAATGTGGATCACACTGCTCCTCTGCCTTGCCAATAGAAGTATACCCCGGTCTCCTAGCACTAGCCAACTATCTGAACAAAATGAAACAATAAAACAAATAAAAAAGCTACCTTGTGTATTCCAAAATGCTTGGTTTCAGCAATAATTACTGCATCTGTCCACCAGCAATGCTCTCTGCTGGGTTAAAGCACTTGGCCATCTCATACAAACCTGATTCTCAAAATGTGTCATGCTCACTAATAAAGTTGGGAACTACAGTGTCTTTAGGGGAAAATGTATACAACTGCAGCTAACAAGTAAGAATTTATCTGATTCATAAAATTGGCACCTGCAGCCTTATTTCCCTGGGCAAGTGTTACATAAATGTTTTCAAAACAATAAAATCCACAATGCTCCAAAGTATTCTAGTGAGTTCAAACTCTGTTTCCTGTAACACTCTTCTGGAACATCAGCTTTTCCATAGTCTCTTGGGCCCGAGGACAACCAACTAAATGGGCAGTCACGTCAACAGGAAGGACACTGACTGGGGGCTGCAGAGATGCCGAAAGCTGGTGAGTCAAGGAGCCAGAGGACTGGGACCTGGGACATCTGTCTGAGTCTGCTTCCTCGAAGATGGAGATGGGATGAAGGAATTTAATGGGTGCTCTCTCAACCTCATACTAGACTTCAGAAGGTGGCAGACTTGTGGAAGTCTGCTTCTTTCTAAATTTAACTTGCACTTCAAGAGCATTTCAGCAGAAACAGAATTCACCTGAAAGAGTCCCTTCCTGGTTAATTCTAAACATTGATTCCATTGAGTTTTGAGACAAAAACTCCCACCTGGTTCCCTTTCTCAAAAACACTCAGTAAATAAACAAACCCACTGAGCCTCACTCGTGAAGATTGCTATGCTCTCCCATACCTTCTGGGTTGATGCCTCTGTCACTCTGTCACAGCCCGTCCCTTTGAAGAGTCTCATCCAGCAGCTCTTTCCCACTTGCCTACACAGTGGGGGGTGCCATTTCTCTTAACCCGGTCTGAGTCTCCTTTTCTCCCACATTCACCCTCTGTGCAGTGAAGTGTTATTTTCCTCATCAAATGCTTCGAGCAGGGAGCCTTTTGGTAGAAAACAGATATGGCAGGAGACGAGAGCTCTTTGGAAACATTCTTCCCAGAAATGCTTGTACTTTATGTGTGGTGGATGAAACCACTTTAACTACAAGCAAATAAGAAAAGCTAAATCATTTTGGAAAGTCATTAGATTTGTCTAAGAATTGTAAGATGTTTGGTAACAAAAAGAGAAAGGGAATATAGAGGAATAGTCTCATAAACAGCCAAATATCCACAACCCAGAAATGACAACTGTTATCTCACATGTGTCTTATAATTGCAATAATAGACATAAAATATTATAGTAAGTTACATTCTCCAGTATTATCATTGTAAACCCTCAAAAATAAAGGACATTCTTTCTGATGCCCTGGATCTTTATGTAAGCTACAGATGCTGCACCTGGCTATCTAGTTATCCAGCTGATGAGGGACTCTGGGCCCACAGTTATTGCCTATGCATCAGGGAAAAGGACTGAGGTGGCAATGACATATTGCAAATCAAAATACTTTGGGTGCTTTAGAATTTCCCTACTGCCCAACAGAGACTTTAGAATTATCTTGCATCCGGGAGGCATTTAGTGAAATAATTATCAAGGAATGTGGTTGGCTCCAGTTCTGTGGTAAGCCCCCTTATGGTTTGGATAGGAGGTATCTATCCCCCAAAAGCTTACATGCGAGGCAATGCAGATATGTTCAGAGGTGAACCAATTACATTATGAGAGCTGTGACCTAATTAGTGGATTAATCCATTTGATGGATTAAAACTTTGAAAGGACTACTGTACTGGGTGGTATCTGTAGGCAGTTGGGGCATGGCTGGAGGAGGTGGGACACTGGGGTTATGATGCCCTTGGGGATTTTACTTTGTCCCCCTGCCTCTCCCTCTCTCTCTGTCTCACTTCCTGCCTACCATGAGCTTAGCAGCTTTCCTCCTCCTCACCCTTCTGCCATGATGCTGTGCCTCACATCAGGCCCAGAGCAATGGAGTCTGTTGACCATGGACTGGAACCTCTGAAACCATGAGCCAAAATAAACGTCTCCTCCTTTAAGTTGTTCTTGTTTGGTATTTTGGGAACAGTGACAAAAAGGTGATAAAAACAGTCCCTGAAGGAGAAAGTGCGGAGATTTCCAAGTCCCCATTAGTCATTGGTAAACACTGGGAAATGGTATGCACCATTTCTTCATATGGTTCTTCTTGAGAACAGAGTGGATGGAAAGCGTGTTGTGAAATGCCACAGGTACTGTACAAGTGTGGGTTAGTATCCCAGTCACTGACCCCTGCGGGGTTTTATTTCCTAAGTCAAAGTCTTAGGCAGGTATTCCTCACATGTGCTTCTGACTCTGGGGTTGTGAGTGACAGAGGGTGTTTGTGTTACTGTGAAAATTCACAGCAAGGCACACATCACTTTCTTCTCTGTCCTGCATGGTACCTTCACCATCCCTTGCATACCTGAACTGTTCAATAAATATTTGTTGATTGAACCCCAAGGGAGTGACAGATAACTGGAATTAACATGAAGGGGATGGTAAGGGGTGCCAGAGGTATTTTCTAGATTGCTGAATCAGAAAGCTCTCTGGAATTGTACTTATAGACAGACGATGGGAGAATAAAAAGCAAAACAAACAAACAAAAAAACCACTGTTTCATTTTAAAAGAAGACCCATGTTTCTTTGCCATTCATCTCCTTCCTGTCTCACTCAGCTCTGCAGCTGTTTGGATGAGTCCAAGTGGACATTCCTTCCCCTTAATGAGCTCTTCCTTAATCTCCTCCACTTAAAGTACGTTAGTTCTTCCACTAATGTTCAGACTAGGAAGATCTTGGAGCATCAGGAGCCTTGATTCCTTCTTCAGCACACCTTCTGTTTCTACAGTACCAGCTTTAAGTGAGCAAGACACTTTAGAGCATTGCACATCCCAGGACTGCACTGCCATGACCACCCTTGTGTTGGTTCACTTGAAACGTTGGCCTGTGTACGTCAGGGTGCTCTGTGCTCTTGGGGTTGTGGCAGATTCCATTACTTATGTGTTCAAATTCTGTCACGTTTGGTATTGCTGAACAAAGCAGGAAGCTTCCTCTGTGTCTCTGGCTCTGCTTCATGTTGTAGCCTCTGCTCTAGACGCAGTAGGGGAGCTGCAAGGTCCTTGTGTAGAAGCATAAGAACTAATTATGCAGAACAGACCAAAGTGAGAGGGAAGAGATCTTTCTTAAGCCTTTTATGGGTGATACAACTAGTGTCTGAATCATTTGAAGATCAGTAGTGTAGAAGGGGATCAGGAGGCAGAGTGGAGGAATGGGATGGGGCAGGAATGCAGAATGAAAGCTTTAAAAATCATGTTATGAGCAAATATAAAACACCACAGGGAATTTCACCTTGGTGAAATTGGTAAGTAAAATGGTAAGTAAAAATAACCACTCAAATATAAGTAAAGAGACTATGCAAGGAAGTCAAGCAGAGTAGAGGAAGGAGAACAGGCAGGGGAAGGTGGAGGGAGGGGAATGGGGTTCATAATCTGAAATAGAATTCCAGATGCGGGTGATTTTGTTGGGAGGAACCTAAGTCCTATGTATAACTGTAAAGCTCTAACAAATAAAAATGAATCACTTGATTTATATAGTGAAATACAAATAGTACCAGTTTTTTTTTTGTGTGTGTGTTAATCAATCCTTAAAAATCTATGCCTATCCTGAACAGCAAGAACAATCATTTCTTGAAGAGAACTAGTTATTTTATATAGGATTATTTTCTTTTAATTTACCACATTCAATGATGAGAATATCCCTCTCATCTTAATATTTGAATTCTCCCTAGAACTATTTTATTAGTCATTTGATTAATTTATCCTATAGTTATCTAATATCTTTAGCAAATTCCACTGCACAATGAATCAATTACATGGAAACTGCCGTTCAATGCAACAGTGTTATGGAGACTCAATATTGCTTCTTAAGTTTGACTTTCTGGAAGAAAACAACTCCGAGGCAACTTTATTCAAGAATACTCATAAATAAAATATCTACAGTTTCCAAAGTTAAGTGAAAGGAAATCTTCCCTGAGAAATCACAGCTTATCTAAAATAATTCGGTATAAATATTTGGATTTATTCACTAACCACTTTCTAAGGAGGGACAATTGTGGACACAGTTTTAGGAAGATAATTAACATGTTATGTAGAAAACTTATTCTATCCAGCCCAGTAATTACTAAGCAGAGAGATTTTGCAAAATAAGCAGAGGACTATTCGTCAATGGACATAACTGACCATCATTTTTTTTTAATTTTAAAAATTTGTTCTAATTAGTTATACATGACAGTAGAGTACATTTATACATTTTGATAAATCATAAATGGAGTATAATTTCTAATTTTTCTGATTGTACATGTTGTAGGATCACATTGGTCATGCAGTCATTTATGTACATGAGGTAATAATATGTCTTTCACTCTAGTGTTCTTCCTACCCCCATATTCCTTCCCCTCCCTTCACTCCCCTCTACCTAATGTAAAGTAACTTTATTCTTCCATAGCACCCCCACCTCTTATTGTTAATTAGCATCGCATATCAGAGAAAACATCTGGCTTTTTTTGTGTGTGTTTGGCTTATTTTGCTTAGCATGATATTCTCCAACTCCATCTTTTTACTAGCAAATGCTGTAATTTCATTTTTTTTAAAGCTGAGTAATATTCCATCGTGTATATATACCACAGTTTCTTTATCCATTTGTCTGTTGAAGGGCACCTAGGTTGGTTCCATTGCTTGGCTATTGTGAATTGAGCTGCTATAAACATTGTTGTGGCTGCATCACTGTAATATGCTGATTTTAAGTCTGTTGGGTATAAAGTGAAGAGTGGGATAGCTGGGTCAAATGGTGGTTCTATTCCAAGTTTTGTAAGGCATCTCCATACTGCTTTCCATAATGGTTGCACCATTTTGCATTCCCACCAGGAATCTATGAGTGTACCTTTTCCCCCACATTCTCACCAACATGTTATTGTTGCCTGTATTCTTGAAAATTGCCCTTTTGACTGGAGTGAGATGAAATCTTAGAGTAGTTTTGATTTGCATTTCTCTAATTGCTGGAAATTTTGAACATTTATTCATATATTTTTTGATTGATTGTGTATCTTCTTCTATAAAGTGTCTGTTCAGTTCCTTAGCCCATTTATTGATTGGGTTATTTGTTTTTTTGGTGTTAAGTTTTTTGAGTTCTTTATATATCCTAGAGATTAATGCTTTATCTCAGGTGCATGTGGTAAAGATTTTCTCCCATTCTGTAGGCTCTCATTTCACATTATTGATTGTTTCTTTTGCTGAGAAGAAGCTTTTTATTTTGAATCCATCCATTTATTGATTCTTGATTTAACTTCTTTCACTTTAGGGTTCTTGTTAAGGAAGTAAGATCCTAGGCTGTCATGGTGAAGATTTGGGCCTCCTTTTTCTTCTAGTTGATACAGGGGCTCTGTTCTTGTGCCTAAGTCTTTGATGCACTTTGAGTTTGAGTTTCATGCAGGGTGACAGATAAAGGCTTAATATCATTTTGTTACATGTGGCTTTCCATTTTTCCTAGTACCATTTGTTGAAAAGGCTGTCTTTTCTCCAGTGAATGTTATCGGCGCTTTTGTCTAGTATAAGATAACTGCATTTATGTGGGTTTGTCTCTGGTTCTTCTATTCTGTGCATGTCTGTTTTGGTGCCAATACCATGCTGTTTTTATTACTATAGGTCTGTAGTATATTTTGGGGTCTGGTATTGTGATGCTTTCTGCTTCACTTTTCTTGCTTTGGTTATTCTGGGTCTCTTAATTTTCTAAATGAATTTCATATTGCTTTTTCTAGTTCTACAAAGAATGTCACTGGGTTTTAATAGGAATTCCATTAAATTTATAATGCTTTTGGTAGTATGGCTATTTTGATAATATTAGTTCTGCCTATCCTGGAGCATGGGAAGTCTTTCCATCTTCTAAGCTCTTGTTCAATCTCTTTCTTTAGTGTTATGTAGTTTTCATTGTAGAGGTCTTTCACCTCTTTTGTTGGATTGATTCCCAAGTATATTGTTTTGAGGTGATTGTGAATGGAGTAGTGTTCTTTATTTCTCTTTCAGTGGATTCATTACTGATGTAAAGGAACACGTTTGATTCATGGGTATTGATTTTATATCCTGCTACTTTGATGAATTCATTCATTAATTCTAGAAGTTTTTTGGTCAAATTTTTTGGATCTTCTAAGTATAGAATCATGTCATCGGCAATTAATGACAGTTTGAGTTCTTCTTTGCCTATTTGTAATCTTTAATTTCTTACTTCTAATTTGCCTGGCTAGAGTTTCAATGACAATGTTGAATAAAAGTGGCAAAAGAGGGTAGCCTTATCTTTTTCCAGTTTTTAGAGGGAATGCTTTCAATTTTTCTCTGTTTAGAATTATATGCCTTGGGTTTAGCATATATGGTATTTACAATGTTGAGGTATATTCCTACTATCCCTAGTTTTTCTAATGTTTTGAACATGAAGGTGTGCTGTATTTTATCAAATGCTTTTTCTACATCTATTAAGATGATAATATGATTCTTGTTTATAAGTCTATTGATATGATGAATTATGTTTATTGATTTCCAAATGTCGAATCAGTCCCGCATTCCTGGATGAACCCCACTATCTTTTTAATATGTTTCTGTATGTCACTTGTGAGAATTCTATTGAGAATTTTCACATCTATGTTCATGAGAGATATTGGTTTGAAGTTTTCTTTCCTTGACGTGTCTTTCCCTGGTTTTGGTATTAGGGTGATATTAGCCTCATAGAATGATTTTGAAGGGTTCGCTCTTTTTCTATTTCATAGAATAATTTAAGGAGTATTGGTGTTAGTTCTTTGAAGGTCTTGTAGAACTTGGCTGAGAATATATGTGGTCCTGGGCTTTTCTTAATTGGTAGGCTTTTGATGGTGTTTTCTAGTTCATTACTTGAAATTGCTCTGTTTAAATCATGTATGACCTCCCGATTCAGCTTAGGAAGATCACATCTAGAAATTTGTCGATGTCTTCTAGATTTTCTATTTTATTGGAAGATAAATTTGCAAAGCAGTTTCTAATTATCTCCTGTATTTCAGTTGTGTCTGCTGTTATATTTCCTTTTTCAGCATGTATTTTAGTAATTTGGGGTTTTTCTCTTTTTCTCTTCATTAGCGTGGCTAGAGGTTTATCAATTTTATTGACTTTTTTCAAAGAATCAACTTTTTGTTTTTTCAGTTGTTTCTTTTGTTTCAATTTCATTGATTTCAACTCTGATTTTAATTATTTCCTGTCTTCTACTGTTTTTTTCCTAGGGCTTTCAGATATAATGAGGTCATTTATTTGTTGACTTTTTATTCTTTTAATAAATGAACTCAAAGTAATAAAATTTCCTCTTAGTACATTCTTCATAGTGTCCCAGAGATTTTGGTATGTTGTATCAGTATTCTCATTTATCTCTAAGTATTTTTTATGTCATCCTTGATTTCTTCTACTATCCATTCATCATTCATTAGTATATTATTTAGTCTCCATGTGTTAGAGTAGCTTCTATTTTTATTTTATTGTTGATTTCTAATTTCAGTCCATTATGATCTGATAGAATGCAGGGTATTATGTCTATTTTTTTTGTATTTACTAAGAGTTGTTTTGTGGTATAAGATATGGTCTATTTTAGAGAAGGATCCATGTCCTGCCAAGAAAAAGTGTATTTGCTTGTTGATGGATGAAATATTCTACATATGTATTATATGTAAGTCTAAATTATTGATTATATTATTTAGTTCTATAGTTTTTTTATTTAGTTTTTGTTTAAAAGATCTTACCAGTAGTGAGAGAGGTGTTACAGTCCTCTAGTATTTTTGTGTTGTGGTCTTGAAATTGAGAAGGGTTTATTTGATGTACAGAGATGTTCCATTGTTTGGGGCATAAATGTTTACAATTGTTATGTCTTGCTGATTATAATTCCCTTTAGTAGAATGAAATGTCCTTCTTTGTCCCTTCTGATTAACTTCAGCTTCAAGTAAACTTTATCTGATATGAGGATGGAAACCTCTGCTTGTTTATCAATCTGTAGAATGATATGATTTCCCCCCTTCCTTTCACCTTCAGTCTGTGCATGTTTTTGCCATGATGTGAGTCTCTTGGAGACAGCTTATTGTTGGGTCTTGATTTTAATCCAATCTGCAAGTCAATGTCTTTTGATTGGTGAATTTAGGCCATTCAAGGTTATTATTGAGATATGATTTGTATCCCCAGTCATTTTGGTTTATTTCTGATTTTTATTTTTATTTAGATCTCCTTTGATTATTTCTTTAGTGTAGTTCCTTCCTTGCTGGTTTTCACTTTTTTTCACTTTGTACTTGTGGGATATTTCAGTAGTATAGGCTTTGTAATTGTGAATTCCTTTAACTTTTGTTTATCATGGAAGGTTTTTATTTCATCTTCGAATCTGAAAATTAATTTTACTGGATATATAATTCTTGGTTGCCATTATTTTCTTTTCTTAGTATATATTTTTAAATTTTCAATGTATCTTTTATTTTATTTATTTATATTTGGTGCTGAGTATCAAACCCAGGGCCTCATACATGCCAGACAAGGTCCACCACTGAGCTACAACTCCAACCCAGTTGGCATTCATTTTCTTTCAGAACTTGAAATATGTTGTTTCATGACCTCCTAACTTTGAGGGCCTGGGTTGAAAAATTAGTTGAGATGCAAATTATTCTCCCCCTATATGTAGTTTTCTTTTTTCTCTCATGGACTTTAAGGTCTTATCCTTATTCTGTATTTTAGTCATTCTTGTTATAATGTGTCTTGGTGTGGGTCTGCTGGAATTTTGTACATTTGGGGTCCTGTAAGCTTCTTGTATTTGATTTTCCATTTTATTGTTTAGGTTTGAAAAATTTTCTGATATTATGTCATTGGAAAGATTGTGTATTCCTTGGATTTTATCTCTGCTCTTTCATCTATCTAGATAACTCTTAGATTTGTTCTTTTCATGTTATTTGATAATTCTTGGAAGTTCTGTTCATGGATTCTTACCATCTTCTCTGTATGTAGTCAACTTTATTTTCAATATTGTATATTTTGTCTTCATTGCCTGAAGTTCTGTCTTCCACATGGTCTAGTCTGTTGACGATGCTTTCCACTGAATTTATAATTTGGTTTATTGATTCCTTCATCTCAAGGATTTCTGCTTGGCTTTTTTCACAATCTCTAACTCTTTATTAAAGTGATATTTCACTTCCTGTATTTTCTCTTTGATTTCACTTTTTATACTGTCCTTTAATTTGCAGATCAGTTTAACTATGTACATTCTAAACTCGTCAGATATTTCTTATATTTCTTCTCCTGTGTTGTCAGTGGATTCTCACTTTGGGGCATCTTGGCTTGTTCAGGGTACTTTGTTCCCTTGTTTCTTCATGTTACTTGTTTGTTTTCCAATCTAGTTGTATGTATCTGAGGCAGTACAGATTCTACCCTGCAGACTTATCTTATGCCTGAAGATTTCCAGTACCCCACCTTTAAGAGGGAGACCAATATCAACAACACTCAGTGTGAACAATATATAGCCTTAAATCTAATGATAGCTTTCACCGAGGCATCTACGGCTTTCTTGCTATAAACAGAAATCATGAGTTCAATCATTGTCTACACTATAAACAGAAACTTTGCTAAAAGCATTTACAATTTCAAATGGTGGACAAAGAGAGAACAGAGATAAAGTAGGATGTGATGTTCATGAGGGAGAAAGAGAAGCTAGAAGTAAAAATTCAAAGGAAAAGTGGAAGAGGAACCAACAGAGATTGGATGTTATTTGGAGAAAAGTAGAAAGGGATTTCAGGAAAATGGAACAAGTGAGAGGAAGAAAACATATAAAGAGAAAAAAAATAAAAATATAAGAATATACAATAGAACTGCAAAACACCATGCATGTATCACCTTCCTCAAGAAACTGATGTATCAAAAATATCTTGCTCCAAATATGGTCGAGAGAGATGTTAGAGAAGAAAAAACTAAAAATAAAATAAATCTCCATGGAAGATTGAATAACTGTCTCTGTTAGTGTTCAAGAGTTTCTCAGCCCTGTCTCTGACTTCTCACAACTTTGCCTGGCTCAGACTGGCCCCGGAAGACTCAGTCACTATCTCACTGATCTGGGCCTCAGATGTCTTGGGTTTGGCCATGGTGCAGTCCCAGGATCTCAATGCCACTGGAATTTGGAGAGAGAGAACCAGGGATAAGCGATCCTGAGAAACAGCAATTAAATGGCTACAACTGTACTCGCGGGAGGAAGACCCAAGGGACAGTCAAACCCTCAGGCACCCTGACCCTGAACTTCCAGGTCCTGGCAGTGTCCCCAGACAGGGTTGGCTGTGCCCCAAGATGGTGCTGGCAGTAAACCCACTGACACCCCAAACCCCAGGTCCTGGCCAGTGTTTCAAGGTGGATGTGGCCAGTGAAACCAAACCTGGAATCTCCTTGGCAGGGGACCTCTGGGTTGTTGTGGAAGTGGTGGAGGTGGGGGTTGGTGGCACCAGGCAGGGAGTCAGCAGCTCTGACAGCAGCAGCAGTAGTGGTGGCAGAGTGGCACCCAGAGAGAAGAACTCCAGGTGACTTTGGGGGTGGTGTTGGTGGCAGTCTGGAAGTGGGGTATTCTTCAAGATGAGGACCTGAGTAAGGGAGTATACTGAGGACTGGCCCAAGTTTGCCCAGCTGGTTAGTGAACTAGTTGTACTTTAAACTCTAATTTTCAACTCCATATTTGGGTTTCTTTCCATTTTATCTTGATAAAAATGATAACAACATATAAGTTCCTGAAATATATGTGTACTTGCCAGAGTGTGTATAAATCCAATGGAGCATAGAAATAAGCTTCTCACTTGCAAGCTCCGCATTAGTTCAGTCTTGGTCTTTCTGCTCCAGTCTTTCTCAGCCCTGTGCCCTCAGATTGCCAGGGTTGCCTGCCTAGAAGCAATTTGTGTGCTGAACCATTTCTGTGCCCGTGAAGTGGTATTGATTTGTTTACTCTTTACTAGGATTCTATTAGGTAATAAATAAATTTATTTAATCAACTAAGCAGCTCATGCTAAAGGACTTGATTGTCTCATGAAACATCTCTTAACAGATTTTCTTTTTGGAATTCCTCAACACTGGATTTTGGGATGCAAATATAAATAAATAAATAGAGTTAAATCAATAGAAACATATGCACAAATATACATACATCATTACACATGTATGTAAATTATATACCCCAAATTTCAGAGAACAATTCTCTTCTTTATTCACCTTATATATCATTAAATTAATACAATATGACACAGGGTATTTTGCAAAGATAAATGCTCCAGTTTCAGTGTAGTGGTTGTTGCTAATAGGGAGATGCAATTGATCTGATTTATAAAGATCTCAAGTCCAAATACAGAGGCAAATTTAATGTTTCATCTGTGTGCAATTTCACAGCCTTGGAGGGATCACCAGGGGTTATTAAACAATAATCTTCTTTAATTCTGGAAATTCTCTTTTGAAGGACAAACAAACAATTAGAATCAGTCTCATGGAGAAATATTTATTATATTATATGAATGCATTTTTCTCATTTTTTCATATTTTCTCATCTTTTAGAAATATCCCCAGTGTAGTAAACTCATACCATCTAATGCTGTTAAAGGAAAAATATGCATTTTTCCAGTTGTTAAATAGTAAGGAAGACTTTATTCAGGATGATTTCAAGTGAGATCCGGCATGTTCAGGGTGGTATGGCTGTAGTCTAGGATCATTTCAATAGGGGTGAGATTGAACTTCATTTTAAATATAAGAAGAACAAGTGGGGATTTAAAACCTCAAAGGTGTGGGATTCCATGGGTGAAAAATAAGCAAGAGAAGACACCAAGGATGGGGCCTTCTCCCTAAAATGATTTAGCAGATTTTATTGCCAAAATGAGACTGAGAAAGGACTTGACCAAGGTAGTGACCTCTTGCAAGATTATCAGAGGAATCAGGTGATGGTTTGGTCAAGAAAAGAGTATTTGTCCATGCATGTAAATGGAGAGGGATCAAATTTGCATTGATCTAACGTGAATACATCTAGGCAACTATGTAGTTTACATTTTTCTTTTCTATCGTATGTCAAAAGGTCTTTACTTAGCCTAGACTTCTTAATTCTAGACATTTACCAAACATAACACAAGCAGGAATTAAATCTTTCAAAATGAATTTCAGAGAAGTTTATTAGCTTATGGTTTTAGAATATAATAGATGATTATATACCATTAGCAAATTCTTACCAAGGACTATTTTTGAGTATCCAATAATGAAGATAGGTACTAATGAAAACATAAGCTTATTTTTATCTTTCATCTAAAAAGTCAGTTTGGGTAAACAAACACAATTGTTTCCTTTCATGGAAATTCATTTAAATCCAAACCCCAGAAAGCAAAGCCCTGTGGCATATCATTTGTCTGCCATAAGCAACCCTTCATCCAAATCAACCCCAGACACCTACTGCTGTTGATAGAGGGCACATGACCCATACCTACAGGAACATAACCAAGGGCACAGCCTAATTATTGGAAGGACAAGGCCCTTCATGGTACATTAATTTTCAATTAGATGGTATTTTTCTTAACGTTTTTCCTATTTAAGTCTGCATCTTCTCAGTTCTTTCCAAGGATTCCCACAAGATACTAAATTATTCCATGATAACTTTAATGATCTCACTGTTGAAATACAGAGAATGCGGCGTGGAGAGTCAGCTAAAATCCATGGTGACTATTCAGATTCCTGAGCTCCATCACAAACCTCCAGAGCCTGTGTCTCAGGGTGGGGTGAGCATTCCACCATGGCGTGGTGGATGACTCTTTTCCTAAGACATGCCTGTTCATGGGGTGACCAAAGGTGTCCTGGACTGTTTTACACAGGAAGAGATTGTCTGTTTATATAACACTGGGAGGCACATGTGGGTCATAAGAGAACTGAATTCAGGCAGCATTCCAGATGTCTGGAAGTGGGGTATTCAAGAGCTCCCTGTAAGGAATGTGTCTCCCAAAGGCTTCAGCTTAGTCTGTGAGATCCCATGCAGAAGACCCAGTTGAGACCTTCCTGACTTCTGACCCAGACCAGTGAGATAATCAATCCATGTTATTTGAAGTTAATAAGTTTATAGTAATTTGTAAGAGCAGCAACAGAAAACTAACACAGAGAGTAAATGGTGATATTCTATGGGTTGATGGTGGAAATGAACTATGGGGCATCCCACAGTTGCTCTGGCTACCTTGTTTGAATTACCAAGGAACTACAAGTTGTAAATTCAAACTACCTCCTGAGTTAAAAGTGGTAAATGTAAGAGACCCCTTAAATGGTGCAGCTCGTACCAGTAGCAGGTGTCAGAGATGTCTTTCTCTTCTGAAATCCACCATGACGTATGCACATCTGCATGCCTTACCAAGTTAAAATGTTCTTCAGCAAGTCACAGGGAGGTTTTATAGTATCTTGTCTGTTCCTTACTCTGACTGGGACACGTGGGTCATCACTGGACTTAGGTCTGAGGTTGAGTTGCTTAAGTACTCACCAGTCCTTCTTTCCTCACTGGCCTGTCTCCAGAGATGCTGCAGATGCAGCTTTCTGCCAGATATCAGACCCAGATATCTGTCAAGAGCAATGCCATCTCAAGGTTCCTTAGAACCTGGAGTTATGAGGTACAGGAGTTAGTATCCTAGTTCACCAGCCTGGGGGGAACCTATGCTTACTTTCTGACCATGGGATGCAGCTGCTGTGTGCGCGTGCTGGGGACCAGCTGTGACTACTCCTAATGCAGCTCCTCTGCTTCTGCATCGTCTTGCTCTCCACATCATGCCATGGGGACTTCAATGTTCTTCCCAACAAGGTCTAATTCGGCTTTGATGATGGGGAAAGTACAAGAGTTTGGAACAACAATAAGACATTTGGGAGCATTTTTTTGAGGAAGAGCAAACTTGTTGATGAATCTTTGAGTACATGTGTATTTCTGAGCATGAAGTCCAGGATCTGCAGCCAAAACAAGTGTCCCCAGGTGTTCCTTCACTCCTCCTTCTACCCCTTGCCAGCATGTTCCCATGTCTGCTGCAAATTGTGTGTTGATCTGATCAACCCAGTTCATGCTCAGGTACAAATGGCTAGATTTGTGAAACCTTATTACTGTCTTAATTCCAGAGAGTGAACAAACTAGACTTTTCAGCAGTAAATAAGGTAATGAAGGCTTTCTAGCCCCTTACCACCTCTCATCTCCAGGGTCCCCAGGGACTTTTGCCATGTGCCTATAGCCTGGTTGGTACCAGGGTGAGAGACAGACATGACCAAAAAAATGTACCACTGAGGCTGAATAGTATATATATATATGTTCTGATTGCCTAGGGAATCCAATTCCTTTAAATTGGATTCTTCTTCTTTTTTTATTGAAAAACAATGAAATAGTTAAAAATCAATTGGATGCTTGACCTGCATGTAAATGAAATAAACCTGAAGTTCCGTCCCATGAGAATGGTGCCCTCAGGTTAGGGTGGAAATTGCTTTGTCATAACATTGTCAACAACCTCCTGTGATAAAATCTCATTCCAATTCTCTGAAGAGACAAGGAGTGTTATTGGTTTGTACCCTTCTGTAGGATTGATCTCAATTTGTTGTTCCCCTTCAGCCTTGATATTATTCCATTTCGTGATTTACTGCTCAGAAAGCAAGTGCACTTTAGAGTCTGCAGTTGGTAACCAGGGTAAAAAATACGCAAGCCAACCTGCTCAAGCCAGCTGGCACACCATGGCTCTGCACTGCGTCTCAGTGATGTGGTGACTTACTCTCCAGGGAGCAGAGCTCCTAAAGGATGACCTACACTAGTTAACTTATTATAATTAAGTCTACGCATAGGATATAGGAGATGTAGTTGTATAACAATATAATAAGATGCAATGATTAGTTGCACATGTAAAGATGTGAGAAGAAGGGAGAAGGTGGGTGGAGTGTGAGGAGGCAGAGAAGAGGGAGGAAGAGCAGAGAGAGGTGAAGAGAAAGTGAGAGAGAAAGAGGGAGGGGCAAAAGGGGACAGAGAGGAAGACAAAAAATTCAAAGTTTTCAAACACTTCAATCAAATGATGAAACCTGTCCACACTTTGATCAGCATTTTTGGGTTCATTCTGATGAAAATAACTTCCATTTAAATGCACAGGTATTGGGGGAATTTTCATGTAGGTGTTCCAAGCAGAAAGAAACTGAAAGTTGGGACCTACTTGGAGGATGACTATCTGCGCGAGGTATGGACTGAGATGGTATTTCCACACTACTGGTGAAGAAGTCCATGGCTGCCATTTGTTGAGTCACTATGATTAGCCAAGGAGCTCTGGGGGACAAGGATACATGGGAGGTTCTCTGATCCCTTGGAGCTCAGCATCTAGGTGAGAAAACAAAAAAAGTCAAACAGCTAAGGAAAGGCAGTACATCAGGTAAGTACACAAATGTGCTACAGGGATGGACAGGTGGGAGGCAACCCCAGGGGTGGTGTAGTCAGAATTCTCATGACTGGGGCTGGGTGGACTTAAGACAACTCCTGGGCTTCTTCTGGGAAAAGAGTTAGGGGCTGCCATAACTCACGTCATATGCTGGTGGGCTCAGGAAATGGAAATGCTGGGACGTGGTAAGCTCTGGGACCCCAGTTCTTTCCCAAGATGATTTTAAGGTTAGTCCTCCTGGTGGGGATGAAGGCCTCAAGGCATACCATGATCTTTAGTGTCATACTTCATGGAATGACAGAGATTGTCTGAAGACCTGCAGAGATTGACTCCAAGCTGCAAACCATGAGATGGTGAAGAAAGTCAGAAAAACCTTGAGAGGGAAGGATTCTGAAATCTATTTACCTGCTTCATTTCAATGTTTATCATTTCTTGTTCTCTAAATCATAATTTAAATTGGATGGTAGAAAGGAAAATGATAACAACACAGTTTCCCATTTTATAGGGGAATATTTTATTTGAGTTTATGGAATCGTAACCTATTTCTTAGTTGAGCTCTACACTCAGATCTCTATGTGGAATTCTTAGGAATTATACAACTAAATCATTAGCATGTTTAACTTAAAAAGTCTTCAGTTAACTATGAATAAAACAAAACCAAAAGTCATCATGCAAAAGAAAAATGCATCCCTTTGGAAGCAAATAAACAGATAAACTTGGTTTTACTTGCTCTTCCTCGTGAGCTTTACCCAGCAGCTCTCAGAAAGCTCTTGATGAAATAGTGCTTTGTCCCTCCTAGAAGCAGTGATTTTAATGGTGCCTCAGGTACATTATTTTAAGCACATGATAAATGGGGCTAGTCCGTGCTGAGTGGACTTATCTAGTGTGGGAGCATTACCACCTTTGTTCCTTAGGGAAGACACAGTGTCTGAGGACAGTGGCCTTGACCTGTGGCTACGACTGCATTCCAGTTGGTTCAGTTTCTCCCTCACCCATGATCTTCACCATTCTGTGCAGTAGATCACTAAACTTATCCCTCCTATTAACTGAAAATTCATACTTGACCAATAGCCTTTTCTTCTTATTCTCTACCCTGTCTCCTGCTAACCGCATTCCATCCTCTACCTCTATGAGTTTGACTTTTTGTTTTTTTGGTACCAGGTATTAAACCCAAAAGCACTTAACCACTGAGCCACATCCGCAGCCCTTTTTATCTTTTTATTTTGAGACAGGGTCTTGCTAAGTTGCTTAGGGTCTTGCTAAATTGCTGAGGCTGTCTTGAGCTCTGCTTCTTTTTAAGATTCCACATATAAGTGAGATCATGTAGCACTGTGTGTGGGCCAGCCTCATTTCACTTTCTTCATTTTATTTCTATCATTTGAGTTAATCTGGGGTTCTTAGTAGTGTAGTAAAATGCAAGTAAGTCTCAGCACAGTATTTAAACACCGAGTTTCTGGCTACATAAAGCAAAATGAGTTTATGGGCTGAAGAAGACTAGGTAGAAATTATTCATTGAAATTTGCCTGGGGAAATTTTCCCTTTTATTTTCTGTCACACTTACTGTAATCACAATGCATTTTTCCTTTTTATGTCACCAAACTGGTATATTTTTTATTCTGTGAACTTAAAAATGTAAGCATATCACTACATTATATTTTTAATGATTTAGCTGTCCAACTTTTTTAAGTGTTGTATATTTAAAAGCTGTATCATTTTGCTTCCTAATCAGTGAGAGGAATTAGTATTACCATGGACTGTGAACAAAACAATAGTACGAGGGACAAAAGAAAGAACTTAAGGACCTCCCCCTCTCTGTCAACAATGATGGATATTCATTGCTTTGAATAATTAGGAGTCAGTTAGAAATATACCCACAATCAAGCACCATTTTTGTGCCCAAATCTTGAATTAGAAGAAAAGTTGTTGTAGCCAGAGGAAAACAAACATAAACTCTTGAAAGATGAATAAGAAAAAATGAAATGTATCACAGATTCAATCCCAGTTGGCAAGTGAGTGCTCAAACCATCCCCCAAAGTTCCAAAGGCCACTATCAGTTTTGAAATAACATAAAAAGTTTTTTAGGATAATTTTGACAGCCATTAAAATTAATATCATTTCAATATAAAAGCAATACTTTCACCTGTTTCAGAGAACCTCCTAAAATAGAGATGAAGAGGTGAATTTCTCCACAGCCATCATGAAACAAGCTAACTCTGTAACCAGGCAACACATTTCTTAATTACTTAATTCAAGCAGAGGTTAGCATATCAACTTTGATTATTTTGTATGAGTTGACTTTAGGGAAAAAACACATGGATCATACATTGTTTAGTTTAAATGAAGAATACATGTTTTTGATTTTCCATTGAAGTTTAAATGTTCCTGTGATTTTTGTGACATTTCAAAGTGTTCTATTATTGTATAGATGCCATTTTTCAATAAATGCACTTTTGCCTTTAGTCATGGTAATCCTCTAGAGATGGCAAGGTTGAAATATTCCTAGGGCTTAAGATGGGAGGAGCAAGATGTTTAAAATTTCTCTTCTCCTCCTACGAAGTTGTCCAGGACAGTGTCTTCAAGATTTTTAGCACTTGTGTTTATTTGGGTAAAAGAAGAGACATAGGAATAAAGAACCCAATAAAGCTAAATGATAGAAATTATGCAGAAAGTTTTGTTGGTGACTGAAGGGTTTTCCACAAAGAAGTCAAAACAGTCTATTCTGTCTTAATGTTATTGTTCTTGATTACATAAAACTAATCAAAACTAAATCTTAGGCTCAAGAATTTGTTGTGGGGGTAGGGGGAAAATCCCTCCCCCCCAAAAAAGGGCCATACATTTTGCAACTTATATCAGCAAGGAGTGGGGTCTCTTTATCCACTCCTTGAACCTGGGCTGGTCTTTGTCTGGCCCTGATCTTTTGCCTGTGATGGAGGTACTCTCCACGTCCTGTGTCCAGTTGTCAAGAAGCCTTGCAGTTTATCCTCTTGTCTGGAAATCTTCCACCATGTGGAATAGACTGTTAACCTCACTGAAGAATGAAACCCCAGGTTGAGCCAAGATGAGCTGCCCTTGGTTGTCCTTGACCAACTAAGTCCTAACTGATTTAGATGTTCCCCATGAACACATTAATGATCCCTGATGATAAAAACTGTCTAGCTGAGCTCAAACAAAATGGAACATGCAATTGTTGTTTTGAAAATGAGTTTCAGTTTCCAGGTTTGTTTTAAGGGAATATAGAGTAGGCAGGTCTTATTCATTTGGAAAATAAAACTACTTCTCATTCCAGAATCCACAGTAGAAAAAGATTTTTAAAGTATAATGAGATCTGGAGCCAAAGGCCAAATCAGTGCTTAGCTGTAGGACCTTTTGTTAGGGTTCCTGTAATATTTAAAGTGGTGCTGGGTAGACCCACACAGCTGTGCAGTGGAACTACTAAGAACCTTAGGAAGACAGTCTCCTACAAAATGAATTATAAAAGAGCTGTAAAACTAAAGACTGCTAGAGACAATAAACAAGTTCAGCACAGTAGCAGCTTACAAAATCAACATACAAAAATCAATAACTTTTCTTTACACCTATAATGAATCTGCTGAGAAAGCAATCAGGAAAACAATCCCTTTCAAAATAGCCTAAAAAAGTATCTAGGGATACATCTTCCTAAGGAGGTGAAAGAGCTCTACAATGAAAAATACAGAATACTGAAGAAACAAATTGAAGAAGACACAGGAAGAAGGAAAGAATTCCCATGTTCATGGATAGGCAGAATTAATATTTAAAAAATGGCCATACCAAAAGTAATATACAGAGTCAATACAATCTCCATCAAAATGCCAATGACATTCTTCACAAAAGTAGAAGAAAAAAAAAAAACAGTCCTAAAATTCATTTGGAGAATACAAGAACCAGAATAGTCAAAGCAATTCTAAGCTAAAAAACAATCAATGCTGGAGACATCACAAAACCTGAATTCAAATTAAACTATAGAACTATAGTAACAAATGCTGCATAGGACTGGTATTAAAACAGAAATGTATTGGTTCAATCCCCAGCACCACAAAAACAAACAAACAAACAAACAAACAAACAAAAACCAAAAACCCCAGAAATATAGACTGGTGATACAGAAGAGAAAACACAGATACAAACCTACATAGACACAGTCATCTAATCCTTGACAAAGGTGCCAACAACATAGATTGGACGAAAGACAGCCTTTTAGACACATGATTCTAGCAAAATATGGTTATCCATATGAAGAAGAATTTGACTAAATCCTTCTCTCTCACCCTGCACAAAAGTAAATTCAAGACAGTTGAAAGACCTGAGTATTAGACCAGAAACTCTGCTATCTCCTAGAAGAAAATGTAGGGTCAACAGTCTAGCATATAGACACAGCACTGACTTTCTTAATAGGAGCCCTAAAGCTCAGGAAATAATGCCAAGAGTTAATAAATGGGATGGTATCAAATCAAAGAGCTTCTGCACAGCAAATGATACAATTAATAATATGAACAGAGAACCTATAGAATGGGTGAAAATCTTTGCTAGCTACTTTTCTGTCAGAGGATTAATATCCAGAATATGTAAAGAAATAACAAAATATCAAAAAAAGAACCTCAACCCAATTAATAAATGGGCACACAAATTGAGCAGATACTTCTCAAAAGAAGAAATAGAAATGGCAAGAAATAAATGAAAAAATGCTCAACATTTTTACCAATCTGGAAAATACGGGTCAAAACTACATTAAGATTTAGTCTCATTCCAGTTAGAATGGCAGTCATTAATACTAACAATAATAAACTCTAGGTGCAACTCTAAATTAGTACAACCACTATGGAAATCAGTATAGAATTTCCTCAAAATAAGAATGGAATCGCCATACAACCTAGCTGTAGCACTCCTGCATATCTATCCTAAAGAATCAAAGTCATTATGCTACAGCCATGCATTAATACCCATGTTCATGGCAGCACAATTCACTATAATCAAACTATGGACCAGGCTAACTGGCTGTCAGTGGAAGAATGCATAAAGAAAGTGTCGTATATACACACAATGCATTTTTGTTCACCATAAAGAAGAATGAAACCATGTCATTTGCAGGAAAATGGATGGAATTTGAGAACACTACGTTAAGGAAAATAAGCCAAACTCAGAAAGTCAGTGGTGGACATAACTCGAGGAGTGGGATAACTGGGTCAAAAGGTGGGTCCATTCCAAGTTTTCTGAGGAATCTCCACACTGCCTTCCAGAGTGACTGTACCAATTTGCAACTCCACCAGCAATGTATGAGTGTACCTTTTTCCCCACAGCCACTCCAACATCTGTTATTGTTTGTGTTCTTGATAATAACCATTCAAATTGGAGTAAGATGAAATCTTAGAGTTGTTTTAATTTGCATTTCTCTAATTACTAGAGATGTTGAACACTTTTTCATATATTTACTGATCACCTGTACATCTTCTTCTGTAAAGTGTCTTTCCAGATCCTTGGCCCATTTATTGATTGGTTTCTCTGTAGTTTTGGTGTAAAGTTTTGTAAGTTCTTTATAAATTTTGTAGATTAGTGCTCTATTTGAAGTGCAGATGGAAAAGATTTTCTCCCACTCTGTAGACTCTCTTTTCACATTATTGATAGTATCCTTTGCTGGGGAAAAGCTTGTTAGTTTGAACCCATCCCATTTATTGATTCTTGCTTTGATTTCTTGTGCTTTGGAAGTCTCGTTAAGGAAGTCTGATCCTAAGCCAACATGATGAAGATTCGGGCCTACTTTGTCCTCTATTTGGTGCAGGGTCTCTGGTCTCATTCCTAAGTCCTTGATCCATTTTGAGTTGAGTTGTGTACAGGGTGAAAGATAGAGGTTTATTTTCATTTTACTACATATGGATTTCCAGTTTTCCCAGCACTATTTGTTGAAGAGGCTGTCTTTTCTCCATTGTATGTTTTTGGCTCCTTTGTCTAGTATGAGGTAATTGTATTTTTGTGGGTTTGTCTCTGTGTCTTCTATTCTGTACCATTGGTCTGTACCATTGCTGTTTTTGTTACTATTGCTCTGTAGTACAGTTTAAGGTCTGGTTTTGTGATGCTTCCTGCTTCACTCATTTTGCTCAAAATTGTTTTGGCTATTTGAGGTCTCTTATTCTTCCAAATGAAGTTCATGATTGCTTTCTCTATTTCTATGAGAAAAAATTAGCATACTACCGTAACACAGTTGCAACAATGTTTATAGCAGCTCAATTCACAATAACTAGACTATGGAGCCAACCTAGATGTCCTTCAACAGATGAATGGATAAAGAAACTGTGGTATATGTACACAATGGAATATTATTGAGCCATAAAGAAGAATAATATTATGGCATTTTCAGATAAATGGAATTGGAGACTATCATGCTAAGTGAAATAAGCCAATCCCCAAAAAACAAAGGTCGAATGTTTTCCCTGATAAGTGGATGATGATATATAATCAGGTTGTGGGGTCAGGGGTGAGAGAAGAATGGAGGAACTTTAGATTACATAGAGGGGAATGAGAGGGGTAGGGGTAGGGGGCATGAAAATGGTGGAATGAGACAGACATCATTACCCTATGTACATGTATGATTGCATGAATGGTATGAACCTACATTATGCACAACCATAGAAATGAAAAGTTGTACCCCATTTGTGTACAGTGAATCAAAATGAAGTCTGTAATAAAGCAAAAAGAAAGAAAGAAAGAAAAAGGTCAGTGGTGGTGTTCTCTCTCATATGTGGAAACTAGAGAGGATATAGGAAAAGAATGATGGGAGAGTTGTCTTGAAATTGAAGGGATATCAGTAGAGGAGAGGAAAGGGACCAGGGGGAGGAAAGAGGGGTGGAAAGGGGGAAATACTGGGAAATTATGGTGGCCAAATTATATTATTGTATTGTGTGTATGTATGAATATGTAATAACAAATCTCACCTGATGTCCAACTATATTGCCCCAATAAAGTATGGGAAGAAAGGAAGAATAACATGTCTCAAACCCACATTCAGGTGCCACATAACAGTATTTTGGTTAGCAATGGGTTGCATATGCAATGGTGGTCCCATAAGATGAAATCACCTAGTGTGACATCATTGTGTTAGACACACTTTTATCATATTCATCCAATGCCTGAATAACCTACTGACACTTCTCAGGATGAATCTGCTTGCTAACTGATGCAGGACTGTAGCTGAGGGTGTGGTTTTGGTTGACAGGAGATGAATAACTTTTAATACAGAGAAGGCCCCAAAAGTACTCAAGAGGGTTATAAATGAAAATGAAATACCACTCTGTGCTACAAAGGATGAGGACTGATGGAGCTACAGAGGCCTTTGGGCCCTCAATTGTATGTGGGTAAGAAACAAATTGAGAAAGGCACTGATGTGCAAAGTCAGTTATCTCTAGAGGAAAAGGCAAGATATTTTGGAGATAGATATTAGAGCCCAGTGGGTGAAACCAGAGTCAGAGTAATCAACAAGGGAGCTGGTCCTATGGACATTGGAAAAAGATGACCCAGGGCTTCTGGGAAAATGAGGGACTGCAGGTTCACCACCAAGGAGCCTTGCTGAAGTCCAATTGGAAACATTGGCAGCCCCTGCTAAGGGGGCCCATGGTACATGTGCCTTGGCAGGGTTTCAGAGCTATTAGGAACAGGACCTATACCATTCCTGCTCTGTTTAATTTGGAGCATCTACTCCAAGTATGCTACTCCAAAATGCCACTATTTGGAGGTGTCTGAAGGTTCCATAGCTTGTCCCTGAACTCACATGTTTCTGGATCAAGGCAGGCTGCATTCCTGAAGCCATATAGGACGTTATGTGACTGACAAGGTCCTGAACTTCAAGCCCAATGTGACTAAAGGGTGAGACAGCAGAGGCTTTGGTTGGGGGCGATGGAACTTTACAGATTACTGACATCAGAGAATGGGTCAAGTTGATGATTGCAGTAATAGTCCCAGGTGAGGCACAGACCTCTTGGGGTAACCCTTACTGAATCACCGCTGGCCCACCTAACTTGCTTTGGCCTCTAGGACAGAAGCACTTTTGATGCAGGCCAAGATTTGGAAAGACCATGAGACTGGCCCTCAAGTGCCGCTCAAAGAATGTTGTCACTAGGGCAGTCTGATGGATTAAACCAGAAAATCTGTGGGTGGGACATGCCCATTGTCCCAGCTGACAGTCAATGAGCTCTGAGAGAGGCCATGCAGGATCCATAAGCACTTCCATAGTGCCACCAGCAAAATACCCTGTGTGAGGGACAGAACTTGAGGGTAAAATGGTCTGGTTTTACTGAGAGTTCCAGTTCTTGGATTATTTCTTTATAGCTTCTTGCTTGAAAATAAATGTGCAATGTTTTTAGTTTGTAATGGTGTGAAAAATATGGCTCTTTTGTGTAGTTGACTTGTTTGATTAAACATTCCATTGCAGTATACAGTTTTTATGATACAGAACTTGACAAATAAGTATAGCAGTATCCCTGGGGCCAAATTCCCATATGGTTCTTTGGGAACCATGCACAAGGTTAGATCTGGTGTTTGGGAAGAACAAGGAATTTAATTTTTGTTTTAGTTCTTACTGAATATTGCAATACTTTTCTGCTTTTATCTACATGAATAAAATCTATATGGTTAAGTAACATGTGCTATTTATTGTAATATTTGGTTAATAGTAGATATTTATGAACAAGTTTCATTTATTTATGTATTTATTTATTTATTTTAATAGATCCTACTCTCAGGTTCTGCAAACAGGTTCTTGGTAAAATCACTGAGCAGTATATTGATAGTGAGTATATTGACAGCGAGACTCATGCATTTAGCCTTACCTCAACCTCTCATCCCTTGTTCTCCAAATGCTATCATTCCGTGGTTATTGCTATCATTTTTGAAACAGGGAAATGCATATTGCTTATGGCACCAGCTGAAGACATCCCGAAATGTGTGGTTTCCGACGTTCACAGGCTTGCCATGACTGACACTGGCATTACTTCTCAAGCTGACAGAGATCTGGCTTGGCTCATAGCAGCAGATGTTCATAGGAGACTTCTCCACATGAGCTGTGAAAGCTACACTAGAAGGACAGATGTGTTGGTATTATTTTTGTTTTCCTTTCAAACACTTAATACCGAAAAAAAACCCATGCCTACTGGGAAAAATGCTCTCTCATGAATGTATCTCTCTACTTTAAAGGTATGTGAGGAAGAGTTGGACTTCTGCTTCCAGCAGAGATAGAATTCCCAGTAAGGCATGACTCTTCCCACACACAATAACCATGAAATTCAACAAAATATATGTAGTGATTGTTTTTCCAGTCTTGGGACAAAACCAGTTGAATCCTCTCACCCCTTTGATGGATTTGTGGATAAAAAATAAAGAAACACCAAACAAATTAAGAGATATATAAAACTTAGGTTCTGATGATTCAATAATACAAAGATATTAATTTTCCTCACAATAATGTATTCAATGTAATATTAGTTAAAATTCCAGGAGGCTTTTAAGAATTTACAAAACCAATTCTAAAATTTATATGAAAATACAAAGAACCTAAAAATATGGAAAGCAATTTTGAAAAAATAAAACCAAAGTTGGATGACTTATATTAACTAAAAGATATAACATGAAAATTCATTATTAAAGATACCATAGTATAAATGTAAAACATTATATATTAAAAAAATAGGAAATTCAAAAATAGATTCAAATATATACACCATTGTCAATAAAAGTGCCTATAGTTCAATGCAGGAACAAAAGAGGATTATTTCTTAAAGAAGTGATTCTGAAATAAGTTTTTATTAATATTTACTTCAAATAACAAAAGTAATTTAATATGGATCATATATTTACATGCCAGAGCTAAATCACTGTAACTTAAGAAGAAAATATAGGACAAAAATCTTCATGGCCTTGGATAAAGCAAATTTTTTGGTAGAAAAAGCAGCAAAAAAAATTAAGAGAGCAACGAACAAAAATGTAAATAAATTCAACCCTGTAAACAGTTTAGAAAACCCAACTCTTCAAAAATAACTTAAGTAAATGTCAAATGACATGCGATACAATATGTCATGACTTGGGTTGAGATGCTCCTCCAAAGTTCCTGCGCTTATGCAGGGTTACTCAGAGGTGGAATGACTAGAGGATGAGAGCTATAACCTTATTGATCCATCCTAGTTTAAATGGACAGGCTGGGTGGTAATCGTAGGCAGGTAGGGCATGGCTGGGGATCTCACTGGGTTATACCATGGAAGGGCATTTTTCTTGCAGGTCCCTCTCCCCACCACCTTCTTGACCACCAAGGACAATGGAGCAGGGCTTCTCCACCTCACCCTCTGCCATGATGTTCTGCCTCACCTCAGGCCCAGAGTAATGGTGTCAGCTGACCATGGAAGGAATCTCTGAAATCATGAGCCAAAATAAATGTCTCCTCCTGTAAGTGGTTCTTGTCAGGTATGTTGGTTACAATGATGAAAAATTAAAACACAATATTTCAAAAATATTTTTTTGATTAAGAACTTGTACCCCAAATTTATGGAAAACTCTTTCAATTAATAACAAGAAGAAATTTTTTGAAATGGGCAAAACTTTGAACACCTATTTAGAAAACAAAACATAAACATGTGAAGAAAATAATTATTTGTAAAATTTAAGTAAAAACAACTGTAGATACTGCTTTATGCACCCTGTAATTGTCAAAGATCAGAAGACAAATCTTAGAGAGTATGTGGAATAACTGGAAATTTAATAAATCAGTTGGAATACAATGTAGTTGAGCCACTTGGGGACATAATTTGTCAGTTTCTTTGAAAATTAAACATACATTTACCATATGACTCATTAATTAGTAAATGAAAACAAAATGAATCAAAACATATTTTAGCCAAATAGTCATGTTGGAATGTTCATGACAGCTTTATTCAAATAGACATAATTCATTTTAAAAAATCCAAGTTAATGTAACTGGCATAGATGAAAAGTTGTGTCTGCATCAATACAATAGATTGCTATTTAGTTCATAAAAGGCTAGGACCACATGCAATAACTTGGGAGAATCTTAAAAGCATTACAAGAGTGAAAGGGAGACACAAGGGAGATTATGCATGTTGTAAATTATATATGTGAAATATTAAATTTTGTACAGTACAAAGCTATGGTGAAGAAAGGCACAAAAGTGGTTGCTACTAAAGGATCCATGGGTGGGATTAACCAGGAGCCAGTAGGGGAAAATCTGGGGTGCTGGGGGGACATGACTGAAAGGTGCTATGTTGTCCTTGTGTTGGTGGTTACATGGCTGGACGTCTCGCCAAAGCTTCAGTTGTAAACTTAAAATTGAAGAATTTTATAAAATATACCTCAGTTCAGCTGATAAAAAAATTGGATCTAGATGAAGACTTTGTCAGGCAAACAAGCTGAAAGGAAACATTGCCAGCAGCCCTGCGCTACAAAAAATAAAAAAAAAAATTTGTTAAAACAAGTTATTCATGCAGGAAGAAAATTATACCAGATGGAAACTTGTATCAACAGAAAGAAACGAAGAGCTAAAGAAGTTGTAAACATAGGCTGAGATATAATAGACAACTTCATCACTTTTCCTTTTTTTTTAAAGATCGCTGACTTTTTTGGATGAAAAATAGAATAGCACCACGTTACTGGATTTATATCTGGATTTAAAATGTATGACAACAAAACAGAGAAGCCAGAGTGAAGAAATGGAGGCACCCTATTTAAATGCTCCTATACCTCATGCGAAGGTGACCTGAGGCCAGCTGAGGTGATACTCTAAACCCAAGTGCTACCACTGACAAGCAAAGGGGTATTCCTCTAGAGCAGTTCATGGGGTAAGAACAAATCCTGAGATGAAGAAAATAACGACCCAGAGAGGCAAACAGACAACAAAGAGCAGGAGAGTACACTTGAACTAGAGTATTTTTAAACTACATTAGATATAAATTGACTACATGCCAATACTTTCATATATAAGGACTCTTATTAAGATAAGAGTTAAGATCATCAACTCCAGATTCATACAAAGCAATTATGTATTATGAACAAATTTATCTGAAAAATGTAATTTTGTAACATTTGAAAATCACTCAATGTATACATTAATAGATCTTAAAAGAAGCCCTATAATAGATGCAGAAAGAGCATTAGAGAAAAATAAAAACTTATTCACTATAAAACTTCTCAATAAAAGGGTAATTATTCAACCTGACAAATGCCAACTATACAGGAAAAACTAAGCAGTTACATTTCTTATATGTTTGGATATATTTTTCAGTTCTCATCACTTCAGTTTAGTATTGGAAAGAAGTTCCTAGCCCAGGCAGTATGTCAAGAAAAAATATTCATAAAGATTGGACAGGACATATGAACTTTTTCTGCATGTTAGCTGATTTACATAAAGGAATATTTAAATAATTAAAATCTACTATATGTAATAAGTAAATTTAGCAAAGCTACAAAGAATATAAGATCTAAGGTAGCTATTAAATTGATTTTATTCTTTACATTATCATTAAGCAATGAGAAAATGCCATTAAGATATCATTTACCATATTATCAAAACCACCAGAAACATAAGGGAAACTCTAATAAAAGCTAAGGCATACTTTGCTAAAAATTAAAAATAAAATAAAGGAGAATTTAAAACACCTTAAACATTGAAGAGTTATACCATGTTCATAAATAGGATGACAGTGTCATTTTATATGAATTTCTATGTAGGTTCAATGCAAGTCAAATAAAAATTCAAGAATGCTTGATTTTTGTAGAAATTAACAAGTTGGGTATTAAATGTATACAGATATTCAAAGCCAGAATAGCTTAGAGCATTTTAACTACAAATAATACAATGGGAGAATTTCTACTATCTTTTGAAAGTATTTTAGTACATACTAAAATGTATTGTGGTTAATGGGAGTATGTTCTTTGTATAGGATTAGAAAATATACCAATGGAAAAAAAATAGTTCAAAAAATGCATATACTAATTTTGAGGTCTTAGAAAATCCTCGTACCAAATTCTGCTTTCTTATAACATTTGTGGCTTGTTCTAAATCTCCCCACACATATGCACACACACACACACAATCAAGCCCTTTCTCTCTCTCTCTCTCTCTCTCTCTCTCTCTCTCTCTCTCACACACACACACATACACACACACACACACACACACACACACACACTCATCTACACTGACACAGTACTCTCTTGCTTCATACACAGCTGTTCCTCCTCTTGAGCCTATAGAGATCAATAAAAGCATTGCTCCCTTTTGCTAGCATCCTGCTTCCAAAGCTTAATATCCATGGAAAAGCCATGATCTCAAGGAGTCATGCCCAACAATTTAAGGAGAGTACAGATGTCATGTCCAATCTAAGTAATTTAATTTTTTTTAGATATTACGAATGTGTTTTTTCCTGCCTGGGTTAAAGAGCAAAGCCCAACATACTTGCTTCAGGAGTTTCTTCATCTGAATTGCTCAGCACATTGTGTTTCCATCTGTGTCCAACCTTGCAGAGCATTACTGCCAATGCGTTTACACTGGAATCCAAACTCTCACCCTGGATCACATAAGCTGGCTCCCTTTCCTACCTCTCCTGCAGTGTCCCAAGTCACACCCTGAACTATTTCCAGCAAAGGCTTTGTGACAGAGCTTCTTTGTTTTCTGGGATGTTATCATGTCTAAATTTGAATCAGCTGTCCTCATTTATTCTGCCTCCACCCAGAGGGTCTCCTTGATGTCTGACTCAGAGTTAGACATGGGTTCACCCTTTTTAATGTTTCTGGCATAAAGTTTTGCATGATAGCGATCACTGATTCTTTCTCTCCCCTGGTCTCTGTTCCTGTCTCTCTTCTGATTGCCTGTACTAGAATGAACCCTCTAAGAAAGAATGGATGTTTGTAATTCCACTCATCCATGAGACAGAGGCAGGGCTCCGGAAAATTCACACAGTGAGATGCACAAATCTCAAGTACAAAGTGAGATTAGTTTGGACAAATGATAATCCTCATGAGACCCATAACACTATCAATACATAGAATATTTTCTTCACCCAGAAAGTCCTTCATACCTCTTCCTACTTAATTTCCCTACCCCTAGACACTATGGTGGTTTAAATTTTATCATTGTAGATTAGATCTCTTTCCTGTTTCAGAAATTCATATCAAAGGGATCATATAGTTTGTACTTTCTTATTTCCTGGCTCAATTCTCTCAATGAATTAATGATTTTTGAATTCATAATGATTTTGAGATTCATCCTTGTTACTTTCTTTAAATTGTCAAATAAATATTTAATTATAGTTCTATTAATGGAACTCAGGGGACTTTATTAGGCCATTATGAATAAAGTTATAAACTTTATTCATAGAGGACATTATGAATAAAGTTATAAACTTTATTCATAGAGGATTCTTGTGGGTTTGAATTTTTTTAATCTCTTGCACTAACATTAACAAGTAAATAGAATGGGTGGATGATAGAATAGAATAGATGTATGATATGATTATTACAAACTGCTGAAATATGTCCAAATCCTACCATTTTACTTTCCAACCAGGATTTCTCTTAGTTTCAGTTGTATCTCTCAGGTGTGTGCAGGTGTGCAGGTGTGTCCAGGTGCTTGTTCTGATACTCACTGGATTCTACACTGATAGCATAGCTTACCCTGACGCAGCTTAAAGATACTCTATGAACAACATAAGAAACTCACATACTTCATTTAAAATTTCCTGTACAGAGAGAGCCACTTCTCAATTATAAACCACAAAATACAATTACATTGTTTTTGTTTTACTCAACAATAGTCTTCCAAAAATGTTATCTTAGATATTTAGTTTTGTATGTCTGAAAATGCCACTATTTGGTTTTGAATATTTAATTTTCTTCTAATATAATATTCTAAGAGACCAGGGTTTGTTTTTGTTGCTATCACATTTTTTTTTTATCTTTTAACAATTTGGAGATCTTTTGTTGCTTTCTCCACTTATTTGTAAGAGACAGCAACTCAGCTGTCAATTTTTTCTCATTGTTTTCTTGTAAGTAATGTATCTTCTTTTGTGTATGCTTTCAAAATTCTCCGTTCATCTTTGATTTACTGCAGTTTTAATATTAAATGTAAAAATGTGCCTTGTTTAAAATTAATCTTGTTTTACATTCCCTGAGTCCCCTCCTGAGTGTGGGTTGATTTGGAAAATCCTGTGACATTGTCACTTCAAGTCCCTCTTCTGTCCTACTCCTTCTCTTCTCTTTTCCTTGGACTCCAGTTACACATCTACCAGGGTTAGAGATAGTAAGTGCTGAGGTCCATTTTTTTCTCTCTTTTTGATCACTTTTATTGACTTAAATTTGATGCATTTGTTTTTATCTGTAGCTTTCATCATTTTATATAAAAATATGCTTATTTCTTTCATAATTATTTTAACATTTGGCATTTCCTTTTGAGTTTTTTGATAATTTTGTTTCTATGTTAAGTTCCCCTTCTGGTAATGTTTATTGTCCACTTTTTTGATAGACTTACTAAAATTACTTTTCCAAGGTTTCTATTTCATAGATGTTTGTTAGGTGAATATGTGTGTTCTTTTGGAAAGGGGAATGTTTCCTTCAACGTTCTGTATCCTGAGCAGAAGGTGAAGTAAGAAGTTAACTAATTTGTGAAGAACCTTGAACAAAATTAGAATAACCAATAGCAAATAAACATGTTTTATCAGGAAATGCCACAATGAACTAAAGTCCACTTCTCATGTTGTAAAGCGCTGGCAAATGTTAGAATGTCCGTCTGTATCCAAGCCCTGTGGCATAGGCCTGGGTGTGACCATTACTCTTTGACTCCTCTTTTCTTGCAAATATAAGCCAAAATAAGATGAGTTCTTTGGTGCTCTGCACCATGTAGCAGTCTTAGATGAAATGTCAAATTTTAATGCAATAGGAGTACTGATTTTCTTGTCCAGTTCAACCTTCCTAAATTCCATGACAAACCAAATCTATACATACAGTGTTTTGGGACAAAATATGAACATTACCTGAGGTCACTAAGTAGGCACTTCATAAATAATGCTACACAAGTAAAGAATAACTCCATTAGGCATTTATTTTTTATAGAGGGTTATCTAGTTGTCTCTCCTGTCTCTTTCCACATGCAATGTTCAGCTTCATTGAAAACCTCTCCTCTGTCCAGTGCTTTTCTCCAGAAACATCCTATTATGATCAACTGACCATGCAGAAATTTCTTTGTATTTTTACGTAATGTGGCAGTAGCCCAAAGTCCCCAACACAAACATCATCTTTCCAGATGCTTAGAAGGCAAAATTCAATCCAAGTAGCTGCATTTTATATTTATTAGCATTGCTTTTATTAGTACATCTATTCTTTCTGCTCTTTTTTCTCATACTCATGTGTATGAATGACCTCAGAGCAGGGTATCCAGATATGATGATGATGTTTGTGGACACAGAACAGATTAGCTACAATGCATTTCAATTCATTTTCTGCACAACTCTAATAGAAGGTTATGAAGCACTGCCCCCAACCAACTAGACATGTTTGAAAGAATCACACCAAATATCAAAAAGTATTAGAAATTCTGTCTGTCATCTTAAAAATTAATTTGAAGGGAGGAAATTTGTTTTATATGAAATACTAATGTGTGTGTGTGTGTGTGTGTGTGTGTATGTGTATGTGTGTGTGTGTGTGTGTGTGATAGTTTGCCTGTGGATTCTGGTCTTCCTAAATCATTGCATGCATTTTACAGTTTGGGGTGAAACATACGGATCAACTATCTTGCTGAATCTCCTCTGCTAGTATGCAAAAATTCAGACTGGAGATTCCATACTCTTTCACTGGGATTTTTAATTTTATTTAATTCCCATACCTGAATGCTTAGCAAGTATTTCCTTTTGCCTTTATCTTGTTCACTATGCTTAGGCAATGTAGCTAAAGGACTGTGGTCATGTTGAATTTCCATTGCAGTTGGCAGTGTCCAATGCCCTCCCTGTGCAGCTGCTAGTGAGAAGCCCTGACCCAGCTTAGACTGATGCTCTGTCTTCTGCAAGAGGCTGCTGAACTCCTGTGTCCACCCAACCTTAGACTAATTCTACAATTAGTGCTGTAATATAAAGGCTTCAAGCTAACACACGTTTCCTCATGACATGATGAGCTCCTGGGATTCAAGGCAGCAGAAGTCCATCGCAAAGTGCAAACTCATTAATGTTGGAGGACAAGAAGGAGGACACGCCAGGTCACTCAGCCAGCACGCTCCCCATGGAGAAAATTGCCACGGAAGTAAAAGTTCAGCTAATGCAGACGCAATGGGAATTATTTCAGACTGGATTTTATGATTTTTTTCTTCCATTTCACTCATCATTTTCTCTTGACTTTATATATACAGAGTTGAGAGGGGTAGGAGAAAGGAAAATTATAATCATACAAACACAAAGAGGAAAACAAAAATTATAATGCAAACACAGAGAGGAAAACTAGGTGAGAACAGGTGTGTTTTGAAACATGCAGCAAAGTTATTCAAGGGCAGCTGCCTTGAGGGTCAGAGGAACGTTCTGAATGGGGGAATCCATGTTCTTATTGAATCTTTGTTTTTCCATTAGAGAAACCTGTGACGTGGGCCCAAATGTAATGAAACTGCTGTCTCAGCAATGTTGCCATCTAACCCCCAATGTAAGACCCATGAGAAGATTAAAAATTAAGCACAAACATCAAAAGGGCAATAAAGATAACAGATAAAAAATAATGATGTCATTCCTAGAGTTTATGGAACCTTGTGAAGAAAAAGCCATCCAAAAGTGGTACCTCAAGTTTATCCTTTTTAACACTAACATAGGCAAATCTGAAAAAAAAAAAATCTCCTTAATTTTTTGTGATATTTACTTTGCTAAATGGTGAAAAACACAAAGGAATACAATCCCCAGTTGATTGTATTCTAGAAATCTAACTATCTATGCTGATGTTTTGATGGAACTCCATGATGTCATCATTATTAGAGATTAAGGTTAATGTGTTGAATGGCCAGTTAGATAAAAGCAGGTTCCATGGGACACAATGTCTCATTTGATTGTGAGTGCAGTGTAGACACAGTCAGGAAGGAAATTACCTATGACCCATGAACTCAAACACATGGTACTCACACTATGTGCAAAAGATTCACAAAGAACCCGGCACCTTGAAACCATGCTGCAAAATACACAGTGACCCAATGGTTAAGGCATAACTGGCAACAGACGTCTCACATGAATCCACCGTGAGGACTTAATAATCTTGTAAATTAGTTGAAGGTAGTAGCAACTGGAAATTTGACAGTATGATCATGTATAATGTAATCCGTTTTGCAGATCACAGTGCACATTAGTAAAATATTACAGGATATCTAAATCCCTGGAGTGGAGAAATCCCCCCTATGCTTTGTTAAACCCACAGCTTCCTGCTTTGTCTTGAATCCACAGGACCCCATTTCAAATGGCATTTTAAAATGGAAAGCATCTTGAGGTGTGCTGGTTTATGGTGAGCATATTTATGGACAGACGCGCCTCTTCAGATGGTGCCAAGGATTACGGGCAACTAGTAATTTTCTTCTTAAGATATTTTCGGGTTTGGGTTAAGCAGCACTAAGTGAGTTGAAATCTGTATTCCATCAATTCTGAAAGAACATCTCTTGTTTGGATTATTTGTGTGACCCTCCACCACCCTAACTTTCCCATGACAGAGACTAGCTTAAAAGGTTAGCTGGGTGTCACTTCTGGTAGTAGGACAGGCACTACCAGAGCTGGAAAGCATCCTGGCTTTGGTCTATTCCGGGCGACAGAGCAGATGCACAGACGTGCCTTTTTGGGCAGCGAGTCATTTGTAATCTTTAGATTTATTTATAATCTTTATAATATTGTCTGGGCATTAGATGGTTACCCAGGGGGGCCAGCCTAAGAATTAGACATTTCTCTTCTTTATGAACCTTCGCCTGGAAATAAAAGCAGTGCTTTGCTGGATTAAGCTGCTAAAGATTCACTGATCCAAAGTGATTGCTGCGATGGTGAGACAGTTTTTCTTTTTTGGGGTATTAAGAAGTGACATTGAACAACTTTGTGGTGCAGCAGAAAAAAAATCCCTGTTATCACAGGCAAAAGCATGATAAATTAGAAAGCGTTCCTAAATTTCAGTGTCAATATTTCATTGAACCTATATTTTGATTCCTCTTTTGGCCTTCTCTATTCTTAGCATACCATTTACCTGAATTGATATGCTTTCAGAGCTTACAAAACATGCTAGGAATGCTATCTCTACCTACAGTTCATACATTATACGTGTGTGGATTTGTGTGTGCATCTATAATCCTAATACATTATCTATCATTCTTTTATACTTAGGTTAAAGTACTGAAGCAAAACCTGATTTTTATCATTGTCCAAGTTTTAATTTATTTATTAACTTTTCATTTTGGGTACTGAGAATCATTTTATGAACCCTAAATCTGGTTAGATCAGTGCAGCCTGCAAGAAGACACTCGTGGCTTCAGATCATTAGAGGTGCTTTAATCCTTTAGAACAAATTTTCAATACTGTTTACATCAGGGCTTTCTTGTACAAACCCTCTTTACACAAGACAAGAATAACTCAGGAAGGAAGTATTTGTCTCTAATCTCTGCAGAGGAAAGCAAATGGGAATCCTTAGGGGTGTTTTCTGTCTTTTATACTTACCAGGGGAGATTAATAAAAGATATCTACGCCGTCTGATGTGCAATCAGTTACATAGCAGTGGTGCCATTGATCAGGTTAGGGTAGAATAAGAAGCTCAGAGCATCCACAGCAGCGACATCACTGGAACACAAACAAACCCCAGGGCAGGTGCGCTGCCCACAAAGCAACGTCTGTGACAGGGTATTCATTCTCTGTTTCCCTCGAAGGTCTCAAAACCGTGCCAGCATGGTTTTACTTTAGAATTTTACTTTAGAATCATTGAAAATCTGTGGTGTTCCCCCTAGTGAGCCTTTATTCAAATTCTTAATCTTATTAGCATTGGTTTTCTAATGATTTAAAAAATATTTTAGTGTATATTTTAAATACACAGAACACTTTTTTATTTAATTACATATGATTCATTCAATTCCCATAATGATCACAAAAAATAGTCCTGAAAGTAGTTAGAATAGACCAAGGCTCTGCCCTGTCTCAGGTTCCTGTAACTGACATGCCAAAATAAAAAAATCTACTATTGCACCTTGTTCTGCACTCATAGTCATCAAAGTCCGTGTTTTTATTCATTCAGACTCTATCGATACACAGAAGGCTGAGGAAATAGAGGAGACCAGTGATCAGCTGTGCCACTAACTTGTTTGCACAAGTTCTTTATCATTTTCTGGGGTCTACTACCTCAATGAAAATGTCTTTCTCTTTTGGGTCCTCTACTTCCATTTTTCTTTTCCTGGTTTTATTGCTCTCACTGAAAGATATGTCAAATGTTGTCTTTGGTATAAATGGTAAGCATATGGATGGACTCTATTCCTGTGATAAATAACTTCTCTATTTAAAGTAATTACACAAGATTAAATGTAGATATAGGTTTTAGTTGGCTTTTGTGCTGTTGTGATGAGAAGACCTGAAAAGAAGAGTTTGGAGGAGGAAAAGTTTATTTGGTACTGACATTTTAGAGGATTCCACTTTTAGATGGCTGATGCCCTTGCTTTGAGCTGGAGGCGAGGCAGAACGTCATGGCAGAGGAAAGCACGTGGCAATCAGGAGCAGAGAAAGTACTCCACTCCCCAAGGACAAAATAACCTCAAGGGCATGACCTCAGTGACCCACCTCCTCCAGCCACACCCTACCTGCCTAAGGTTACCACCCACTTAATACATTCAAGTGGATCAATATGCTACATGGGTGGGTTGAGGTTGTCAAAGCACAATCATTTCATCTCTAATCTTTCTTGCATTGTCTCACACATGAGATTTTGGGGGCATGAAACATTTAAAATTAGTTACCTCAGAGTAACTGTAAAAGGAGCATCATACATCTTAGGACTTTTTTTTTTTTAAAAAAGAAATGTGTCATTGAAGAAAAACAGACTTTTTATTTTTTATTTATTTTATTTTATTTTATTTTTTATTACTCATTTAATTTTGATCCATTGAACACAAGGGGAGTATAGCTATTGTTTCTCTGGTTGTACACAAAATAGAGTCAGGCTTTTTTAAAATGCTATAATTATTAACACATATTAATTGCAGAAACTAATGGGAGTTACTGGGTACTTCCACACTTGCACATGTGGTGCACTGAGTGTGTCCATCCATCCTTCTTCTACCCTGGATTCCCTGTCCCAGCACCCTACCCAGTCCTCAGAAGAAGGTTCTGAACTCTGTAATTGGAGACAAATAAAAACACACTATAAAAAACAAAGAAACATGATTTAAAAGAAAACAACTAAAACTAGCAAAGAGTGATCAAGTATTGTTTCAGAGTATTTTGAGTCAGAGGAAGTATAACTTGACTTTAGTAAACCAGAAGATAAAGTAAGCAAAGCAAATACAAGCTACATCTTGAACTTGAGTCTAGCACCAATCAGCTGAAGGGCAGATGGAAGCTTGAGAGCCACAGCAGGGTCAAGAGGAGGATGAGAACATGAAATGAATTGTAACTGAAAAAACGAAAGCTGCCCAGAATCCTCCAGAACATTTCACAGGTGTTTTTTTTTTTTTTTTTTTTTTTTTTTTTTTTTTCTGATGTGCTCTGAGGATATATCCCAGAAGAAAAGTATCTGAAAGAAAACATTTTAGCATCATCAGCTGGATTACATGAGGACTTTAACATATGAGGTAGATGAAGTTTTCTAGCAAAAGAAAAATATAAGCAATACAACACAAGACTTCAGGTTGACAGGTGATTGGAGTGGTCAGCTGACATGCTGGGAACTCTGGAAATTTTGACCTCCTGGTTCATGCAAGAAGAAATAGAAGAAGTTGTATGGACACACTTCCTTGGACACCTTCCTTGGATATTCTGGGCACACAAAAGGACAGAAGGGCATCCGGAGATGTGCATTTGCAGTATGGAAGGAGGCCAAAGTCAGATAGAAAAGCAGAGAGGCCCCGAAGCAAGGGCAAAAGAATCAGAAGTCTCCATCACAAATTCAAAAATATCAGATTGATAGCAGTCATAACCATTGTCACTAAGCACATGCTTGAGCTTTATATCATGCATTAAAATGTGTTAGAAATGCACATGAATCCCACATTTAATCATGTAAGTGCATTCTACGGGGTTTGGAGGTATTTTCCCATTCACGTGGTATTGTGGCTGTATCCTACAATGTTTGACTCTTTCTAAAACACATTTTCACAACTGCATAATATTCTACTGTGAGGATGTACATGAATTAATATAACAAATTATTAAATGTTGGATGGTTTTTAATGTCCATTTTCTTAATTATAAAAAATGCTATACATGATCATTTTCTGTGGACAATATCACTAAATGAAAATTTTCATGCTGAAAGAAAGGACTTTTGAATTTTTTAAATCCATATTATAAATAACTTTCTGGAATTTTTTTTTACCCATTTATAATTACACCAGAAATATCTTCTCACATCCTCACTTTGGTTTTTACTTATTTGTTTAATATAGACTTTAGTTTTTTAAGTATTGTTAGGTTTCCAGCAAAATCTAGTGGATAGTGGAGAGAGTTTCTATATTTTCCTCCAAGCAGAAACATACAGACACCCCACCCTCAGCAGTCCACACTGGGAAGGCACACATATTAAAACTATGAACCAGCTAGTGACATCTTTGTCATGCAAAGTCCAAAATTTACATTAGGATTCTGTCTTGGTAGGGTACATACATTCTGTGGGTTTCCGTAAATGTGTAATGACACGTGTCTACCTTTATGACTTCATATACAACCATAAATCCTAAAAAATAAATAAAACCATAAAATCCTAAAATTTTAAAAATCATCTATGCTATTCATCCTTCCTTCCCTCCATCTCAGGCAATCACTGTTCTTTTTACTGTTTTTATAGCTCTTTCCTGTTCCAGACTGCTGTACAGTTGGACTCATGTGTTTTGTAGATTGGCTTTAAAAAAAATTAGTATTATACCTTTAAGTTTCATTTGTGTGTTTTCATGGAATGATAGTGCACTTCTTTCTCCCATTGACTAGTACTTTGCCTGGGTATAGTAGAGTTTACTTATCCATTCATCTACTGAAGAATATCTTGTTGCTTCTAAGTTTGGGGAATTATGAATGAAGCTGCTATAAACATTCATTGCAGAGTTTTGTGTGAAAATACATCTTTTACTCTTTTGGGTAAATAAAAGGGAGTCCAGTTGCTGGATCATGAATAAGAGTAGGCTTAGTTTTTTAAAAAGAGAAAAAACTGGCAAAGTTTCTACTAAAGTGGCCGTGCCCTTTTGCATTCCCACCAGCAATGACTGGGCATTACCACTGCTTCTCAGCTTCACCTGGGCCTGCTGATGCTCCACAGCAAGTGTGCCTGATGTCCCCACTCCTCAGGTCTACTGTCAGTTCTGCTCAATTCCCAGCTTGAAGCCTTCCTGTACCTCCTACTGAGCTTTTTACACACAGAACCATGTGGACTGGATCGTGAGAATTTTCTTTCTTTGTTTTAAGGCTTGCAGGTCCCTTGATTCTTTCTTGCCTTGCTGGATAGATCATCACGTCGGTAATACAGAGTAAATGGTGGAGGGGAAGCATCCTGGTCCTGGTGTCAGATGCAGAAAGGCAGGTTCTCAGCATCTCTCTGTCAAGTAGGATGGCATCTTGTTTTATATAGACTTTTGTTTTGTTGAATTAAGTACATTTAGCTTGATTTTAGAATGTTATTTTGTTCATTGATTATAAATGGCTTTTGAACTTTATCAGTTACATGATTTTAAGGATATTGGAATCTATATTAATGAATGAGATTGTCCTACTATAGTCATTCTTATTATTGCTCTGTAAAGATATGGTATGTATAAGCAGAAAAATGAGAAATTATACTCTGTTTATTATGATTTATCAAAGTACATAAATGCATTCCACTGTCATGTATAACTAATTAGATCAGATTTAAAAACTAAATAAAAAATGATACGGTATCAAACATTTTCTAGCATGTGAATCTTTGTTAGCATATACTTAACAATTCTCCATTGTCAGGAAAATTTTGTGAATAACTGATATTATTGCTCTAAGAAATATTTGGAAAATCCGCAGGTATAGTTCCTGTGTCCTGGAGCTTTCCTCAAGGTAATATCTTAGCAACCAATTCAATGTATTTAAATATTATATCATGGTTTAGAGTTCTAACTCTCTTTGGACTGCCTTTGTGAATTATTTTCTCCCAGGTTTAGGGTATTTAATAAATATTTTAAAATCCTTGTCATTATATCTTCCTTGATATGTTATTACCTTTGTTGATATCTTTGGAATTAGTAACCATACATGTTTATCACTTCAAATAATGACTTTTTCTGTTCTCTGTCATTTTTTCTTGATCAGAGTTCCCAACCGTGTTAAGCTGCTTCAGGTTTGGTTGACTTTTCTAGAACATGCATTATTTCGTTGATTCTACTATTTTTAATATTTTATCATTTCTCCCTTCTAAAACCCAATAATGTAAGCATATCAGTAAGTATTAAAAGAATAGTGAATTAATTTGAGAGCTTCATATCAAAATTTGTGAAAAATAAATTTTCATTGTTGAATATTTTCTAATATCCTCTATTATAGATTTGTCTTTATAAATCATTTACAAGTACTCTCCTTAAGTGTAAAAAATAGTGCATAGAATTTGGAGAACAAGCTGTTTTGTGCTTTGATTAAGTTTTATTATGTAAAGATAAACCTGATCCCTCCATTCTGATAAATAACCTGGAAAAATTTGGTAAACCTCAGACCATCCTGGGCCCATCCTAACCAACAGAAGGGCAGGATAGAGTGTGACAGTGAGAGGTAATTAAAGATAGTGATCCTGAAATGTCACAGTTTAGGATTCTGAGGGAGGAGGGGGAAGAAGCAGCAAAGAAAGGACCACCAAAAAAATGAGAGTTTATACTTAGATCCCTTTCCAAATTGTTCATGGTAGACCAGTTGAAAATGAATTGAGAGACAATTAGATTGTCTTCCTCATTTCTATATAGCATTACAAATAAATATTTTTTCTTGTTCACATGTTATTTGATATTGGTTGATTGATTTAAAAAAAAATTATTTTGGTGCTGGGGATTGAACTTAGCAGCACTTAACCACTGAGTCACACCCCCAGCACTTTATATATATAAATATATATATTATATATTACATATATAATATATACATAATATTTTAAACAAGGTCTCACTGCGTTGCTTAGAACCTAAATTGCTGAGGCTGGCTTTGAACTCCTGATCTCCTGCCTCAGCCTCCTGTTGCTGGGATTACAGGTGTGTGCTGCTGCACCTGACTTTTATTTGATATTTAAAAACAATTTGATAAAAACCCAATCTATTGGAAGAAAAGATTAACAGAATAATTCAGGAGAAATAAACACTCATTAAAAACTTAGGAAACAAATTGAGCCTAACACATTACTGAATGTAAATCCAACGGTAAATGTTGAGCTTGAGGAGGGACAAGGCCTTGGTGCACTGGACAACCTGGAGGCCTTATGCACTATGTGGTCCACAACTGTGTTTTCTATTCTTCCCTTCTTCCAAAGAGAAAAAAATTAAAATTCTATTAATTAAAAGATGGTCTTACATTTCATGGGCTTGAAATTTTAGGGCCAGAAACAAGAAATAACAATATGCTAAAATGACCAGAATTAGTTCCTATCTTAAAGTTTTTTTTAAATTTAATAACCATATCAAGAATCATTAATGATCATATCATCATTCTTCTATTACTAGTGGGAAAAATTCTCCAGAATAAAACAGGTTTTCCTATAATTAAACAAGGTAAAACAAAATTCAACATTTGCAAATGCAGTTAATCTTTAAGGAGGAAAAAATGTCTGGGTAAGAAAGAACATGTTCTTCACAATTCTTCCAGAAGTAAGTCCAACCCCACATATTTGATGAATCAATTTGGCTGTGGTTGGCATCACTCTCCATAACACCTACCCTTAGCAACACTCTAGTATCATTAAATGTGAGTTTGCCAGCATCATGCTTGAAATCCCAAAAGAGTACCTTTCCTGAATGTCACCATCAGCACTGGTGGCTCAATTATCAATTATCCTCACCATTATGGAAGCTAGCAGCTATTTATGCCTAATATACAAATACAACTCCACCAAATCTTTTGCCTTGTTGTCTGCTACTTTGCAACCACTCTATGAGGCAAATAATAATGTCATCTCCATTCGACCAATGAACAGCCTAAGGCTTATTGAAGTCAAAGTGGTATGCAGATGGAAAGTGTAGGGCAAACATTTAAGACTGCCTCACCTCAGTATCTAGATGTATTCGTTTTATTAAGTACACAGGTGTACTTGGAGACATCAATCAACCCCTCCCCTGGGTTTTGTTGGGCTTTTATTTAGTGCAAATAGTATTTTGTCACTAATTCAAAAATTTGTAAAAATTTGTCATGCATTTGTGAGGGATGGTGTTTTACTGAATATTCCATTTGGAGGTAGAAAATGTGTTGCAGCAAATATGGAGAGCATCACTTATACTCTCTCTGACTGTCCCTGAAGCTGTCTTCAGTTGCAAGTGGCTTTACACCTTTCTCTGGCATTTAAATTCTTCCATTGTTTCAAGAGTAAGTTAACTAGATATTCAGGACAAAGAAGTTCAGGAATTCACAGAACCTAAACATTCCTATGTTAGAGTATTATAAGATTCCATATTTGGCTCATTTATGTTCCTGGGGATCTGCATTTATAATTCTGAGGATATCATAGGGTATTCATTCAAAAGAACTAGCAGCTGCTCCTGGAGGGTGGGGAGTGAGTTCTGCTTGTCTACATAGCCTTGGGTCATTTGTAACTTTTGCTTATTTTACTTTGTTTTCTGACTTACCCTGGTTCACAAGTTCTAGCAGCAGGATAAAATCAATTTTTCTATATAGGAGCAAAACAATGGCAGCCAGGAACAGAATATAAATCAGGGTAGGTGAGGGTAATATCCCACTGTCTCAAATCACTCTTTCCTTGACTTCAAGTTGCATGTGCTATAAGGTCTCAAAACTACAATGGCATTTCCAACTGATCATAACAAAACAATAAGAACCAAACAACAAATATAGTTTGCCACCTATGAGATATGCACAAAGAGCATCCTTTATATACTGACAGTTCTTTTGCTGATAAACATGAGAAAGGACAGCATTGATACAGCTAAAGTCAATGGAGTGAAAAAAATGATTTTGTTTCTTGTCTCCCCAAAATATTACATACTTTTCACATACTCATGTTATGTTCATGTATTTTGTATTATGGAAATGTTATTATACTATCTTTTGTCGAGGCCACTTCATGCACTCATGTAGCTGGAAACTGCATAACCTCTGTGGCTGCCATTTGCATGAACTATGGTGAGACTTGTGCTTCTTCAGGAACCTTACAGATGGTAATTTCTGCATACCAGAAAGTAACCAAAAACTGTGCACCCCCCGTGCTTCAGAGGGGACATACATGAGTTTACAGTGTGAGACAGTTCCATCCCATTTCAGACTGTGAGATTCTACCCTTCCAATGTCTCAACTAGGATATTGGGAAGTTTCAGTAGAATTTGGGGGACATAGGCTTCCTCTGTATTACCCAAGTGAATTATGTGCTGTGACTATAGAAAAAGAAAATCCTACAAATCTTTCTTTTTATCTAGGATAAAATGCACTAGTGCATTTTCTTACAAAATGTCAAGAGAAAACTCAAATAATACCAACACTTCCAGATAATAGGAATCATAAGATATTACCACTATCCAGACAGATCGAATAATAAACTAGATTTATCTTCAAAATTAGGATAAGTCAAAATTTTCCTTCCTTTCTCTCTCTCTCTCTCTCTCTCTCTCTCTCTCTCTCTCTCTATATATATATATATATATATATATATATATGATTTAAACACAAAATTTGGTTTTATAGGTTAATTGATTTTTGCTCTTTTATGAAAATTGTGGATTTGGAAATACATTTCCCCAAGTGAAAGCACCCTAAAAATGAGGTGAATCTGCTTCCTAAATACCCTTCCACAGCATTTACATAGGAAGATTTAGCAGAAGGAATGGGTTTTGAGGATATCCTTCTCATACTTCCCAATTCCATTTGGTTGGATTTTCTCAGAAAAATGTCCTTGAATAACAGTGCCTGTGGAATTGCCACTCCTTAGATTTGGATTCCTAATATGCAAACATTAGGTTGGTTTACTAAGTAAACATATCTCTCCATACCTTTAGAATGTTGGAATTCAGTGGTGACATATACTTAAAAATAGTTACACATTTAATGTTTGTCTATTAAAACAGCAACACTCTAATTAGTCAATACAAGTAAATGTATTGTAAAAATGATAATTCCTCCTACTTCACACATAGGTAGCTGAAGCTTATTTTTCTGTAAGAATCAGTTTTGTTCTGTGTATTTCCTTTTATATACCTCATATCAAAAGCTGTATGAGACTATTCAAATTTCAAAGGGAAAGTCAGAAATACTTCAATTATTTATTTATTTATTTATTTATTTATTTATTTATGTTATTTCTTTAGTTGTTGTCTTCTCTTTTCCTCTTAATTAGACCTGGTCATTTCAACATAACATGCCAGTTTGAATTATGCCCACTGGAAATATCTTGCCTTTTCTGTCACAGTTCAGTTGATTAAATAAATACCAGTGAGGACACCATATATTGTATTGATCAATCACACTTTTGCAGACACAAATACTTATTTTTAAAAATATCACTCTGGTGATTTCCGAGCTATCCCACTCCTTGGCCTATACCAAAAGGACTTAAAATCAGATTACTCCAGTGATGCAGCCACATCAATGTTCATAGCTGCTCAATTCACAATAGCTACATTGTGGAACCAACCTCGATGCCCTTCAGTAGATGAATGGATAAAGAAACTGTGGTATGTACACACAATGGAATATTATTCAGCCATAAAGAAGAATAAAATTATGGCATTTGTAGGTAAATGGATGATGTTGGAGACTGTTATGCTAAGTGAGATTAGCTAATCCCAAAAATCCACAGGCCGAATGGTCTCCCTGATGAATGATGATGTATAATTCGGGGGGAAGGGAGGCAAGAATGGAGGAAGGATAGATAGCATAGAGGGAAGGGAGGGGTGGGGTCGGGGTGGAGGGGTAAGAAAAATAACAGAATGTGTGACAGACATCATTGCCCTGTGTACATGTATGAATGCACAGATGGTGTGATTCTACTTTGTGTACAACCAGAGAAACAATAGCTGTACTCCATTTGTGCTCAATGAATCAATAAGTAAATAAAAAAAATAATAAAAAATAAAAATATCACTCTGAACTCAGATAAAGCATTAATCTCTAGGATATATAAAAAACTCAAAAACCTTAACACCAAAACAAACAAATAACCCAATCAATAAATGGGCTAAGGAACTGAACACACACTTCACAGAAGAAGATATATAATCGACCAACAAATATACGAAAAAATGTTCAACATCTCTTGCAATTAGAGAAATGCAAATCAAAACTACTCAAGGATTTGATCTCACTCCAATCAGAATGGCAATTATCAAGAATACAATGTTGGTGAGGATGTGGGGAAAAAGGTACACTCATCCATTGCTGGTGGAAATGCACATTGGTGCAACCATTATGGAAAGCAGTACGGAGATTCCTCAGAAAACTTGGAATGGAACCACAATTTTACCCAGCTATCCCACTCCTCCATTTATTCTCAAAGGACTTAAAATCAGCGTACTACAGTAACACAGCCACATCAGTGTTTATACCAACCAGGTCAACTCCCAATAACTGAACTATGGAACCAACCTAGGTGTCCTCAACAGATGAATGGATAAAGAAAATGTGGTATATATTTATATATGCACACACACACACACATATATACATACACACACATATATATGCATTGTATATATACATATATGTGTATATATACAATGGAATATTACTCAGATTTAAAGAAGAATGAAACTATGGCATCTGCTGGTAAATGGATGGAGTTGGAGAATATCATGCTAAGCGACATAGGTCAAATCCCCCAAAACAAAGGTCAAATGTTTCCCCTGATATGTGGATGCTAACTCACAATAGGGTGGGGGGAACTAGGGAAGAATAGAGTTACTTTAGATTAGGTAGAGGTGAGTGAAGGGAGGGGATGGATATGGGGGTAGGAATGATAGTGGAGGAAGCAGACTTTATTTCCTCATGTAGATATGTGGCTGCATGACTGATGTGACCCTATGATATGTACAACCAGAACAATGAGAAATTATACTCCATTTTATGATTAATCAAAATGCATAAATATATTCTACTATTATGTAAGACTAGAACAAATAAAAAAGTAAATAAAAATATTACTCTGAACTCTTGCCTAAAAATATTTTTCCCCAATTAATTAATATGCTTTTATGATCCTTAAACTAAATCAGACAAAAGATAGAGAGATTTCTCTGGTTTTGATCAGTAACATTTCTCCAAGGAAATTTTCACAAACCTTCCCAGAGAGTATTTACCTATTTAATGACTCACAATATAATTTTGCTGGGCTGGGAATGTAGCTCAGTAGTAGAGTGCTGACCTAGAATACCCAAGGCCTGGGTTCAATTCCCAGGACCACAAAAGGAAAAACAAGACCAAACAATATCATTTTCCTTACCCAAGACCCCATGGTTTATAAACACATTAATTGCATGGCTAATTTCCCTTTACTCCACCTTGGTGTAACCTATAAAATCTCACATATTTATTTTTACCACCAATTCATTTTCTTGTGATGAAAACAGTTTCAGAACTGTTGGGAATATAAAAAGGAAAATATTATCAGAGTCAACAAACTAATATAAAATTTTAGTGTTCAAAAAGAGAATAATTTTCTCCAAATTCCTTTTATCTAAGGAATCTACCCATCTAATTACCTATTGTAAACGTCATTCTAATAATTAATAGTTATTTGCTAATTTTTAGGAAAAATAATTTTTGTGAGCTTCTGTTTGACATGGCTTTATCTAGCTAAACTCTTCTTCGGTCTGATTCATGGTTTGATATATGAAATGATTTCGAACTGTTCCATTAGTTTTCCACACATTTTAATATCCAAGACTTTTTATGTATGTGTGCAAAGTTGACTCCTCTTTCAGCTTTTAGAGCTAAAAGAAATTCCAATAAGATTTTTCGTAAATTCGTAAATCCATTGAAATTTTAAAACAAGTCTATTATTATTCAATAAAAATGTGGGGATAATATATTTAATGAGAGGGCTCCTTTAAAAAACTGAATTAATTTTAATTTATGCTTGGTTTTCACTCACTGAAAATTATTAATGTCATTTGTTAATTTCAATATTTCATAATTTAAGAAGAATAAATGCAAGAACTTAACTTTTTTCAAAAACAGCATTGCCTTTAAAAAATTATTGTGCAATCCAGTGGCTTCACTCTCAGAAGATGCCTTTTTTGTTTCATTTTAGATCATATGAACTCATTTCTATGATTTCTGCATCTTTACAGAAGTTTCCTTCATTAACTAATTAAATCTTCTTTATCAAATCAATCATCATGGTTTACTATGCTGAGTTATTTCTTTTTTAAAACCCAAAAAACTATTGAAGTGCTTCTTAAAAGGTAATTAATTAAAACCAAGTCATTCTAACAATTACATTTTAAAATGATTATTTTTTTCATTCACTTCCATTAGTGTAAATTTACAAGATTTGATAACAGCTTCAAATATTCATAACCCTCACATTTGAGGTATAATTTCAAAGTTCAAATTTTCTTCCATAGCTCCTTGTTTCAATTCGTGGTATTTAATTTTCTGTAAAATTTACTTGGTAGATGGTAGAATACCTTTCAAACAATTTTTTTTTGCAACTGTCAGAGATAATTTCGTGTGTAAAATCCGTGTCAAAATAAAACCTTCAGAAACTTTCCCAAGATTCTGGCTCACACTATAGATTTTCTTTCTATGATTTTACTGACTATACTATAATTATATGAACTTATTACTAAAATCCAATAACATTTTCAGGTATTTTTCCCAATGGAAACTTTTTAAAGCACAGCAAACATTTGTGTTACAAATGTATATATATATATATTTTACCCCCCACCCCGCCCCCACCCCTCCCTTCCCTCTATGCTATCTATCCTTCCTCCATTGTTGCCACCCCCCCCATTATGCATCATCATTCATTTATCAGTGAGACCATCCGGCCTTTGGATTTTTGGGATTGGCTGATCTCACTTAGCATAACAGTCTCCAACATCATCCATTTACCTACAAATGCCATAATTTTATTCTTCTTTATGGCTGCGTAATATTCCATTGTGTATATATACCACAGTTTCTTTATCCATTCATCTACTGAAGGGCATCTAGGTTGGTTCCACAATGTACCTATTGTGAATTGAGCAGCTATGAACATTGATGTGGCTGCATCACTGTAGCAATCTGATTTTAAGTCCTTTGGGTATAGGCCAAGGAGTGGGATAGCAGGGTCAAATGGTGGATCCATTCCAAGTTTTCTAAGGAATCTCCACACTGCTTTCCAGAGTGGCTGCACCAACTTGCACTCCCACCAGCAATGTATGAGTGTACCCTTTTCCCCACATCCTCACCAACACCTGTTGTTGCCTGTGTTCTTAATAAAAGACATTTTAATTGGGGTAAGATGAAATCTTAAGGTGGTTTTGATTTGCATTTCTCTTATAACGAGGGATGTTGAACATTTTTTCATAAATCTGTTGATTGCTTGTAGATCTTCCTCTGTAAAGTGTCTGTTCATTTCCTTGGCCCATTTATTGATTGGGTTATTAGTGTTCTTGGTGTAAAGATTTTTGAGTACTTGGTAGATTTTGGAGATTAGTGCTCTATCTGAAGTGTGTGTGGCAAAGATTTTCTCCCACTCTGAAGGCACTCTCTTCACATTGCTGATTGTTTCCTTTGCTGAGAAAAAGCTTTTTAGTTTCACTCTATCCCAATCATTGATCGTGCTTTTATTTCTTGCGCTTTGGGAGTCATGTTAAGGAAATCTGGTCCTAGGCCAACATGATGAAGATTTGGCCCTATTTTCTCTTCTATTAGGTGCAGAGTCTCTGGTCTGATTTCTAGGTCCTTGATCCACTTTGAGTTGAGTTTTGTACAGGGTGAGAGATAAGGGTTTAGTTGCATTTTGCTGCATATGGATTTCCAGTTTTCCCAGCACCATTTGTTGAAGAGGCTGTCTTTTCTCCGTTGCATGTTTTTGCCTCCTTTGTCAAGTATGAGATACCTTTATTTATGTGGGTTTATCTCTGTGTCCTCTATTCTGTACCATTGATCTACCTGTCTATTTTGGTACCAATACCATGCTGTTTTTGTTACTATTGCTCTGTAGTATAGTTGAAGGTCTGGTATTGTGAAACCCCCTGCTTCGCTCTTCTTGCTAAGGATTGCTTTAGCAATTCTGGGTCTCTTATTCCTCCAAATGAATTTCATGATTGCTTGCTCTATTTCTATGAGGTCCGTCATTGGGATTTTAATTGGAATTGCATTGAATTTGTATAGCATTTTTGGAAGTATGGCCATTTTGACAATATTAATTCTGCCTATCCAAGAACATGGGAGATCTTTCCATCTTCTCAGATGCTCTTTAAGTTCTTTCTTTAGCATTCTGTAGTTCTCAGTGTAGAGGTCTTTCACATCTTTTGTTAGATTGATTCCCAAGTATTTTATTTTTTTGAGGTTAATGAGAATGGGATAGTTTTCCTAATTTCTCTCTCAGAGGATGCATCACTTATGAATAAAAATGCATTAGATTTATGAGCATTAATTTTATATCCTGCTACTTTACTGAATTCATTAATGAGTTCCAGAAGTTTTCTGGTGGGATTCTTAGGATCTTCTAAATAGAGAATCATGTCATCTGCAAATAGGGATAGTTTGATCTCTTCTTTACCTATTCGTATTCCTCTAATTTCTTTGGTCTGTCTAATTGCTCTGGCTAGAGTTTCAAGAACAATGTTGAATAATAGTGGTGAAAGAGGGCATCCCTGCCTTGTTCCAGTTCTCAGGGGGAATGCTTTCAATTTTTCTCCATTTAGAATGATGTTAGCTGTGGGCTTAGCATAGATAGCCTTTACAATGTTAAGGAATGTCCCACTATCCCTATTTTTTCTAGTGTTTTGAGCATGGATGGGTGCTGTATTTTATCAAATGCTTTCTCTGCATCTATTGAAATGATCATGTGGTTCTTGACTTTAAGTCTGTTGATGTGGTGAATTACATTTATTGATTTCCAGATGTTGAACCAACCTTGCATCCCCGGGATGAAACCCACTTGATCATGGTGCACTATCTTTTTAATATGCTTTTGTATGGGATTCGCTAAAATTTT
>JAJEJO010000207.1:348751-392117 GCA_020662805.1 Glaucomys volans
TCTATGAGATGAGTCTCTTGAAGGCAGCATACTGTTGGGTCTTTCTTGTTAATCCAGTCTGCCAGTCTATGTCTTTTGATTGATGAGTTTAGGCCGTTTACATTCAGGGTTATTATTGAGAAATGACTTGTATTCCCCGTCATTTTAGCTTTTTGGGGGTTTTTAGCTTAACTTTGTTTCTCCTTTGATTGACTCTTTCTTTAGGGTAGTTCCTCCCCATGGTGACCGAGATTGTTATTTTTCATTTCTTCCTCTTTGAATATTTTGTTGAGAATGTTCTGTAGGGCAGGCTTTCTCTTTGTGAATTCTTTAAGATTTTGTTTATCATGGAAGGATTTTATTTCATCATCAAATCTGAAGGTAAGTTTTGCTGGGTATAAGATTCTTGGTTGACATCCGTTTTCTTTCAGAGCTTGAAACATGTTGTTCCAGGCCCTTCTTGCTTTTAGGGTCTGGGCTGAGAAATCTGCTGATATCCGTATTGGTTTCCCCCTGTAGGTAATCTGCTGCTTTTCTCTCGAAGCCTTTAAAATTCTATCTTTGTTTTGTATGTTAGGTATTTTCATTATAATGTGCCTTGGTGTGGATCTATTGAAATTCTGTGCATTTGGTGTCCTATAGGCCTCTTGTAATTGATTTTCCATCTCATTCATCATATTTGGGAAATTTTCTGATATTATTTCATTGAACAGATTGTTCATACCCTTGGTTTGTATCTCTGTGCCTTCCTCAATCCCAATAACTCTTAAATTTGGTCTTTTCATGATGTCCCATATTTCTTGGAGGTTTTGTTCATGATTCCTAACCATCTTCTCTGTTTGTTCGACTTTTTTTTCAAGATTAAATATTTTGTCTTCATTGTCTGAGGTTCTGTCTTCCAAGTGATCTATTCTGTTAATTATGCTTTCTATTGAGTTTTTAACTTCGTTGATTGTTTCCTTCATTTCCTTGTTTCCTTCAAGGATTTCTGTTTGTTTTTTTCTCAGAACTTCTATCTCTTTATTGAAATGATTTTTTGCTTCCTGCAATTGCTCTATTAGCTGGTTATTCATAGCCTGAATCTGCACTCTCGTCACCTCATTCTCTTCTCGGATCATTTTAATTATGAACATTCTGAACTCCATTTCTGTCATTCCTTCTACCATGCTGTCTTTGGGATCTCTTGATGTATCATCTAGGTTTGTTTGGGACACTTTCTTCCCATGTTTTCTCATGCTGCTCATGTATCTTCCCCTCTAGTAGTGCAAATCAGAGGGATTGCAATTATTCTGTAAAGCCTTAGGTCGTCCCTGCAGATTTCCAGTAACTCACCAGATGTTTGAGAGGTGCTTGATCAAGTGGTGACCCAAGATAGCTGCTGTCTCACAACCTCCAGGTTGGGAATGATCAATGTTTCTGGGCAGAGGCATCCAGGAGACACAGCATCGTGGCCCCGGAGCCGCAGCGCCTTGTCCCGGCAGGAAGGGCTGAGCTTAGGTCCGAGGGCTCAGACAGCCAAAGATGGCGTCTCTCCACCAGGGAAGCTGTAGAATGGCGCCAACGGGCCCAAATTCCCTGCTGGAGCCGGCAAGCATCTCCGCTCCCAGCCATATCTCACCTGGAGTCGCAGCGTGTCCCCGCGGTAAGGGGTGGGCCTAGGTCCGAGGGCTGAGACAGCTGAAGATGCCCTCTCTCTGCCAGCCAAGCTGTGGAATGGCGCCGACGGGCCCAAATTTCCCGCTGGAGCCGGCAAGCAGCTCTGCTCCCAGCTAAATTTCACCTGGAGCCGCAGCGCCGTGTCCCCGCCGTAAGGGGTGGGCTTAGGTCCGAGGGCTCAGATAGCTGAGGATGGCGTCTCTCCGCCAGGGAAGCTGTAGACTCTATATATTTATTTTTAACTTCATGAGGTAAAATCATCAAATAATCTTAAGGTGTGATTATTATATTTTAAAGAAATTATTTAAGTATATTTGTTTGGAGCAAGTGAATCTTCATAGATCAGGATTGAAATTATGTTAACTTCAATTTGATTTCTGAAACTTAATTTTATCATGAAAATAGATGCACATTCTGCAGCAAGTCAACCAGATGTTATGCTTTGAAGTCTTAGTGTATCCTAAATGTTTAAAAGTGCTCAATATTTAAAAAAATTTTTTAGTTGTTGATGGACTTTTATTCTATTCATTTATATATATGCAGTGCCAAGAATTGAACCCATGCTTCAAACGAGCCCGCTCTACAACTGAGTCACCACCCCAGCCCAAAATGTGCGCAATTTTTAACTGTATAGTATAGATTGTTAACATTTTTTCATATTAATATCTGCAGGTTTTTAATTTGCTTCCTCAACAGTCTTTGAAAGAATATATTTATAATCCTTTATCATCAAGTGCTTTAAGGATTTCATTTGTTTAAATGACTTCGTCACTGATGATTGCAAATTTTACCCACTAGATCCCTGATCTTAAATCAAATACAATTTAGTTCTGGTGAAATATCTAAATCTTAATACTTTGAGTTCTTAATGATATAACTTCTGAGCATCATTTGGCTTCAATGTAATATCACCAATAGTAAAAATCCACTCACATATTTCTTGTGGGCTTCAATTTTACTGAGTCTTGCTAGCTGTCAAAATGTGGTATGGCTTATTCTGATTTTTGCCATGTTCTAAATGTTCCAGACTACTTTTCATTGTTAAATATGTTTTTTTTCCTCCCAACCAATTTCAAGACATGTACCTATTACAGTCAAAAATATGAATATTTAACCAAACTTTGATGCTTTCTCATTTGGAGTTTTTTTCTCATTCATGTTCTTCTGATGGTTACTTAATTTATAAATATATGTTGCCTAAAAAATAATGTTACATAAATATTCACCATGCAAATATTAAAGGCAATGAGTCTGTGATTGGTCAAACATGGCAAACACACTGGATCTTGGGTGCTGAGGGCACTTCTTGCTGGTCTTGGTCTTTGCCCTATTGCTTGATGTGATGGTGGTTAAATTTCTACACAGCCATGAGAATCAAGAACCTTAGTGAATCCCTTGCTGCCCTATCACCACCCCTCTACTCCAGAGCTGCTGAAAACCAACACTTTGGGTCTCTCTCTTCTTAAGGCATTTTTAATTTTACATCATGTGCTTGATTTCTTCCATATTCATGCTTTTTTGGTTAAATATATTTTATTTTTTCTGCTATAAATTTTTCTGAATATTATTTAAAATTGAGTATTTTTATTTCTAAACATTTGGGTATTTTCCAGTTATCTTACTATTACGCTTGCTGACACAGCATATGGTCAGTTTTCAGGTGTGCCTAATGAGCTTGTAATGAGAATGTATTTCCATATACATGCCAATATGCTTATCTGTCTGCTTCATTAGCAATTATGTTCCTTAACCCTCTTGGTATGATTATGATGGAATGATTATGGATGTGCCTACTTCTTTTAATTTTGACTTTATTTGCTTTATGTACTCAAAGCCTTGTTATTAGCTACAGATAGATTTAAAAGCATGATACAGATTAATCAGGGTTCTCTAGAGGAACAGAACCAACAGGAAGTATGATTTTAAAAAGGGGATTTATTAGATTGCCTTACATGATCAGAAGCTGGATAGTCCACAATGGCCATCTGCAGGTAGAGAGCTGGCAGAACCAGCAGCTGTGCAGTCCAAGATGCGAAAACCCAGAACAAGAAAGATCAACAGTGCTACCTTAGTCCGAGACCAAGGCTTCTGGAAAATACCTGGAGAATCACTAGCAGCTTCCTTTTTGGAAGAGTGAAGAAGCAGCTTCCTCTTTGGAAGAGTGAAGAAGTGAGAGTCTGATGTCCTCAGACTATCGAAGCAGAAATCAACAACCCATTCAAGAAGAGACGAGCTTGCATCTGCATCTGCTGCCTTGTTCTTCCAGTTTTTATTCCCTCCAAGCCACCATCCTATTGGGAGGTGCTGCCCACGCTTAGGGAGGGTCTCCACTTCAGTTCTATCCCACATGTCAATCATTCCTAGATACGCCCTCATTGACACACCCAGAGGCTTCTTAATCTTTGGCATCTCTTAATCCAATCGAGTTGACAATTCAAAATAACCATTACAGATACCAACTTCTGTATCATCCCTTATCATTATAAAAACCCTCTGAGCAGTACTTCCTTGCTTGAAGTATTCTCCATATGTTCTTCATGTAGATAACTGGGACTTGGAGGCCTTGTGAAGAAAGGCTGAGACAGAAGTATATCAGTCACACATTGAGATCTGCCAGAAGCTGTAAGGGGCAAGGAAGAATTCTCTTCCAGAGACTGGGAAGTCCAGTAACTTGATTTGGATTTGTGGCCTCCATATCTGTAAGAGAATAAATATATATTATTCTAAACCAACACATTTCATTCTGCTCATGTGTTATACTACACTTATTTGCTTGTGTAAGTTGAACCCGTTTGCATGCCAGAGACAACTCTATTTATTTGTCATTAACTCTATTTGTGTGCTGAACTACAGTTATTGATTTGTGTACGTCAAACCAATCTTGCATCTCTGAGATGAAGCCCACTTGTTCATGATGCATCCTATGTGTTTTTGAATATGGTTTGGCAATATTTTTTTAAGAATTTTTCTTTCTATACTCAAAAAAAAAGAAGAAGAAGGTGGATGCGAATGTGCACACCATTTCAACATGCCCTATAACCTCTCAGGAGGAAGAAGAATTCAACTAGATGGGTTCAACTCTTTCAGGATCGAATTCAAATTATCAAATTATCCAAGTTATCATCTTCATTTTCTTAATCGGAAGGAAAACTAAGCAAACTATTTTTTGCTAAACTTGTGAGTAGTAGGGTTTCTGAACAAAAGAATTTCCTGTGCCTCCTTCTGTAATTTAATTATTTACATATAATTAAATTTTCAAATTACTTGTAAAAAAAAGTATATTGGTCTGAAGAGTTCTTTACTTGATATATCTTCCTCTGGTTTTGGTACTGGGGTGACACTGTCTTCACAGAATGAATTTGGCAGTATTGCCAACTTGTTTAAAATATAATATTGTGGGATTTTTGCTAAAGTGAGTGGAAATAATATGAGGACTGTGTCTTCTCTATTTTTTCTGGGACAAAAAGTCTCCCTTTCATTGCAGTTTATATCTGGGCATTGGTGGTATATAGAAAAGCTACTAATTTGGTGTGGATTTTCCCTAGTCAATCACTTTAGAGCATTCATAGAGGTTATGTAATTTTTTTCAGTTTGATAGATTTCTTAGCTAAATAGTAATATAAATATAATTTTAACTTTAATATCATTTACTAGTATTTATAAATCCATTATTATGGTATTGATAGAAACTCAGAGCAAATTTATATATTTTCTTATTTTTATATGTCTTTTAAGTGTTACATAACTTCCATTTTTTCTGAAAAGGTATCAAGATAAAAACACTAAAATATAAATTTACATTTATAAGCATATGCTTATGGTATGTTGAAAATAAAGTGCTTCCAATCCATTTTTAAGTCCTAGCCCTACTATTACTGTTCAAAACATTTTGTGGGATTTTGATTTTATTGGTCTTCCTCCACTCAAAATCATGCTTTTGATGGCGTGATTCTTAGCATATGGGTTGACTTTTATTTATACTTGCATTATTTTCTGATTTCATTTTCAAAATTTTTTCTGACTGCTGAATATGAGTTAGGCTTTTCCCCAAGCGTATTTCTTGACAACAGATCTCTTTGCCTCCTTTATAGCACTCACCGGAACGGTGTGCAGAACAGGGGCGGGTTATGTGTGTTTGGAATCTATAGACGGTTCTCATGTCAGGTCCCTGCAGTTTTCCAGCTCTTCAGCCTCTCACACAGTATCAGGCAAGGATTTTAGTTTACTTATTTATTTTTGGGCATGGATTACTTCCAATATTATAAGTCCTCGAAGTGAGACTTGTTGTGCATGCATATTTAATTCTTCCTTCCTCAGGGCTGGGTTGGAGTATATTCAATTCTATGTAAATAAAGGTGAGAGGTTGCCTAGCTAAGGTCAAAAAAGAAAAAAAAAAAAAAAAGAAGCAAACCCATAATTGGACAAGAACTCCGAGGAGAGTAGGCTCCATACAAGCCTTCCTCCTACAACTTCCTTCTTCCCAGATTTGTGATGAGTTTTTCAATATTTTTTCTTTTACCTTGATAGGGTTTCCAAATATTATAAGTCCCACTACAACTGTGTGTTTCATGTTTCTAAAATTTTTGGAAAAAGTAAAAAAAAAAAAAAAAAAAAAGAATTCAGTGTGAAAAAATTAGACTCTAAAAAACTCAAAATCAGATTAAGATTGTGTATGCCATGCATATATTTTTGTTTTATTTATATTCTTGACCTGTCAATTTTAGGAAAACAGCAAGGACAGAAAAGCAGTCAAGAGTTAAATTATATGGAAATTCACGTAAGATGATTTCCTAGTTTTAAGCTCTTGCACCTCTCTCTGGATGAGCATGAGAAAGAGGGTGTGGAAATTAGCTTTTGGATGGCATGGGATTGAGGAAGATCAGCTTAGTGAGCAAACCTCTGAAAGGCAAACTTCTGTCTGCCGGAACATTCACATTGAGGGATATAGCCTTTCCTAATCCTCCATCCTGGGTGTGCAATAATGCAACACCCACCAGGAAATTAAAGCTTTCAAATGACAGTTATAAATTATATAGATGGATTGTAAAGAAGATGATGAAAAATTGCTTTTCTGAAAATTATTTTGCAAAGTCTCTTGATCAGTTTCTATAAAAGATAATTTGTGCCTGGCAATTACTGTTGGATGAATGCAGTGGTCCGTTGCTTTGGGTCTGTTATTGGATACAAGCAAAATATTTAGCAAATTAAAGATACCCACATCGGGAGCTGCTGATACTGAAGGAAACTTCAATGTTTGACATTATAAGACCAAATGAATATATTCAAATTCTTGGACTACATCATAAAAAAAAAAAAGAAAAACTCAGTTTGGATGTGGTAGTCAAAATTAAAATTGCATAAAGTTGCTATGCTTGGGGAGATAACAAAATAATTTAATCAGTTTCTATAAATGCCATATAAATAAAATGAAAAGCAAGGCAAAGTAGGAAAACCAGCATACAGTTCACATCCTCACACCTTCCTCAATTTGTTACTGCCTGAAGGGAAATTAATGTTAGGAAGCATGAAATTTTAATGATTGGTCTTCAGACTGATGATTCAGTAGGACATTGAATACTTGGAAAATTCATAAACCTGGTAATATTAGAATCATTTTTAATAAGGTGAATACATCGTGACCTTCTCTAATTACATAAAAATTTTAACTCTGATAGACATCCTGAAAAATCAACTATATTAAATGCCACTACTCCTTGACTTTTAATAGACAATAAGCTATTAGCTCATCTTAATCCAGCAGGTTGACGTTATTGTTTAATAAAATTATACATGTATCAGTAATTTTTGAAATAGGACTTTGGTTGTCATAGTGCATTTTGCCTTTTTTTCCTATTTCCACTCCCACTGGATATAAGAATTGAATGCATTCGCCATTGAAACATCATGCTATTGCTTTGCTGCCAAAATAAAATCTCTATGAATGGGCACTGTAGCCTTCCAGCTGATGTAACCACACAACCAAGATGATTATTTACCCTGGAAAAATTTAATAAAATTTCTCTTGTCCAATTATGTATATGTATGTATATACATTTGCATAAAATTTATATTCTTAAATACAATAAAATTTATACATATATAGAAAAAATCATCTATCTTGTTCAATGGTGGTAAGATTTCAAAATTAACCACAATTGATGTTAGTGAATATTTTATTGTGCTTCTTTAATCCATAGCATCATAAAAATAAAATGAATTGATATTTATAGTTTTGAATGTCAAATTATAAACTGTAGTAAGATCATATAACTGACTGGCTGAATATCCCTTTGTGTCTCTTGGGTTTTAAATTCCTTCATCAACATCTCCATGCAAATAAGTACTTCCTCTTTAGAAACTTCATAACAGCTAACAAAGAAACGAGGCTAAATTTATTTGCCTGTATTTTGCAATGACTTCTTAAGTTTCTATTGTTTTATTTTATGACACACCCTTATGAATTGGCTATTCTTCATCCCATTGGATCAAAAATAATTAGATTGTTGTTACTGTATTCTGTTCTGTTTTTGTTGTTAGCACTTGCCATAGTGTTTTGTGCTTCTTGGGAATTCAGCAAAATAGAAGAACATAGCATCAATATACAAAAATCAACAGCTTTCTCATACTTCAATAATGAATCAACTGTGAAAGAAATCAGGAAAACAATTCCATTCATAATAGCTTCAAGCAATTTGGAAATAAATCTAACCAAAGAGTTGAAAGACCTTTACAGTTAAAATTATAACACAGAAAGAAGAAATGGAAGAAAATCTTAGAAGATGGAAAGATCTCTCCTATTCTTGAATAGGCAAAATTGTTAGTGCTAAAATGACCATATTACCAATAGTGATTTACAAATTTCAATACAATCCCCATCAAAATACCAAGACATTCTTCAAGGAATTAGAAAAAACACTCCTAAAATTCATATGGAAGAATAAGAGATATGAATAGCCAAAACAGTATTGATCAAGAATAACAATGCTGGAGATATCATAATACCTGATCTCAAACTATACAGCCAGATGTAGTAACAAAAATAGTATATGGTATTGGCATCAAAACTGTGATGAAGACCAGTGGAGGGTAATAGAAGGTGCAGACACAAATCTATGTAAATATAGTCATCTGATCATTTACAAAAGTGCCAAAAACATTTTCTGGAGAAAGGATAACCTTTTTAACAAATGGTGAGTGGAAAAGTGGATATTTATATGTAGAAGAATGAAATTAGTTCCCAATCTTTACCCTGCACAAAAATCAACTCAAATGAATCAAAGACCTAGGAATTAGACCCAAAATGAAGGGCCAATACTCCAATATTGATGGATATTCTGACTTCCTTCACAAGATCCTTGATGCTCAACAAAAAAAACAAAAAATCAATAAGCGAGATTATATTAAATGAAATAAACTTCTGCAGAGCATGGGAAACAATTAGGAGCATCAAGAGAGAGCCTATAGAATGGGACAAAATCTTTGCCAGTTACTCTTCTGATAGGGGACTGATACCCAGAATACATAAAGAACTCAAACTTACCACCAAAAATAAAACAAAAACAGAACACAACAACTAAATAACAAATAAACCCATCAATAAATGCGAAAAATGATCTAAAGACATATTTCTCAAAAACAAAATGGAAATGGCTGACAAACATGAGAAAATGTTCAACACCCATAAATGGACTTGCAATGGAAACAAATCTCCTTGTTTTCAAGCAGTCTTTCTAAATGACGATTTGATATATGGAGGCTTTTTTATCCTTTAAATCTAAATGCCTTTGTAAACTAGTCAGAACCCAGGGGCACTCCACCACTGAGTCACATACCCAGCCCTATTTTTGTATTTTATTTAGAAACAGGGTCTCACTGAGTTACTTAGGGCCTTTTGAAATAGCTTATTTGGTGCTATGCTGTGGGTAGGAAGGTTTTAGGTTAACAAACCAAAGTTTATTAATCAATAAACCCTTCAGTGCAATTGATTTGGAAATTTTAAATTATTTCAAAACTGAGTTAATGTACTGATTTGATAAAAATGTTACTGAGGATCTGATTTTTACCTTTGCAGTTAGGAATATTGAGACATATAATGCATGTTTGGTTTTGCTTAAGATCTGGGCAATGATGGAGAAGGACTTTGTGCAGAAATTCTTGGTCTAGTAACCCTGTTCTGATACAGGAAATGGAAGGTATGAGCTGGAGTCTCATGAAGACCACTGACTGCTTTCCATGTCTACCAGGATGTTCTGGGAAAACTCCAAGGAGTAGAAAAGCAATGACCAACCCAAACTGGCAATGACCACACCAGAGGTTGAGCTGGACAATTGCTAGTTTACACGCCAGTCCACATGACTTCCTTGACACATGGAAGGGAATTGTTCCCATTTGAGGAATGCTTTTGGCTTCACACTGAGAAATGAAATAGTTATTGTTTCTTCCTTTCCTATTAGCATGGAGGAACAATTGGCCCTGTACAAGAGCCTACTATTCATTTTAAGTACTCAATGAAAGTCCTGTATATATCCTTGATGCTCCAGCCATAGGAGAGGAAATTAGAAACCTATGAAATATTTGAACACCGGTTTGAGGTTATTGAAACTACTATCGACATAAAATACTAACAACATTTATTACTATTGAGACCGAAGATGTGATTAGATGTCCTTTGTGAGTGAGCACTGTATCTCCCAGCAACGGCTGATTTTATTTCAGAAGTGGTATCTTTATCACACATAGTCTACATGACTGTGGGACTGAATTGTTGGAATATTGAAGTATTGTGACTTACTGAAATCAAGTCTGCATGCAATTTTCTCTCTAGAATAATTTTAAGTTTCGATTGTATTGAAAGAAATGTTTTCTGATAAGGAAAATGTGAAATTTCCATGTTTATGTGGAAAAATTTGACTAAATTCTAAATAATTTTTTTCAATTGATAACAATTTAATATGGAAAAATTTGCTAGAATTTATGTCTGAGTGATGTTAAATTAATCACTACTTCTTAGTCTATTAGCATAATACTCATAAAATTAGTATTAATGGGAAGAGCACTTCAGCAGCATTGTGATTTATCTGTAGGCTACTTTTCTGCATATCTTTTAAAACATACAACATTCAGAAAAGAGTAATGAGCATAAATGTGCACACCACTAGACCTCATTCCACTCTTTTCAACCACTGGCTATAAAGCCTATAATCATAAATTTCTACGTATAAAATTGAAGATTGCTTGTAAGATGATGGACTTGCTTCATATTTTTAAATTAAAAAGTAGTAGAGACTCCTTTGTACAAAAGCAAACAAAAGCTAAATGCATTATTTAGGGAAAGAGGAGATAGATCAAGATATCTGGTCAGAATGTACCAGTGGATTAAAGATATTATTGTTGTCTTTATTATTTTCACTTTTACAAAAGTTGCACAGTTTGATAAAACATAGCCCACTCTCTACCTTACCATGAGTTAATCACTCTCCCAGTCTGCTGCATAATTTTGCAGGTGTTTTTTCTTTATTTTGATAGACTATTTTATACACCTATTTCCAGTATGTATATTTGTTCATGAGTTTAGCATTTGCAGGTATGAATGCTGTGTACTGTAGGCCTCTTTTCCAAGTTCCTTTCAATACACATTGTCATCAGATAATCTTAAAGTGCTTTCAGAATATCTACATCTTTCTTATGCTTAAGGAGAGTTTTTCAGAATAATATATATACTACTATTATATTGTACAAAATAAAATAGGGGCTATTTATTGTGACTTTAGTTTTGGGTATCATAAGAAAAGAGGACATGAATAACATATTAAGGAAAAGTCAACAGAGACGTGACAAGATTGTCATATGCAAGTTATGTTGCTGCTATAATATCAATCTCTGTATTTAAAAATATAAGCTATCTACATTCTTTATTAAAATATCCCATGTTAGCCACCATGTAACATGTATAAATACTGATATTCCTTAATGGAATTTTAAAGTATAATTGTCTTTTTTTAGGATTATGTGAAAGCCCCATGCCTCCTATGCTGCCTAGTGAGGTGGGGCCCTGGGGAAGGGTGAGCCTAAATTATAAATTATGACAATCTTGCTGATATTTAATTATTCCATGTTTCTAAGGGTCTACCCTGTAATCACACAGTAGTCAATAAGTACTTGAATAACAATGTACAGGAAGATGATTTGGATTGAGCACAATGTTAATAATCACATTTTTCCAGTTATCTTTCCCATAGCTATGATTGATGGATCATTCCCTTTATTTGAATCAATATTTTTCTATTTAGTAAATAAAGGGTAGAAAGTATTGACTGCTCATTGTTCTATTCTCTAGAGCACCCAGAATACACTGACACATTATTTGTTGAATTAATTTAGTAATGAAAAGGAGAGCTAGTTAAAAGTCCTGGTCATTGGATGTTTAGCAGTACTGCTACAAAGGAAAACATATGTTGGCATGTTCTCTCCATTGCAGACGCCATCTTGGATGGCAAGATAAAGATCAGGTAAGGGTGTGGGGTATATAGGTGGGGAAGGGGATTGTTGTGAAGGAAGACTGAAGAGGAAGCCTGAAGGTAAGAAAATGGAGTTTGGGTATGAAAGAAGATAAGCACCACTAGTAATGACTCTGTCTTCTTAGCATTCATCCTAGGAAGACACTGAGCCAGAATTGTCCACAAGATGGTGCAGAAAAAGTTACTTCATGTGTTCATTCTCAGATTTAACAATTGTTTATGTTTACTATAAACCAGATCCCTTTTAAAAGATATTATTGGACAGAGATTTCACATCACAAAAATGAATTATGTAGAATGTCAGACAGTAAAGATGCTATGAAAAATAAGGGTAAAGAGGATGATGAAGGCATTGTGGTATTACATATTGAGTAGCATTTGGCATTTTTGATTTTATGTTGCTGGAACAATGTTGGAAGAAGATAAGTCTGTGAACCAAGTGAACAAAGAAGGGCAGTGTCCAGGTAGAGGAAGCTGATAGAGGAGGGAGAGCATGCTTGGATGCTTAGGAACAGAGGCCAGGGCTCGGGAGCTGAGGGCAGATGAAAGCAAGGTCGGGAATAAGGAGCTTGGGTTTTCCTGGTAAATCATTGCCAAATGCTTTTGTACACGACTACACATGGGTGTGACAGGAAGGTCCAGGTGTGAATCTTACCCAGGGCAACTGGGAAAATTTATCTGGCATCATCTGAAAGAGGATACGCTCAAGGGAGAAAGGAAGAGAAAGAAACAGAGAGAGAGAGAGAAAGAGAGAGAGAGAGAGAGAGAGTGAGAGAGAGAGAGAGAGAGAGAGAGAGAGAGATTTCTTTGTGAGAGGGTTATATATGTCATTGTATATTTCAATTTGAACTTCCAAAGATGTATCTTTATCTAGCCCATATCTCTGTCCAATTTATTTACATGTTTAGAATATAAATGTTGTTTAAAGCTGTGAGATGTGATGAGGCCACCAAAACAGTGAGCATAGACAGGAAAGAGAAAGGTAAGAAGACCATGTTCTGGAGCTGAGACATTCCAAAATCAATAAGAACCAGCAGAGAGGACAAAGAGGACCATGAACAGGTAGGGGCTGCACCAGGGAGGGGTGGTCAGAAAACACAACCACTGGGGAAGGTGTGGAGTGTGGAGTTACCGTGGGTCTTAGAACCTCCATAATGGTGGACACTGGCTGAACAGTTCACATATGCTGTTGCCACTGTGTCTGTGCTGGACTGATCCTGTGAGTTAGAGGAGCTGAAGAAGACCTGGAAGGAGGAGAAGGAGCTGCAGGCTTGGAGGAGCCCCAGCCAACCAACACTGTTATCCAGCAGGTCAGGGACAGCAGTGCTGATGTCACACATTGACCTTCTGTGAAAAAAGGACATGGCTCTGCTTCATAACCGTCTTCCAAATCTCATGCAGAATATCTCTTCTGGCTCAAGCAGATAGGGCTATGAAGGGTTGGTTATTTCCGGAGTCATGGTACCAGCTTAGCTAAACTGACACACTATAATTCATCACCAAGAAAAGCTAAGAATTGGTGGTAACCTGGAAGCAAAGTCAACACAGTGTTTGAAGGAAGAGAAAATGACCAACTGTGTAATTTTCTATTGTTAAGTGAGATGAAGACTGAGATGTTATCATCTGGTATAGTAGAGGCCACTGGTAAATTCAACAGGAAAAAGATTCAATGGAGTTGGGGAGAGGGAAGATATAGAGTGAAGTGGATTTAAGAGAGAATGGGAGCAGAGGAAATTTAGGTAAAAATACAGATAACCTTGTGCAGAAGTTCTGCTGAGAGAGAGAACATAAGAGAAGGACTAACAGAAAGCCAGGGAAATGGAATCACATTTTTTTTCAAAGAAAGAATAAATAACAACATATGAAAGGTTGGTGGAAACAATTAAAAATAAATAAGTTAACTTTGAAAGAGTTGGTGAGATGGGAAAGTGCAAGGGTGTTTCTGAGTCATAGTCTCTGGCAGGCAAGAAGGTATGTGATCTGAGGCACAAATGATGGGGTTGGCCTTTTGTACAAGCAGAGCTTGTTCCCCATACAGAGTGGAAAGGCAGAATACAGGGTGCATGCACGACACTGTGAATGGAAGTGCTCTTGATTGTCTGATCACCATCTCATCTGATGGCTCCAGATGGAAGCGGGGAGACTCCAGTTAAGGTCCAGAATGGGGTGGATATGGTTGAGGTTTGGAGAGAGGACAACTGGTGAAGACATCTAGAGGTTTGAGAATGAGTGGACCCAGGATTTCAGCACCATTTCCCCACAACCTTACAGACCCATTTGGGATTCACAGCTATAGTTCATGAAATAATAGTTGTTCATTATCCCCATTCTCAATTAGTGAGAGAAGTAATATTATTTTGTAGCAAATTTGCATTTCTTCCAAAAGTCTTCTATTAGATTCCACTAGCAGCAAAATCTCATGCTAGGTAACAGAGGCCATATCCCCTGGAAGTTATTTACATTGAGTTCTGTGCAGCAGTAGTTCAAATTTAATAATGTTCTCATAATAAAACTCATAACCTATATTTGAAAGCTTTCAAAAGCACTTAGTAAGGTGAAAGTAAAAATGTGGTTCTAATTATAAACTGTAGGGAGTGAGGTTGAGATTAACATACCTCATCAAAAAAAAATTTTTAAGAGTAAGCGCAAAGTAGAACTCTAGGCCACTGACTGAACTTGACCCCTGTATTGCTGCTCCTGGGCTTGCATGGCCCGGGGTGTCCATATTCATTAAACCGCCTGCAAAGAGCAGTACTTCAACACGTGGAATGCACACTGAGATGGTTCAGTTATTGGCACCAGCATCCTCAGCCATATGCAGCTGGTGGATATTTCTCTGTGTTTCTCTGGGCTACCTACTAAATTTTATTCTTTTTGCCAAGCTGTGTCCTGTGCTTGGTTTAGAAACAAGGCACAATATTGCACTTCTGCATTCACACTTAAAAATCACAGTAGAATAACATTGATTTCTGATCTTTCTTCATTTGGGATACTATTTTTAAGAACTAATGTGTTTTAAATTGGAACAGGAGGGAAAGAAAGACATAACAAATTACCCAAAAGGATGTGTTCAAGTCCACAAAATTTGAAGAGAATGAAAATACACACATCTGCAAAAGACATCTTTTATTTTCCAGACCATGTAAATTCACCACGTTCTTGGAAGTAGAACACTTTTCCTTCCATCATCTGTGGTAGCGATCCAGGCAGCATTTAGTACTTTCAGACTTGAGTTTTTTGGGAGGTTGAGTACTAGGGATTGAACTTGGGGACACTCTGCCTCTGAATCATATCCCCAGTCGTATTTTGTATTTTATTTAGAGACAAGGTCTGACTGAATTGCTTAGTGCCTTGCTTTTGCTGAAGCTGGCTGTGGATTTGAGATCCTCCTGCCTCAGCTTCCTGAGCTGCTGGGATTACAGGCATAAGCCACTGCACCCAGCTCAATCTTGATATTTTTGATTAATCATTTGGGCAGGTACATGGTTTTTGTGACTGTGGATTTGATTGGCATTTTCCTGAAGGCTGGTGATTTTGAGTGCCCTTAGAAATGTCCATTTGCTACTTGGAAATAGGTGTGTGTGTGTGTGTGTGTGTGTGTGTGTGTGTAAAGTACTGTTTAAGACTTCCCATACTCTTTACTCTGCTATTTTTTCATTGTTTTGCAAAAATACTTTGTATATTTTGAGTACTTTTTTTTTTTGATTCTATGGTTTGAAAATTTTCCTTTTGTCTATGGTTTGCCCTTTTAGTCTCTTAAAATTCTTACAACTTATTCTTTTAAGAGCATTTGCCTTTAAACAGGCAGAAATGCTTAACTTTAATGTATTCTAATTCATCAATATTTTTAATGTTAATGTGCCCTGGGTTATGCCTATAAATTGTGCCTCCTGTGATGCCATAGATATATTTTCTTTTGCTGACTTTATTAATGTTCACACGTAGCTGCATAGACTGCTGTTATTTTGTTGTTATATTCTGGATCAGAAGTCAAAATCCTTATGAAATGCATTATATCAGTTGTTTGTTGTCAAGATGATGACAAAAAAGCATCGTGACCTCAAGAGCTTAGTGGAGGAAGAGTCCATTTAGCTGGAGAGGCTCAAGACAGGAAGGCAGGTGGGAAAGTCCAAGTGTTTCTCCACAGCTGGTTGTGGGTCAGCTGAATGGTGCTCAGAGAGACAAAGCTCTACCCCAAGCATCTTCTTTTCCTCTTTATCACTATCAATGTCTTTTTGTCTTAAATCACCATTGCATCACCAAGGGAAATCTAACATGGACTTCATGCATTATCCTTCTTTTTGCATTTTTGAATTTTATTTGTGTGAGAGTTAATTTTATTTGTAAATTTGGCTAGGCTACAGTGTCCAGGTGTTTGGTTAAACAACAGTCTAAATGTAGCTTTGAAGGTGTTTTTTAGATGTGATTAACACTTTAATCAGTAGACTCTGATTCAAGCAGATCAGTCTTCATAATGAGAGTGAACATCATCTAAATAGTGGGAAACCTTAAAAGACATAACTGAGCTCTCCAGAGAAAGAAGGATTTCCTCTATCTCTCCATCTCTCTGTGTATTTGTGTGTGTGTGTGTGGCTTATGAGAATTATTTTCCACTCAGAATATACTATTATTTTAAATTTTTAAAATAATATCTAGTCATATCAAATATTTGTGTTGCAAATAAATAAGAGCTGAATATGTCTATCCACGAATACATATTCATTCACCAAAATATTAATATAGATGAAAAAAGCCCTCCCTGATGCCCCTTCTCTTTTGCTGTATCTGTGCTCCTGGCCTTGTTCACTTTACAACACAGAATGCTCAGCGTACTGCAGCCCCTAGTAGAGGCTCACCTTTGAGGTTCTTTTACCTCCCTGAGGGAATGATTGAAGCTCATACCTTCAAAGTAATAATTTCCTCAAAACTCTCCACGAGAGTGCTTACCAACCACTTGATAAAAGCCATCACGCAGCAAGTAACACAGGACATGACATCTTTCCCTTCTGAAGTCCACCACCTTTGCAGAGCTAGGGTGCAATAAAAGGACCTATAGCAAGCATAAACAAACCCCTCTCCATGGGCAGAGCTGAAAAAATCAGAAGTACACTGTTGCATGAAAGTTGTCTGCCATGCAGGAGGCTCACCTTGTGTTGGACAGACCCTGTCAGCAACATCAGCAAAGCATGGGAAAAGGAAAATTCAGACTCTGTGCACTGAGATCTGAGGAGAAGAACTTCATTTGGGAGAAATGGAGCACTTGTCACAAAGGAAGCTGCTTCTGTCTTTACTGCATATAACACTGTCATTTATATGCTTGCCCTTAAGCTACCCATACATCTCAAGGGTCAAGCCTTGCATAAGCAGTTATCAGCCTATTTGATAAACTGTATTTACTATACAGTAAAATTCCACTGCCCTAGTTCTACTAACCACAGAGGAACATCTGTTCACATAACACAAAGAAGGGCCATTTCACAAACCACAGAAGAACTGTCTTAGAGACCACAGGAGAACATCCTGTTCACAGATCGCAGATGAGGATGAGGTCCCACTCCCCCAGTGGCCTTAAAGCACATGCCACATGGGCCTCCTTCCAGGGGACAGGACAGAGTCCTAGTCCCTGAGTGGCCTGAAAGATGTGTCAGTCTCCTGACAGAATGCCATGTAGGCCTCCTTCCAGGTGAAGGGACCCACAGTAAATGAAATGGTCACTTCTGAGCAGAGCAGAGAATTCACAGAGGCCTGAGGTAGGAGAGCAGGAATCAGACAGCTCGAGAAGACACTACAGAAGCTCTTTTCTTTGCTTCTTCACCAGATTCAGTGTTACTGATGGCTCCTTGATCCCCTCTCTGATCCTTTTCTCTGAATAAAGGCAGAGAAAGATGGAGACAAATAGAAGATGCAAAGTGAATTAAAGTTCTTAATACAACTGTAAACCTAATAAAACATAGGGAGCACTTCTTCTCCTGTACGGTCACAGTTTCTTAGTGTGAGGGATTCATAACATTATTGTTGATATATAAACAGCATTTTGTTTCTTTGATTGACAGGAAACATAGTTTTAAGGATTTATCAAGGGAAAGACCAAGATCCAGGACCTCAGTATGGGATGCCACCTTTAGCTGATGGACATTAGATAGCCACATCTAGGAAAGCAAGATGATTTTCATGATGAAAAGATACTGGTGGTAGATTTTTGATGTTGTAAATACCCACGTGAAGTTAACCCCCAAATTCTGCCCCACGTAGGCCTAGGCATTGAGTGCTATGTATGCCTTCATAAGTGTCTGGGCACCAAAGATATAAAAATAGTATCCTCAGCTGTACTCAGAAGCATTCTATGGTATTTATGTTCAAGATCAACTTAAGTTTACCATGTACTTGTTCTTGTGGCAAAATAGGAAAATGTTAATTTTATTTAATCAAAGGTGATAAGAAGTCAATATGGGCATGATTAAAAGGATTCCAAAATCATCCATTCAGGCCTCCAGCCCAGGTCTCACGGCACTCATTGATTTTTCTAATTCTCCCTATGACATGAAGATCTTTGAGGTAGGAGATTCTCCTGGGAAAGGTTTGGTTTTAGCTGAGGACTCAAACTTTTAATAGATGAGCTGATTCCAAGTTAAAAAGACTTTAATACTTAAAAATTGTGAGCTTATCATACACTGAAGGCATGTCAGTAATTCATTTCTCTCTTGAGTGATGAACATGGCTTTTGCAGAAGTAATTTACACTGATCTTTAGAATTCAGAGTAACCTGTTATTTTATAGATATAAGGGGTCTCTTATTAAATATTTGTTTCCTGTTTTGTTTGGATATGAATCTGAGTGAGGTGCTAACTGTCTTCTGCCCATTATCCAAAGTTGTTTAGATATGTTATGTACTAGTGCTATATTCAGAATGAATTCCCACAAACACCTTTTGAGTGAGCGTGACCAGGTTTCTCTTGGTTAGAAAACACAAAATTCACTACCTCTTGTTCACCACCTCTTATTCAAGCATTCAGAGAGAACTCCTGTCACATCCTTGCCACCAGTAATTCCAAGATTTACCTTAATATCTCTCTTCACTGTGGCAATATGGAGGTCTATTTTAGGTAGGAAGAATCTATCTTCCTCTGTGTTCACTTGGAAGGAAACCCAGAGCTAAGCTCTAAAGGGTTAACAAACAAAAATAAAGCAAGAGTGTATTCACTCTTACTTTGCACACTTACTTTTTATATATTCACACTTACTTTGCACTTACTTCATTAGGGCAAGGTGGCAGACTTGCCTCTGCTGTCAGCGATGTATCGTACACGCAAGAGCCATGCTTCTGAGACCTCAGGACACTGTGTGGCACTAACACCAGTCTATCCTTGTGTTCATTTATGGGAACTTCTGGCACGTTTTCCTACACTTGGGAGGAGGAGCATGGCCCTGACTATGGGGCCTGCATTTCTCATTCTGGAAATCAGTGATGGCTAGATTCTCAATTCCTTTTTTTTTTTTTCTTAATATTCCAATGGGAAGTCCTAAGCCCTTAATCAAGTAACTATATGTAATTAGATATGCATGAAGAAGTTGGTGGATGCTTTGGGTCCTTATCAAACCCCAAGTCAGAGGCCAAGGACAGCAACCCCCATCCCATCACGCATCAGCATCCCGTCAGAATGTATGGGACTGCTGTGTCACCTTGAGTTTTTTCTGTTCTTATTATTACTAAGGAACATCATATACTTTTTGAAGTTTTTTATTTAAAAAGGTATTTCATTACCTATAATTATTGTGCAGGACTTTGATTCAGTGTAATGAAAAAGTGACTTAGTATAGGAAGTGGTATCTTAGTTGTCATGGGAAGAGGAGAAAAGAACAGAGGGGGAATTAATATGTAAAAGAGGCTTCTGGGTCTGGGAGAAAACTGAAGTATGTCATGACATCTTCCATGAATAACGGTTTGAGAGCAGTTGAGTAGAGTTAAGTTGGGTGAGAACTGATCTTCAGTCACATAGTACTCTCATGTGGGACTCTGAAGAGCCAGCCGCCGGAGAGCCCTGTTCTTCTTGCAGTGGATTTGCTTTAATGAGCTCGTCTTTGTACTTAGCAGCAGCAGTGTTAGCATTAAGCCTAGCAGAACATATTCAAGAAATGTTTTGTTGTCAATATGCTTTTTATGTTAAGTTGGGCAGCAATATCAAATGATGACTTTATATCACTTGAATCACATTCAGCAATGAAAGGGCATTAAATAACTGAAATCAGGTAGGTCAAGTTGGGTGGCAATTAAGGCACATTTTGTTTCCTTCTCTTTATAAGCAATCACTGCATTAGTTGGAGAGATTCTGATCTGGTGCAAAGTTTTGTCTCACACCTACTTGCTGATTCAAACAAAAACTTCGATGGCTGTATCGCCACACTGCTGACATCATATCTCAAGGGTGCAGACAGAGTTAACAGATATATAAAGCAAAGATAATTAAAACAGCCCTCAAGAGGGACAGAAGGATATTGGCTCATGAATCCTTTCTCAGGATGTACTTTTCAAGCCACAGGTGAAAACCAGCGTGTGTATCCCTGGCTAGTGTATCTTCCATGCAATTCTAAAACAATAGGAAATACCTTTTGAGATTCTTCCCTCTGTAATTTTTTAAGGATTGGAATGTATGACAATATATTATTTCCTTGAAGCATATTTCAGAAGTCACATACTATTTTGATTTTATTTTATAAATTCTTTGTTTCAATGGAAAATTTCTATGGAAAATATTCCACTTGGACTAAGGTTGCAAGAATCTCAACCATATGAAAACATTTTTGCTAAAATGTCAAGTATACATTTTTCTAGCTAAACAGTGTTCACTTTTACAAAATTAAGAATTAACTGTAAGTAATAATTGCTTATTGTTGCATGTTCATGCATATATCATGCTTTGATAAATGTGTGTGTGTGTGTGTGTGTGTGTGTGTGTATGTGTGTGTGTGTGTATTTGAGCCCAATGGTGTTCTACTACTGAGGTACTTCTCCAGTCATTTTTATTTTATTTCAAGACAGGCTGCCCTTGAACTTGCGATCCTCCTGCCTCAGCCTCCCAAGCAGCTAGGATTGCCAGCACGTACAACCGTGCTTCACTTCACTTAATCATTTTTAATAAGAACTCATAACTCTTCTTTTTTCTCTCCCCACTCCTAGGTAATTTTAGCAATTTATTCATTTTTGCTAGAAACAAACGAACACCAACAATACTATTTTTCATGCTTGCAGCAATTCCATGTCTCCTTGTAGCTCTATTTGTAAAGTTTAATTAATTCTTTAATCCTGCTGCTGCTTTTGTTTCACTAGCTAATACCTTGAACAGTTTTTAAATGGGTACGGATGTACTCTGCTTTGTTGACATGCTCAAGTGCCTCTTCTAAGCTGTTTTTCATGCTACTGACAAATTGAAGACATTATTAGACTAGAAAAAGTAAATAAGAATACTTTTCCTGAGAAATCCAAATGCTTTTTAACATAATTTTGAAAGGACCAGACATTTTGTCTGAAGTGAGTATAGGGAAAATAATATTTGTAATTTATGCATGAGATACTTATGTTATGAAATGATAAAGTATTTTTAAAATTAAGTAGGAGATTCATTTTCTTAGATAGATAGCCCAGGTTTTTCTTTTGTCTTAGGTAAGCCTCACGCCACCCTTTCACCATCATTGTTGATAGGCCCAATGTGATGCCTCTCCAGTGATGAGGCAGGGCCTCTGACACCTGGGTCAGTACCTGCACAAGTGGAAAGTCCAGGTGTGTGACTAGGTTACTTTAAAAACCCAACCAGAAGCTGGGCATGGTGGTGCACGCCTGTAATCCAAGCGACTTGGGAGGCTGAGTCAGGAGGATCGCGAGTTCAAAGCCAGCCTCAGCAACTTAGCGAGGCCCTAAGCAACTCAGTGAGACCCTGTCTCTAAATAAAATACAAATTAGGGCTGGGGATGTGGCTCAGTGGCCGAGTGTCCCTGAGTTCAATCCCTGGTTCAAAAAAAAAAAAAAAAAAAACCCAACCAGAGTCCCCATGTCTGCATCCTCCCTGGGGGGGTTGCTATAGTGGTCTTCCTTCCAGATGTGGGCTTAATTTCAATTTTGTGCTCTTTAAACAATCTACTCTTTTTCTTTCTGCTGCCCCAGCAGATCCCTGGTCTGACTCAGAAGTCCCTCCACCACACTGCTTGTGAACCTGTGTGCGAATCCCAGTTCACTGCAGCACACATGATCCACATCTCACTGGCATCTTCTGCCCCATGAGTACTTACTGATCCAGTGTCTCTCTTCCCATGTCCCTCTTTCTTGGCAATACATAACCCAGTACATGACTTTTCTGTACTGAAAATTTATAATTTTTCTGTCATTCCTTATTCCCCATTTCCTGAATGTGTAACACATTGGTCCCACATTTGGAACCGTTGAAAAGCATGAAACTTGTTACATTTAATCTCTCCTCTTTGCTTTTATAAGTTGTCTAGTGGTTGGTTGGGAAATTTATTTATATATTGATTTATTTATTCATTTGCTTATTCATTAATCAACAAATCTTATCAGATCATCTTTTTTGTGTCAGCCACTGTAGTGAGTACAAATTCAACATCCCAAACCTGTCCCAGGAGGAGAGCATTGTAGAAAGACTACACTGTTTTTTCTGAGTATGGATCTAGGTTTTTTTTTTTTTTTTTTTTTTAATAAATTTCTCTAGGATTTAGACTTACAAGTTCTAAACTTCAGCTGTGCATTTATGAAACACTAGTCTGTTTTTGGTTAATCTAGAGGAGTCTTATCTCTGGGAAAGGAGGGTAGTATAAAGTGTAGTGCGGAGTCTAGAAGGGACTCTGCAGATAGACTCCTTTGCTGTAAGCATGGAACTAAATAGTAGAAACTTTAAATATCCATACAGTTTAAGCATGGTATTTTCTGAGGCCCAAGATCATGGGTATGTTCAAGTGATGGTCAGTTATAAAAACTGAGGCACTGGTAGATGAGGAGTTGAGAAAAAGCTCAATAGTTGCAAAGTAAAGGAGAAGTTTCTGAACAACATTTGATACCTTCCATGGGTGTAAAAATAATAAACATGGACAGGATAGCAATGTAAATTCCAAAACATTATTCCCAAGTTTCTTTTCAAGTGTGCCAACTTTCAGGATTGGAGATCTAGTAGAATTAATTTATAAAAAGACAGTGGCAGGTGGGCAGATATGGTAGAGCCTAAAATACAAAATTGAAGTTTTTGTGTAATTTCTAAAATTCAAAATTCTGGATAAAGCTTAGAATTTACAAAAGTTTCAGACTATTCTTTTCCATCTTTTCTTGGCACCCGGAATTGTGTCTTTATACGTTTGCACACATTTCATGATTGTATACATCACCTTTTAAACTAGTAATATTTTCATGCATTGGCTTATTTCTAAACTGTGATTTGAACTCTCAGTTTAATGTATGGATTCCTGTCAACAGAGGGTTTAGGAACTGATGCTTGTGTAGAAGGCCCTCGGGGAGCTTACACATCCCTGGGCCTCTCGGCTGGGTTATGAGTTTGATGGTGCACTGACCTTCCAGTGCCCTGGGGCTCATGCTTCTCACCAGCACAAAATCCTGGAGCCCTGGAGCATGAACAGCCTATGACAAAAGGCAGCTAGCTGTGCAGAACCACCCAGCTCCGTTGTACCCCTGAGTGGGTAACTGAGTCTGGTGGTCCAGACTGGCTTCCACAGTTCTCCAGCCTGTTCTGAGTCCCAATCACTCACAGTGGACATGGGCTTGGGAATGTATCCTCATTGGCTGCCCTTTCTTCCTTCCTTGTGCCACTTTCCCAAACTTTTACTAAGTGTCCCAGGATCACATTCCAACAAAAAGTATGCCTGCCAATTTTTGTCAGAGGTTTCGCTGAAATAAAAGGATTCAGGTAAGCAAGTCTTCTGACTAAAATAATAAAAGCACTTACTCTGACTACCATTAGGAAATATGTCTATGTCACCTGTTATGGTTTGAGAACAGAAAAGTTCATGTATGAAATAACCCACTAATGTTCAGAAGTGGAATGATTATTTATGAGACCTGTAAGCTAATCAATGAATTAATCCATTTAATGGGTTAATTATTTAAATTGTTCAATGGACGGTAACTGTAGGCAGGAAGGGCGTGGCTGGAAGCAGTAGGTCACTGGGATTGTGTCCTTGGGAATTATACCTGGCTTCTTACTCTCAAACTCTCTCTACTTCCTAGGTGCCATGCATGGAGTAGTGCTCTTCTGCCGTGCTTGCTGATCTACCTTATCTTGGATGCAGAGCAATGGTCTGAATGGACGGAACCTGTGACACTCTGAGCGAAAATAAACTGAACTTTTCCACATCTAAATTGTTCTTGTTAGGTGTGTTGGTCACAGCAATGCAAGCTGACTAACATCATCAGCTTAAAAATAAAGGTTTCTATGGGTATGTATTTAATTCTATCATTCAATACAAATCAATACTATAGGAACTTCAGTGTTTGCTTTTCCTTCAAGGTTCCTTGTCTTTCTGGGACTGACTATCATTAGGAAATACATTGCTGATTAGACAGGAAACAATCCTCTAATATCATAAAGCATAAGACAGAAGAAACACCATGAAGTTCACCTCAGAGAGTTGGGTTCCATTAAAACAGCTTAAATAGTGATTATGGTCAGACAAGAGAGGACAGGGAAGAAAAATGGAAGGAGCCAATTAGATCTCAGAATTAAGAAGGGAGTGGGGAATCTCTTTATCCATGAAAAAAAAAAAAGGATACTCTTGTTGTGGTCTTCCATCTTTCTAAATAAGAAGTTCTGTTAATATCCCAATAGCAGATAACATTATGTTTAATATCCTTATCCCAGGCAGAAGAAATGAAGGAGTTAGGGATAGGTATGACCAATAAAAATGAATTTGTTAAGGATAAGTATGACCAATAAAAAAACAGAGCACACATTTTTGTCTTGCCTTCTCTCCTAACTGGAGAGAGATATCACATAATTAACTTGAGGGTTTTATAAAGGGGTGGTCTCATTTTTTAAACAGTTAGAAACCATGGAGAAGCCAAGATAAAAATGATGTCTTCAAGACTGAATAATTAACTAACAACAAGGAAACCTCATTATCCCAACCAGTTAAATACAATCTGTATTAACTTCTCTCCCTCTTTCTTCTGGGGGATGGATTATCTCTGGGACTGCTCAAGCAAGGCATCACTGACTGTCTTAGAACAGCAGAGATTTATTGTCTAATGTTCCGGAGGCTGGAAGTCTGACATCAAGGGGTCAGCAGAAATATGTTCCCTTCACACCTGTAGGGGAACTCTTCCTTGTCTGTTTCAAGCTTCTGGTGCTCTTCCGGAAATCTTTGAAGTTCTGTGCCTTGTAGAAATATAAGTCTAACCTCTGTCTTCAAGGTCACTTGGCATTTCTGTTTGATGTCTCTGTCCTCCTGTGCTGTTTTCTCATAGGATACCAATCATGTTGGATCAGAGGACCACCCTACTGCAGTACGATCTCAATGTAGCTATTGCATCTGCCATGGTCCTATTTCCAAATAATATGGCATCTTAGGTCCTAGGGCTAGAATTTCAACATGTTAATTTTGAGGGACACAATTCAACTCATGAAAGAGGATAAACAGAAGAAACAGAATAGTTTCTTTGCAAGAAAACTCCATTGAGAGACTAAGGTGGCAGGTCACAAGTTTGAGACCAGCCTGGGCAACTGACTTCATCTCAAGATAAAATTTAAAAGGGGGTGGGGATGTAGCTCAGTGGTGATTGTCCCTGTGTACAATCACTAGTGCCACAAAAACAAAACAAATAAACAGAAGACCACTCCATGAAATAGGTTTTTCTAAAACATTTTAAATATATTTTTTAGTTGTAGGTAGACTCAATACCTTTATTTTATTTTACGTGGTGCTGAGGATTGAACCCAGGATCTCACACATGCTAGGTCTCACACATTCTCTACCACTGAGTCACAGCCACTGCCCCTGAAATATGTTTTTGACTAGCATTTTCTTAAGACTTGAGCAGCATACCTACTTTTTCCTCTACAGTATTTTGAAATATCATTCGAAAGTTGAAATAAAGGCTACTTTGAGAGTTATATTTAAGTGCTACTATAGCAGTTTTTACTACACAGATCTATACCAGTAGATGTAAATTTTAGTTTATAAGTAGTTTGGAACATTGGACTAATTTGTATAATCCATAAAAAAATGCTCTTTTCTGATCTCCTATCAGTTTACTTTCTCATAAATTGTGTTTTCCCTGAAGTCCAGTTGAAAAGTAATTTCCACTACCACTTCTTAGTTGTTTTTCTTCTTCCTTCCATTCTTTTTTCTCCTTTCTTTTTTTTCATTCCTTTCTTTTTTCTTTAGGATTCTGGTTAGTGAAGATATTGTTATACTAATTGTCATGGACATTTTTTAACCTGCAACTTAGAATTCTTATATTGAAATATTCCACATTAACTAATAGAAATTGTGCTTTTAAAATAGAAACTTTAGTTTTTCCCCCAAAATAGTAGAGGATGTAGAATAAAAGCCCAAGTTTCTCTTGGGACTAGTGAATAGAAGAACTTTCATTAAATCATGTTCTATATCCACACGTGTCCACAGAGCCTATTTAATTTTGTAGCATTCTTCATGTCTTTACAGAAAAATATGATGTGCTTATTAAAAAAAATAAAAGCTGTTTTAATAGTCTCTGGCAAACACTGATCTCAGTAATCTGAATTTTGATTTTTCAATCAATATTTAAAGTAAATACCTTTACAATTAGAGGGTTTTGCTTTCTAATGTTTGGAAATCCAGCAATTTATTTTTGTATCTTTTTTATTTAAATGCTCTGATAAATACTAGTCATTAAATATCTGTCCAGATCTTCCCCCCATATTGTTGAACTGAACTATACATTCGATTTTACAGTATGAAAGAAGAAACATGTTTATGGTTCAAATAGGTTGAGAGATTTTTTTCCCAACATTTGTAAATGACCCAATTGAGAAAGTTTGGCAAAGTGCATTGGTTATTGCTTATGACCGAGTAAGTGCTGTTATGTGTGTTCACTGGCGGGATCACATGGAACCAGCTACCAATCCACAAGCCTCTGCCCATGTAGGTGATAAAGAGACTCTGGAACTGGCTCCTGAGCCAGCCCCTCTCTCTGTGGGTCTGAGCATGTACCGTCCATCATCCAACAGATGACCCAGCAGCTGTTCTGAAAATGGACCAGCTAAATGCACAAACTCACGTTCGAGAGAAAACGGAGGCAGAAAAAAAGGAACAAAAGTCTCCCAGTTATTTTTTTTTCTTTTCACGTTGTTCTATCATAAGACAATTATAGAACAATTGAAGTTGTTTTTTTATTTACAGACATATTCATGGTTGTCTTAAAAAATATCATGTTCAGTGAATAGTCCTCTAAAACCACTTAACAACAATAACAAGTATCTCAAGGTTAAGCCCGATCCTGTGTTTCCCCTCTGTGTCATTTGTAACCACGACGGTCTCTGACATTTAGTTAATTAAATCTCCCCACAGTGTCTGACTTGGTTGTGCATGTCCTCTAAGAATGTAATTTTTAAAGGTGGCAAGAAGAATGGCTAACCTTGATGAGTCAGTTAACCAGAGTAGCACGCTAGTCAAGAACATAGGAACAAAAAATTAGAATGCTTGTATAATATATAAATAAAAAGCCCCTCGACACAGCATGGATGTGGAAGCTATGATCTATGTGATGCTTCAGAAACAGGATAGCCAAAGAAACCAAATGATTTTGCAAATGCAAAACCTGCACCATGCCAATCAGGGATCTCCACACACATCAATTTATTCTGTTTTCTAGGGGAATTTTATATGACATTTTTGTTATGAATGTTGAATGTTTTCTTTGAATGTTTTCCTTTGACTCATGTTTTTAAAAGTTCCATTTGAATCGACAATCTTTGTTGTGATGTTGCAGAATTCAGGTGATGCATTTTATCATTATTTGCAATATTCTGTTATTTGCTATTAGAGAACTATTCCTTAGAGGGAGTACACTCAGTCTTTGGAGCATTGGTCAGGAGTTTCAGTTATAAAAGGCAGACATGGAAGTCCTGCTTGCTCCATCTTTCCTTAGAACAAGAGACTGGAGCTGTCCTTTGATCAGGGGCTTTTGTTGACATTCAGAATGTACGGATGGTTTCTAACTTCAGGATTTGGGCAGAGATTAAGGAACGTTTTAAAACTGCATTTACATTATGTATTCATTGCTAATTTGGCACCGATATCAATACCATTGGTGGCGTTTAGCAGACAAAGCTATTTACAGGAATTCTATAAAGTTATCTTCAAATAATGTATTTCTTGAGCAGTAAAATGCACTGAAGCCAAAAAGAAAAAGAAATTAGAAAGCACATCCCTCAAGATAAAAAATCTGTAAGAACATCTAATATAAGGAATTTTATTTTAAGAGCTATTCCTGTACTCAAATATCATCTCAATCATCTGGATAGCCGTCTTTGAAAATTACAGATTTCAAGTGTGGTTCTTTGGGTCTATTAAGATCAGAATATAAATGATGCACTAAAATGTTTCTTTAAATATGTTAGCTCTACAAGGGCAAAACTTGCCCTGAAATTATTTTCTAGTGTTCAGAACAATTAACAGAGTATTGGGTATAAAATGGAGGCTTAATACATATTTATTGGATTTTTATCATTTATTCTTCTGAAAAATACATCACCTGGCAATCATAATTTTGGTCACTGAGCTTTGTACTACGGTGAGTTATTAAAAACAAATTTTAGATGAACAATTGAGTTATGAGATGTGAAGGAGCATGAGTTGTCGGAACTTGAGAGCAGCTGAAGAAAGAAGGGACAAAGAATAGGAATCAGTGAGAGATGGAGAGAAGCCATCCAGAGCAAGCTATGAGACTCAGGGGAGATGAGGTCTGTTCCTGGCATTCCCAGCTCCAGTCAAATATATCAACAATTTTGACCAATGGATTTGAATTCTAATCTTTCTAGAGAATATGAATGAGAGGACATCTATTTTCTGATTCAGAATGCTGAAGTGGGAATTACAACAGAAGTGAAAATTTAACTGAAGTTAATTCAACTGATCTCTTGGTTTTAAAACAATTGGGCAAGATTTCTATTTTGAGCAATAGTAAATACTCCGAGAACAATACCTGCTACAATCAGTCATGTCTGTGGACAACATGATGGTGCAACTGTCAGCCAAAATCAGAGCCCAAGTAAAATCAGAGGCTGGTATTGCCAGAAGGGCAAAGGTCCACAGAAGCAGAATCTGGAAGATTTATGATATGAGAAAGAGTGGGAAAGTCTGGGAAGAGGATGCTCAGCTCAGCATGGAAAGGAATGCTGGGGAGATTCAGGGTCATAGGTAGGCTGAACTTGTAAGGCTGGGCAGGAGGGTGTGCTAAGGGAACGTGATGTGGATATGAAGCTTAGTGTAATTCTCTGGGGTCAGTTTCAAGATGGATCTTACAGCTGCCAGGTCAGGGAGTGTAAAGGATGAAGAACTCATATTCACTGCTCCTGTCAGTCTTATGGGTTTGTTGCTAATCTGGGGCAGGTTGGGAAATGGGTCGAGGTTGGTGTTTGGGATGACATTCAATGTCCCTGTTGTGTGATGGGGGTCCACAGTGCCTGAGAGCTCACAGTCCTCAGCTAGTGGCTGGAGGTCCCTCCCGTGATCTCACCTTACCCAGAGTCAGGGTTTGTAGTCCAGGGCATTCTGGTGAACATAGAAGTGCAGTGAGAACAAAGAAAGTTGTAGTTCAACCTCAGTGAGTTGAAAGAGCCTTACTTAAAGAATGAGCGAGGGCTTCAAGTGAAATATGGAGCCAAAATTCAGGTGACTTTCTCTGTATTTTATCTGCGAAATAATTTAAAAGGAGTTTTCTATTCAATTCTATCCTGTTGTAGTATTGTGACAACCAGATAATCTTGAGATTGGGATGCAAGTTAACTAGTTTTAATAGAGAAAAGGAGAAGTGAAGAGCTACTTTTCTCCCTAGACGTATCATGGCAGAGCAGGGTCACTTCATAATTATGAATGTCAATATGTTATTATTATAACAAGATTATTAATGAATGCAACAGAAGAGGATAATAAAAGCAAATCAAAGCTTTAAGAACCAGCAAAGTTAAGCTTGCATCTTCACTTAGTCCTCACCATCTAATGAACAGGAACAAAGCTGTGTGGAAATGCCATCAGGGAGGCACTGCCTGTGTGGATCAGAGATCATAGTCCCTGTGGTGGCAATTACAGAATGCAAAGCAAACAAACAAACAAACAAAAAACCAAAAGAAAACCTAAATATTTTTACAGAATTAAAAAAATTTGCAAAGAAGTAAAGAGGAAACAAAAAGAAATAGAAATGAATGCACATGTATTTGTTAGAGATTACACAAGAGAGAAGTTCACATAGGGATGATACATTTGAAAGAAGTAAAATCTCTTCTGCTAAAGAGAGAATTCAGGGTATGTGCATGTATAACTTCTCTGTTCACATTTTAGTTTCTGAGAGTTTCTTTTTTCTTTCACATAAGGGTGTATTTTGTTGTCCTTGATCTGGGAGTGACTAGTGGTTGTAAATTAAGAAGGAGAGGTTGACCACACGGTAATTCTCATCACATCTAGCCATACATATGGTTTCTGAATTAGGAATGCACAGTAACTCACACACAACCATGTTTAATTGATTGGCATCCTACATGACCTCATTTTTCTATTTTGAAAATTTCTTATTATCCCAAGTAGTTTTCTGGCACTAGTCTGTTACTTTTCCTTCAGGATTAAATATATCCTAAGGAGATCAGTCAGAAGTCAGTCTTTTAACTCTGTAAGCTTATTTTATCTAAAAGCTCATTGTGCCCTGATCTCTAAATCATTGTTCTCAGCTTCATCTTCGGGATGCGTGTGGCATGCTTTTTACATGGCTAAGGCACACAATCATCCTGAAATGGAGCAGTGTAGTAAATTCTCTAAAAAGAGTTCTAAAACACCTTGCAGGAACGTCACCTGCTTTCAACACTTAGCCCTTTAGCTGCATTCTACCATGTTAATTTTCACGAGTTTATAATTATTTTTCCAATGGCAACTCCAAGGAAAGACAGCCACGTACAAGACATCAGAGGGATGGCTACTCCCGTGGGAGCTGGAAGACACAATCGTACCAAGTGCATCTGTGTTAAGGATAGAATTTAAATGAGTGGTTCTGTGGGAAATTAATTTTATGAATTTTGGAGTTACAGAGAGACATCAAAATTTGCTTCCACACTAACAAACTAGAGAAAGGAGGACCCTGAGAAGTCCCTTAAATTGCTCACTAAATATAATAAACATTGACAAAAATAATATCAGCCTTACTTAGACGAAAAATGCAAAGAATCATACGTGTAAACAATGAAAAAATTAATTATTTTGTGCACGGAGCATTTAGCTTGTGGAAAATTTCCAAGAAGCCACCGTGGACTGATGTTTGTATTATAGCACAGTGAAAAGGTAGACCAGCACAGAGGACGTGACAACACTAAATTCATATGCCCAAAAGCCAATAATCTGTTCCAGTTTTCGGCAATGTCCCAAAGAAGGAAATGGTAGACTTCCTGCTGAAGCGCCAAAAGACTGAAACTTACCCATCTTTTCTGCTCATTCAGGTATTTCCAGAAAATCTGCCATGTGACTTCTATTGACAATTCGGTATTATACAATGTCAGAATTTCATTGGAACTCAGAGACCCTTCACCATTTTCCCTTTTTTTTTTTTTATACACAAATAATCATGCCAGTGACAATTAGTAGCAATGTTAATAGATCACTTTTGGACAGCATTTTTTTTTTTTCTTTTGGTACTGGGGATTGAACTCAGGGGCACTCCACCACTGAGCCACATCCCCAGCCCTATTTTGTATTTTAGAGTCTCACTGAGTTGCTTAGGGCCTCGCTAAGTTGCTGAGGCTGACTTTGAACTCGCGATCCTCCTGCCTCAACTTCCCAAGTGCTGGGAGTACAGGTGTGCGCCACCACGCCCGGCTTGTACAGCATTTTCTAGGTTAGCTCACATTTCCCTGGAGTTAAAGTTTCTAGTTCATTTAATTCTTTAAGAAACCCTCTGATGTAAGTATCTTTATTTCTAATTATATTTCAAATAATATCAAAGTTACTGTCTCTGCCCCAGACTAACTGCAGTTTCTAAAGCTGAACTAATTAAATCCCTACCCCCCCAGATTTGAAAAAACCTATTACTAAGTAGTTGAACATTTCTCAACTGAATTTCCCATGTTTATTTACATACTTATTTGCTCTGGTGTCCATAATCTCCCCACTTCCATTTATTTCTTTTGACACTGTTTACTTCCCCATGTGGCTATCCCCAGGATACCAGCATGTTGTGGAAGGATGTCCATCTTAGTCTCTCACTTGCTCTTTCTTATTTTATCACTTCTTTTGCTGGTTTTATAGAGGGAGGCTTGGCCAATTTTTTCTTCTCCTGTGGGTCAAATTATTATTTTGAAAAGGTTTTCAAAGTATCTTTTAAGAAGAGAGAGCATTTTATAAGTCCCATATCTATTCAAAAAATCCACTTCCACTTTAATCACTCCCTATAAAAATTTTAATGACCATACATCAGCAGAGCTATAGGAGAGTTATTAAAACAGTACCGTGAATAATCCCCAAAGTCCTTTCTACTTCCTGAGAGAAGATGATAGTAACAGATAATAATAATTTAACACATCTCCCAGTATTAGCTGGCTCAGTAAGAAGCCACCCCATTTGGCGTGCAATCAGTTCTTTAATCACACTTGGGAGAAAACTACACAGAGCTGGCTCCGTGTCAAACCATCTCATTATGCTACGTAAACTACAGTGGGTCAAATTTGTAAGAGAGACAGTGGGTGAGCAATTCTCATTGTGTTCTGAATCTGACTGAATAAATACCCAGTTGAGTTTGAGGTGAGAATTAAGTAAAATCAAACCAAATAGCTGCCATTCTACTGATGCTGAGGGATCTTGATTTCTACAACTGAAATAATGGACCGATGGACGACACATGAGTTCTTCAGACTTTGCTTGTAAAGCACAGCTTTGAAGAAAAGTTGTGGATTTTCTTCATGTTAATTTCTGTTCCACAAGTGCTTCTGTAATTTAGAAGGATTATACGGAACAGGCAATCTTAGTTAATATTTCTGCCTTTTGTTTGTAATCTTCTAACATGTCTGTCTTTAGAATTGGAGATTATTTTAAAACTGATACGGGACTGAATAGTGGGTGTAATGTAATTGCAATAAAAAAAGGGAGAAGTCAAGGAAAGAAATTAAAACATGAATGATATCATTCTCCTGTGGTTTCTGAATCTGTGCAACAAGCTGATTGGGGTGCCTCAAATGGCATATTCTGTTAGAGTGTTTGACATTATTATTTTTTTCCTTAGTGTGTGCTCATGCTACCTAAGTGATGGTCATTTCAACACTGGGCTGCAAGCCCTCGAGTTGGTGTCCTCTCATACTCCACTGCTGAATGACACTGGATCATTGTCAAAGAGCATGCAGTGGACCCGTGGGTGCCCAACCATGTTCCTCTTAGACCTGGCCTCAGTGGCATTGGCTTTTCCTAGACTCATGTGTTCCCATTGGGTCTTTCTTGTCTCAGGACACGAGGAGATGACTGCAAGTTCTGGGGCAGCCCTCAGTCAAGGACTCATGTGTCTTCCATCGGTCCATTATTTCAGTTGTAGAAATCAAGATCCTTTAGCATCAGTAGAATGGCAGCTATTTGGTTTGCAGAACTTTTGTCTTCCAAGACACAAGACGTAATCATATCCAGAGTGTCAGGCAGCATCAGGCCAAAACCATCCTTCTGGGGCTTTGGTCTCTGATTGCCCTTCTGCTTAGGACACCCCTCTTCCTGCCTGGTTTACTCGATCCCTTCCTGGTTTCTCCTGGGAACAGCCCCTTCTTCAGTCTGTGTCTTTAGAAATAACCTGATTTTCAGAACTAAATAGATTTTTATATTCCAACAGATTTCTAAACATCTTCTCTATGGAAGCAAGAGTACCATTTCTCAATGCTTTTGTGTCCCTGTTCCTATGGTCAGGATTCCACAGTAGCTCTCAACCACAGTACAAGGGTTTGGAGGACATGCTCATTCTAAGTGCTCACTGCTTCCTACACGTTCACCTCTGTTGGTCACTCCTATTTTAGAAACACCTGATTTTAAAGCCGTAGATCAATGCCTAAATGACGATTTCTTTCATTGCAGTTTATGAAATAAATGCTGGATCTGGAATGATTTTCCCACTTAGCGCTCACTCTACATGCAGCCTCTAGCGCTGTGCAGATTCCATTACTGCAGAAACAATATACCATCCTTGTCACACTTAAGCCATGTCTCATTTATTGCCAGCTGATTGATGAAATAACCCTAACGATGTTCCATCAATTTTATATTTCTGCCAATTTCCTGAAATTCAGTTGCAATTGGTATGAACCCTTCTCCTGGAAGTGGTAGCTATTTATTGGATAGAGACAATGCCTAGGGAAAGTCACATAAATTGTCCTATTGGTGCACAGTTTTTACTCTTACTGTTAAAGTATCATGATGATGCAAGGAAATAAAGAGGGAAAGAAAATACTGGAATCAGAATTTTAACTCTTATAGAAAGATCAGGCTCTGTGATTGTGTAATCTACATTTGACCAAGCTTAGCTAGTTATTTAGAGGCAGATAAGGAAAGGACTTCAGGAGGGGATCTTCTGGGTGTAAATGCTTCCTCAAAGAGTCTACAGTCTGCTGGGGAAGCTATTTTGATAATTGCTACTTGGGCAGAAGTGTGAACTCAGTTTATAATATACTTCTTCCAATCTGTTGCAGATGTTGTATACAAAAAGAGGTTGCTTAACATAATTATTCTTTGGCTTTTCATTTGCATATGTTATACTTGTAAACTTGCATACAAACTGTATTTTTATTTGCTTTCCTATGGAAGAACAAAGAATTTCATTAACCATAATACTGAAGCTGAATGTGTAAACTAACTTAGGTGCCAGGAACACAGTAACCTTGCTGACAGTGAGGCTGTATTCTTGATGCACTATTGGAATAATTCCCTGACAGCAAGGGGAAATTTCTCCATTCACTCATGAGTTATCCATGGTGCCACTCTGTAGTGTTTCTGAAGCTTTTCCATCACGGGAAGCCTTACAATAGACTCAGACCCATTGGATTTGTGGATATAACCCAGATGTGTTAGTTGGCTTTTCTTCTCTGTGACCAAAATACCTGATAAGAATAACTCAGAAGAGAGAAGTTGAATTTTGTTTCACAGTTTCAGAGGATTCAGCCCATGATTGGCAGGCTCCGAGACACAAGCATCATGGCAGAGGGACTGATGGAGGAAAGATGCTCAGCTCCATGGCAGCTTGGGAGCAGAAAGAGAGGAGATCCTCCAGGACATGCCCTGAGACCTTCCTCCACCTAGATCTCCCCACCCACAGTCCATCTGACTGTAAGTGGATTAATCCACCAGTGGATGGGGCCAGAGCCCTCATGGTTCCATCACTGCCTGAAGTTCCACCTCTGAACCTTGCTATGTTGGGGACCATACTTACAATACATGAGCTTTGGGGACATTCCTGATCCAAACCAGAGCAGCTCTCTGTTTAAGAAGAAAACAACCCTCCCCTTGAGATCTTGTGCTTAACTTACTTTGTAAGTATTATGCCTGTTTTAGTCATTGTATACAGATAATCCTCCCACATTTACCTCCAGCCCCTCAGGCTCACTCCAGGAGCAACAATTTTTCCTAGGTTAGACATTCACATATGTAAATGTGGATTTTATGCTTATTTACTGATGCTTAACAAGCCATCCATTTCTCCAATTTTATCTTTGACTGCTAGAAGAATCTGGGTGTTACTTTGTACCTTCTGCCTGGATTTCTCCTTAGTCAGATTAAAATTTGTATTTGATTCCTTTTTTCTTCCATGCATTATTGCAGGGTACTCCTTTGCTGATTTTTCTGCCCAAGCTCAGTCTGGACCGCCGCTCTCTAACCTCTTACAATCACTTAATCTCTGTCCAACCATCTGTAAAACCCTCTCCTCTCTTGCCACTTACTGGTCTCAAAGCAAGTGCCACACGTCCTGGGTTTTTGTTTTTGCTGTACCTCATTCAAAACTCCTCATTATTTCCAGTTATCTATTGTATTTAATAAGCTGCCCAAAATTTGGTGGCTGGAAATAGAAGTTTATGTTATCACACATTTTTCCTTGAGTTGAATGGGTTAGTGGATTGCATTTGGGGCTCTCATATTTGCAGATATGCTGGAGGCCAGTGTAATCTGAAGACAATTGGCAGTACATCTGAAACACTTCTCTACTAATTTCTGATAAATGATGCAAGCCATCACCCCTAATGATGCAAGTTCAGTCTCTCATAATAGCTTGTTCTGCTTGTTCTGCTTGTACCATGGCCTCTGACCTACACATGGGATAATCCCAAGACCAAGATTTCCAAGAAGCAGTAAGCAGAAGCCTTCAGGCCAAGTAAGGATACAGAGTTATGTCTACCATGTTCTAGTCATTAAACCAGTTCAGGACTCAAAAGGGCTAAAGAAGATAAGTAGATAAACTCTATCTCTTGGGGGATATGGAAGATCAAATCATACAGGTGCATGTGGATGATCCATTTGTTCCAAAGAATTTGAAATATTCAGTCTGCCTTTGGGGAGAATGATGGTAGGTTGCCAACTGAATGCTGTAAGGACTCTGAAGCCAGTACCTGCTTTAATAATGACTCAATAATTATTACCCATTATTGTTGCTATTGCCTAAGTTTTCCTAGTCTTGGAACTGAGGTTGAGAATAAATACATAATATTATGTATAGTACTTTCATTGCTTTGAGGCCCTAGGCAAAGGCCTGCCTCTGGTGTGTTCAGTTTGTCAGCCTTCCACACTCCATTTCCAGATCCATGTCTATTTCCTGGAAACCCTACACACCTAGGCTCTTAATCAATCTGAATGCATTTATTGAGTGATGAGCAAGGAAATCAATGAGCCTACATTGCAATTGGGGAAACAAGCATCCATAGGCACCGATGATTTCTAATAATGAAAACTGCTGTGGAGAAAATCCAACAGGGTGCTGGACATCAAGATATTTGGTGACCACCCAAGGCTTTTATGGAGGTGCAAAGTGAGGTCAGATCAAGACGACCTGAGGAGAGGGAAAAGCAACCAGCTATGAGATATGGGAAACGACTTGAGACCTGCATTCTGGGGGAACCATTTTTGGTGTGAGAAAAGGCAACGAGAGGGACTTACGATGGAGTGGGTTTTGCTACTTCAAGAACAGAAACAAAGATGTTTATTACACTTTAAAAAAAATCCACAACCCATCTTCCCACAGGGGATGAAAATAAAGAAAAACAGAAATGTGCTAACACAGGAAAAGTTACATCATAGTGATAATGTACATGGTATGAAAGAGTTAAAAAGGAAAACACATGTACACTTGCACAACCCACACAGCGGAATGTTCCTTCATTCATTGCCTCTATTTTTCTTCAACATTACAAGTAAAATCAATGGGTCCATGAATTGTCCCTTTTCAAGCAAATGTTTTCTCATTCTCCCTGCCCAGTGCTCAGTGACTAAGAGAGCAAATGCCATCCAGTTTAGAAATTGTGTGCAGAAACAGGGGGACTCTTTGGCCAGTGGTCCTTGGCTTGGTCTGATCCCTGCATTGGCAATGATTTCATTTACCTTGGAGATTAATTTAAACCATTTATTCACATCTTAGGTTATTTCCAGTAAGATATGCTATGGAAAGATTTGCTATTTCCTTTGACTAATAAGCCTATCTCTGGGTAGAGCTAAGAAAAAAGTAGTACTGGAGAGATGCAATTTAAAACCTATCGAATTAGAAAGCATGGTGAATCGGAGTGAACACCTCCTGCATCAAAATGTCTTTTATAATTACATGGTGACATTAAATATAGAACCGATGATGAGCAGAAATGTTTAACTGAGACACATAAAGATATGTCCAAAATAAGTCAGAAAAAAGTGAACTCACATTTATGTTACTGTGAAACCTTTCTGTCTTCCCATGGATTTTGCTTTCTTAGAGCCTTCACAGACAATGCTGATTATTTACATTTCATATATTCATAGTTTTTGATGGAAAAGCATCTTGGTCAAGATCACAATTTATTTTTTCTATTGCATGCTATTTCTTTTTCTGTGAATTCTACATGTCCACCATGAAGTCTTCCCTGCTGCCTGGAGAAGTTACCTGGACATTGCAATAGAAAGGGATGTTAGGTGTCTATAGGTGACGACGATAAACAGTAGGAGAAATGATGCTTGGTATATTTAGCAGCTAGGTATTGCAAAGGGACTTTGCATATCTTTGGAAACACAAAACATTCAAACAGACATTCCACATAATCATCATAACAAAACCCAACTACAAGTATCACCAGTGTTGGTATAACTTATTTCGACTATTACATCAGGATCATTCAGTTTTACAATTGCCTTTTTAATTGGTAGCATGTAAAGAGAATTTCTGAACTTGGAAAATAATCTTCCCCAACAATTTTATGAATAGGGAAATGTTCCCTTTCCTGTCTGTACAGTAATTCACTCAGGTATCCTCATTTGGGGCTTAAACATGGCTGCTTGAAATAAAATTTGTGATTGGATCATATTGTTGTATAACTGATGTTTTTGCATTAATGGTGTAATTTTGGGTGGCTCACTCACTTTGACCCTGCTTCAGTTCACTGACTCTGGGAGGAAATGCCATATAGAATTTTAAAAATGGAAGCATTAATTTTAATGTTTTTAGACAGTTAAATTTTGAAATTTTAAGGAAAGGTAATAACACAAAAAGGTAATTGACTCACAAGGCCCCCAAATCCTAATTGTTAATTCTCAATGTCATATATTTGGTTATAAACAAAGAAAAATTGGGGCCCTATGCTGGACAGGATGAAGCACTGGTTTTTTCCACTCTAGGGTTGAATTAATTAGGAGTTTGTTAAAAGGAAATGAGTTTCAGAGGGAAAAGAAGTATGCCTGAGGAAAGGTGAGCAGGAAAGATAACACCAAACTGAAAAAAAACACAACCTGGTTTCAATATTTCTGAATTCATTCAGGTTACAATCTGGAAGATTAAAAAAATAGGAGTTGACACAGGCATTGCACTCACCATTAAAAGTGTGCTTTGTCCCCTTGAGATTGTAGCCAGTAAGAGTCAGAGAGAGTTGCACACAGTCACACATATCCACAACAATAATGTTAAAACAAACTCTTAGAATTAGAACGTGGTGGTCAAAATATCTGATGCTTAAACATGACCCAGAGAGTCGCACACATGCACACAACATACTGAGTGCACGAGGAAGATTCTGACCGTCTTCGTAAAAGAGTTCACGTTCTCAGTGTGGAGTTATTTTTCATTGTCTATATTTTACTAGAAATAGGGTGAAATCTCTTGCTGACTTTTAAGCCCCAAACTAGTCATTAAAAAAAAAACAGGCATGAAGTATTATGAATTAACCAATTAATATCATCCAAATAACTTCCTTCATGCTTCTTGCTGACTGTGATTGGGTAGGCAAAGCAAACAGTGATCATACAAAACTAAAATATTATTTATTTTAAATAAATAAAATAAAATACTATTTATTTCTTTTAAAAGAGTATTTGTGGATAAATGCTATTTATTTATCCGTTATCAGATGGATCATGGTGGTTGTGCTTTTTTGTGTGTTTGCTTTCTCACAACCTTTATTAATACTGTGTACTCTTATTTATCCTATATTTTCAGGGTGGAAAGTGACCGCACTCCACTTTGTATACATTTTAATGAAGCTAAAATTGCTCACTCTATGTACTAATGTGTGTACTAATGGCATTTTGTGGCCGTGATAACCTATCCTACTAGATCATCTTTTCTATTAGTAGATTAAATGGCAGAAGAAAATGGTCAAATGGTTTGATAATGAGCAGTTTCTATGCCATTATTCCGAGTTATCTCTGAATCTGTTATGTTGAAATCAAGCCAGGTTTGACGTGCCCACTTCTTCAAGCTCCTTCTTACATATGGAAACTGAATTCAGTAATCAGTTTATCAGTGTATTAAACCATGATATGGGGAAGGTATCCGTGCAGCTTTTCAGTAATGCTTCAATACTCCTCAGTGCTCTGACTCTTCTTGTAAATATAAATGCAGACTAAGAGCGAAATAAGCTGGAAGTGAAATTTGCTCTCTAGAAAGCAATTCAATATCCATCCACTTACTCAAGAGTGAGAAAAACATCTGAAATATACAGAATGCATTTTGAAATGTCCTATCCCCTTTTCTACCCATAAAACATTTCCATCTTTATGCAATATGCCATGTGATTTTTCTTTTTGGAAGAGTGTGGCTAAAGATATTAGCAGAATTTTTCCAGCAGATATGTGCCAAGTGGAACAGTTCTTACATTGAAATAAACTGGACAGAGACTATTGGGTCATTTTTGTTTTAAGCTGAGTCTGATGGAGATTAAAAGAAGCAGATTTGTTTATCACAAATAGAGGACAATTGCTCTCATCCTTCTTTTAACTGGATTAGGCATTGTGCTCTTAAGGACCAGAAAGTCATGTTAATCCACAAATACTCTGCTCCACATAGTTCTATTTTAGGCCTAGAGAGTCTATGACTGTGATTATTTTTTTCTCATTTCAAATAACAAGGTCATTAATAAAAACAAGCTAAGAACGTTCTGTCCCAGGAAGTGATTGACATATCCAATCCCTGGAGACTCCTGCTAGCCCTTTTCCATCTTCATGGTGAATGTATACACTCTTTCCTCAGGTCAAATATTTTGGTGCTCAGATAATTTGACACATCTGTAGTTAAATGCTTGTAGCATTGAAGTTCTTAGTGTTTAAGCAAGCTTGTCTAATTTTTGTTACGGATGTTTCTGTGTACATATTTAAGAAAGTCATGCTGGGTTACACTATTATATCGTCCAATGTACACAGAGCTGTCTGTTTTCTGAGGTCATGATTTTGGTTCTGTAGTGAGATTGCAGGCAGTGCTTCTACAGTGAATGAATTTACGTGACTCCTGTGCAGGTGGTGTATTTTAGTGTGTTTTGGAAAAGGAAACAGCATACGGTGTGCCTCAGTTTAACTGAAATGATTTTCCATGTCTGGAAAGTAAAAACACAGTGTGGCCCTCCGAGTGACCACTTCTAGACTGGCTGCTTCGGGGAAACAAGCCAACAGAAAAGCAAAGCCATCATACATGGCAGAGTCAAATGTCTGTCATGTCTATATTAAAGACTGAGAAATCCCTCAAGCTCTGAAATAGCCATTTTGGACCTATTATTTTTAAACTCTCACTCCCACTACATTACATTTACTGTTTTCACATAGAAATCTGATATCCAACTTGGATTTGTTGAGCTGGAAGGAGTGATCTATAAAACTACTTAAAAAAATCAGCACTAAAATGAATATAAGACACAGGCTCCTGACCAATATTTGGGATTAACTGTGAGTTCACAGGCCTTGCTTATTTTACCTACGCACATCATCCACACCATGAGAAGCTTGCTCACTGTGAGGGATGCACTCCAAGGTGGCCCAGTGATGCCTTTCCCCAGTACTCTTGATCTTGTGCAATCTCTTCCTCTTGAGTGACACAAATCAAATATGACAGAAGTGATGGTTGAAACTGAAATTTCCAAGCTGCTGGAATGCATTCTCTGCTGCCTCCTCACCTTTCATGCTCACTGGGCACGGCTTCTGGCCAACAACCTGCTGGAATTGAAGCCCTCAGTCTAAGAGCCTGCAAGGAATGGAATCCTGCTCACCACCAGGGTTCTCACCAACAGATCCCCCCAGTCAAGTCTTCTGATGAGTTCAAGCTCTACTGCACATCTTATCGCAGCTGGGAGAGACCCTGGAGCAGAGAATCAAGCTCAGTAGTGACTGGATTTATGACTCCAAGGAAAAGTATGATGCAATAAATCGTTGGTGTAAACCCTGAGTTTGTGGCAATTTGTTATACAGCAATGGGCAAATGATATAGACATTCTACATTACAGGGCATTCAAACCCTCACTTTTTAATAGTTTCTTATTTTTAAGGTAGAAAATCAAGAAATAAAGGGTCAAGAATTATACTGCTTGGGTTGGAACTTAACCTCCCCAGGTATGCTAGCCAGATTTGAGTTGTTCACTTCATCTGCCTTTGCTCTTAATTTTCTCACCATCATGGTTGCGTCCTTAGTGTACCCTGAAGAGCTCATGTTTGAAAGCACGGTTCTCAATATAGCAGGTTCAGAGGTGGGGCTTTTAGGCAATGATCAGATCATGGGGTACTGTGTTAGCTGTTGGTTGCTGTGACCAAAATACCTGATGCGAACAACTTAGAGGAAGGAGTTTATTTTGGGCTCAGAGTTTCAGAGATTTCAGTCTCTGGTTTGATTGACTCTATTGCTCTGAACCCAAGGAGAAGCAGGAGAAAATGGTGGAAGGGCATGGTGGAGAAAAACAGGTAGGCTCATGACAGATGGAAAGTACAGAGAGAGAGAGATAACCTGTGACAAATATAAACCCAAAGGCACATCTTCGATGATCTACTTCCTCTGGGTACAAGCCACCTGCCTACAGTTATAATAGTTCCCGCAAATTATCAATTCATCAAATGAATTAATCCACTGATTAGGTCACAACTCTCATAGCTTCTGGAGAGACCTCATATCCCAACCACAGTATGGATTTAGCATCCTCAGTGTACTAAACCATTTGATGGATTACAAATTTTTTTTTGTCACAAAATATTGATTTCTTTCTGTATAGGTTAACTGAGATAATTTTTTTTAATTTAATTTTGATTCATTGAACACAAATGCAGTACAGCTATTGTTTCTCTGGTTGTACACAAAGTACAGTCACACCATCTGTGCATTCATACGTGTACACAGGACAATGATGTCTGTCACACATTCTGTTATTCTTACACCTCCACCCCTCCCTTCCCTCTATGCTATCTATCCTTCCTCCATTCTTGCCACCCTTCCACCCCACATTGTGGATCATCATTCACTTATCAGAGAGACGATTGGGCCTTTGGATTTTGGGGATTGGCTAATCTCACTTAGCATAACAGTC
>JAJEJO010000207.1:392127-456544 GCA_020662805.1 Glaucomys volans
GATGTGGCTGCATCACTGTAGTAATCTGATTTTAAGTCCTTTGGGTAAAGGCCAAGGAGTGGGATAGCAAGGTCAAATGGTGTATCCATTCCAAGTTTTCTAAGGAATCTCCACACTGCTTTCCAGAGTGGCTGCACCAACTTGCACTCCCACCAGCAATGTATGAGTGTACCCTTTTCCCCACATCCTCACCAACACCTGTTGTTGTCTGTATTCTTAATAAAAGACATTCTAATTGGGATGAAATGAAATCTTAAGGAGATTTTGATTAAGGCATTTCTCTTATAACTAGGGATGTTGAACATTTTTTCATAAATCTGTTGATTGCTTGTATATCTTCTTCTGTAAAGTGTCTTGGCATATTTAGCTGCTTCATTTTTGTTTTTATGCCTTATATTTTATGTACCTACTGATGTTTATCTACCTATTGATTCTTAAATTTTAGGTGATTCTATAAAAAGTATCATAATACAAATAAAATGAAAAGGTAACCTGTCACTTTCAAGTCTCACTAGTGGAAAAGGTGCTCTATTATTCGCACCGTCCTAACTACGCTGGTTTTCTGCAAATGCTTCTCATCTCTCTTCAGAGGACCCAGCACTCTCAGTCCCTAACATCCCCCTCCTTATTTATTTTCTTTCCCATTTTGTGATCTGCATGTGCCTCCAGAGGAAGAACAAATGAATGGTAATTTTTATACCTGGCATTTATAAAAATCTCTTTGTTTTATCAAATGCTAAAAAAATCCTTTTTTTATGCCAGGCACTGTTCTAATTACAAATATTAGTTTCATAATGTATTGCTAATTTGCTGAAAGAGAATTCTAGTTTGATAATAATTTTACTTGAACATTTCCAAAGCATTTCTATGTTTTCCCTCTAGCTTGTAATATTGTGAAGAATTTGGATGCCAGTATCCAGGCCTACCATACTCATTTTTTAGTAAAAAAAAAAAATTTTAAATAAAATAAGACACATACTTCCAGTGGACAAGCTGGGATTCTCTAGCATGTTCAGATGGAAAAGGAACACTAGCCCATTCAGGAAGAATAGTGTGCTACCTATTCATAAATAATTAAATCTCAGAATGTGCTGAGCTCTACCTATGTGACCACACATTGTACTGGGTATATTCAAGTCACTGAAATACAAAATTTCCACAAAAGCCTTATGGGGCATTCTAATTTTGCAAATAAGAAGATAGGCTATGGTAGATAAATGATTTGAACAGTAGGGACACATCTAGTTACGTTACGTAGAGGGAAAGAGATTGGAACACAGATCTTTAAATTAGTCACTAAGTTCCTCTGCCCCCCTGAACATACCCACTATAATTATTTATTCCACATATCCATCAAAACCTTCTAGAAACTCACAGTCATCATTAGGAGCATGAATAATGATCAGCATGATTAGTGTTCTATTATTAATTAATTATCAGTAAATTGCATAAAATGGAACTTATAAAGAAGAGAAATGTAATAAATTCTATCCCATGAAGATAAAATATTTTATTAGACATTTTTCTTTTACATACACACACACACACACACACACACAAACACATATTAGTTTTTGGTAGACACAATATCTTTATTTTATTTTTATGTGGTGGTAAGGATTGAACCCAGGACCTCACACATGCTAGGCAAGCACTTTACCACTGAGCTACAACACTAGCCCCTATTAGACATTTTTCTAACATACAATTTATCTATTCTGTTTAGAATAAATATTTATTTTGATATTTTTCTTACCCTTAAATTATAATTAATTTGGGTGATTATGATCAATTAAATAAAGAGTTATAAAACTGATGTCAGAAACTTTTAGGTTGTAATATATTAAGCCAGTTGATTCTTTTGCATCCTATTTTAGTTTCCACTTTGAAGAAAATCTCAGTTTTTATCATCAATCATTCTCAATAAGCTATTCTTAAATGAGATAACTATATTTGGAGAAGTAGTGATCAAAATCAAATTTATAACTGCTGTCAATCAATATACTTTGTGTGTACTTTTTTGAAGGTGGATAATGTTTCTAAAGAGGATTCACTGTGATAAGAGCAAAAAGAATTTTACCAATGTTCCAATTTTTAATAATGATAATCCACTTAAAACTCTCTTTTCAATACGAAATCTACGCAATGTCTTCTTCGGATGAGATATTGGAATTACAGCAGAGGGTGTGTCGATGAGCACAGAATTCTATTCACCATACTGGGCTGACGTCTAGGTCCTGTCACTTTCCACCTATGTAGGTTAGGTTAGGTAAATTGATCAAAATTTTGTGTCTCAGTTTCCTCAAATATGAAATGAAGAAATTACCTCATTAAATTGTTGTAGAAATTAAACCAGAAATACTGAAATGATTAGAATTGAATCAATAAAATAGCTTCTATCTGTACTAATATTATAGTAGAAAAGAATATCTCCACAGAGCTTCAACTTAGAGAGATTCCTCTCCAAGTCATGTGGGAATACGGTAACAGAAAAGCTATTATTTAGCAAATTCAGGCTAAGAAAATTTATAAGAATAATTAGTCTTATTTTCTTATGCTCTTGACCACATAGTCTGTTTCAGGTAAGTTTCTGCTGTAAATTTCTTAAAATCCTTCTTAAGAGATGGATAGCTGGCCTTTAACGTTTCCTTTCCGTATTTTGCAGTTAAGAGGAGCTGAGGTTGGACATGTTCCCTACCTACAAAGGTGATTTAAATGTCATGCCATTCCAAGTTTTCTAAGGAATCTCCACACTGCTTTCCAGAGTGGCTGTACCAACTTGCACTCCCACCAGCAATGTAAGAGTGTGCCCTTTTCCCCACATCCTCGCCAACACCTGTTGTTGCCTGTGTTCTTGATAAAAGACATTCTAATTGGGGTAAGATGAAATCTTAAGGTGGTTTTGATTTGCATTTCTCTTATAACGAGTGATGTTGAACATTTTTTCATAAATCTGTTGATTGCTTGTAGATCTTCCTCTGTAAAGTGTCTGTTCATTTCCTTGGCCCATTTATTGATTGGGTTATTGGTGTTCGTGGTGTAAAGATTTTTGAGTACTTGGTAGATTCTGGAGATTAGTGCTCTGTCTGAAGTGTGTGTGGCAAAGATTTTCTCCCACTCTGAGGGCTCTCTCTTCACATTGCTGATTGTTTCCTTTGCTGAGAAAAAGCTTTTTAGTTTGACTCTATCCCAATCATTGATTCGTGCTTTTGTTTCTTGTGCTTTGGGAGTTATGTTAAGGAATTCTGGTCCTAGGCCAACATGACGGAGATTTGGACCTATTTTCTCTTCTATTAGGTGCAGAGTCTCTGGTCTGATTTCTAGGTCCTTGATACACCATTTGACCCTGCCATCCCACTCCTTGGCTTATACCCAAAGGACTTAAAATCAGATTGCTACAGTGATGCAGCCACATCAATGTTCATAGCTGCTCAATTCACAATAGCTAGATTATGGAATCAACCTAGATGCTCTTCCGTAGATGAATGGATAAAGAAACTGTGGTATATATACACAATGGAATATTACTCAGCCATAAAGAAGAATAAAATTATGGCATTTGTAGGTAAATGGATGATGTTGGAGACTGATATGCTAAGTGAGATCAGCCAATCCCAAAAATCCAAAGGCCGAATGGTCTCTCTGATAAATGAATGATGATGCATAATGCGGGGGGGAAGGGTGGCAAGAATGGAGGAAGGATAGATAGTATAGAAGGAAGGGAGGGGTGGGGGTGGGGTGCGGGGTAAAAATAATAACAGAATGTGTGACAGATACCATTGCCCTGTGTACATGCATGAACGCACAGATGGTGTGACTCTACTTTGTGTACAGCCAGTGAAACAATAGCTGTACTCCATTTGTGTTCAATGAATCAATAAGTAAATTAAAAAAAAAACACAGTAAAATAAATAAATAAATAAATAAATAAATAAATAAATAAATGTAATGCCAAAGTAGCACACAGCCACGTAAACCAGACAGCAACCATGAGAGAAAAACATGAGGTTATATCCCTCTTCTGTTTGTAAGACTCTTACAGAAAAAAAATGCACGGTTTAACAAGCTGCAAGGAAGGAAGAAAGTTGGTGTGAATCTGGGATCCACCTTGATGGTGAAAAAATAAGTCACACATTTGAAGAATATTCACAATCTCTGTGAGAGACTAAAGAAATTATTTACACTTTAAAAGGAAGGAACCTTGGAACAAAACTAAGTGCTTCTATGTATCATGTGCAAACGATGTTCCTACGGTTTTTGTGGGTATCAGTGAAAACAGAGAATAAGCAATGCTGAAGATGAAAATCCAGAGCTGCTTTCTTTTGGTTTTTCCTCCTTCTGGAAAGTTCTTTCTAGATGATATCTGTTATCTCTAAATATTATGGTTCAGATGTGATGTGTTACCAAAAGCTCATGTGTGAGACAAGCAAAAAGTTTCAGAGAAGAAATGATTGGGTTAGAATTAATCACCTGATGGGATTAACTGAGTGGTACCTGAAGGCTGGTGGGGGCTGGAGGGCTGGTGAGGTGTGGAGGAGGTGGGGCCTTGGGGGCGTGGTTTTGGTGCATACGTTTTTGTATTTGGCCAGTGGAATCTCTCTCTCTCTGCTTCCTGATCAATATGTGAGCTGCTTCTCTCTGCCACACTCTTCTGCTATGATGTTCTGCGTCACCTTCAGCCCTGAGGAATGGAGCCTGCTGTCCATGGACTGAGACATCTGAAACCATGAGCCTCAAAATTTTTCTCCCCTTGAATTGTTCTTTGTCAGGTCTTTCAGTTACACCAGTGAAAAAGCTGATTAAAACACTAAATAATCATCAAGACCGGAAGGAAAAACACAATTAAGTGAATATGTGTGAGACAATTCTTTCCTTTGCTGTGTACAGATATTTACAGTAATATTTGTAATAGTGCATTGCTGATGCAGATATGAACGGTGTAGCTGTTACAGAAAACAGTCGGGATGGTCCTGAAAAATTAAACATAAAATTATCATATGATCCTACAATTTCATTCCTAGGTATATACCCCATGTAACTGAAATCAGGACTCAGAGAATTACCTGTGTGTCAGTGTTCATTGCAACATTATTCACAGTAGCTAAAGGGTAGAAATAACCCAAATGCCTATAAATAGATGAATGGAAAGCAAATTGTGATATTCACATGCAATGGAATATTATTTATCAGAAGAGAGAGAGGAACTTATGACATGCTATGACATGAATGAACCTTGAAAACATATGAAGTGAAAAAAGTCAGACATGAGGAAAAAATAGTATGTAAATGCATTTAGGTAAACTATGTAAATAGGGAACTTCCCAGAGAAGGAATGCTGATTAGCAGTTTGTTATGGTTTAGATATGAGATGTTTCTTGAAAGCTCATGTGTGAGATAATGTGAGAAGTTTAGAGGTAAAATAGTTGGGTTATGAAAGTCTTGACCTAATCAGAGCATCGGTCCTCCCATAGGGATTAAGTGGGTGGTGACTGTGGGCATGTGGGGTGTGGTTGGAGGAGGTAAGTAGCTGGGGGCATGCCTTTGGGGTTTATAGTTTGTCGTTAGTGAGAGAGATGCTCTCTCTCTCTCTCTCTCTCTCTCTCTCTCTCCCCCTCCCCATCTGGTGCCCAGCTGCTTTCCTCTACCACAAACTTCTACCAAGATGTCCTGCCTCACTTCAGGCACAGAGTGGAGTAGCCAGCAATAGAATGAGACTTCTGGAACACTTGCCTGCAAATAAAGTTTTCCTCCATAAGATTGTTCGTGTCAGGACTTTCTATCACAGCAACAAAACAGCTGACTAAACCACTGTTCCTGGTGTCCAGGGGTGGGATGGAGGACTGTATGGCTTAGTAGGTGCAGAGTTTCTGTTTCCAGCAATGAGAAAGTCTTGGAAATGGGTGGTGAGGCTGACTGCACTGTGTTGTCAGTATGACTAATGCAAATAAATCGTGTGCTTAAAAGTGATGAAAATGATAAATTTTGTAATGTATATTTTGTGAAAAAAAATATTTTAAAGCATCTTTGTGTAATACATTCAAATGACATTTATATAGCTTGCATGATTAAATATGTTAAAACTTGGCAGAGAATGAGACATACTAAAGTTGGAAATCCAAATTTAGGGTTTTCTAATATTGTGGTTCATTCCAGATTTCAAGGGCTATCTCTAAAAGAGGGGGATTCTTACATTGTGGGGGAAATGATCAAATAAAAATCACTACTAGTTGATTCTACACAGACTATACATCTTGATCTAGACTAAAAATAAAAAAAAACACTAAGGCATTTATCAAAACAGAAAACTTTATTCTGTAATAAAATATGAATGAAATATATCACTTCATGCCCTCATGTAGCAGTTGTTTTAATTTTGTATATTTAAAAAGGTTCATTTAAAGTTCTCTATAAATACTTTATAAAAAGATAGAGGGTAAGTTTCTAAAAGAGAGAGGTAGAGGTTTAAAATGCCCAATCTGATTTCTTTCTAAAACCCTCCAAAAATGAAGGGAACCAGGTTTAAAATCTGCAAAAACCTTGAGTTGAACTGCAGAGGAGATAAGAATTTTGAAGTTATAAGATGTTCCGAGGAGCAGAGGCTGAGTCACCGGGTGGTGTGACTTAGCAAACATTTTGGGTTGCACAACTCTGCCAGGCTCAGGAATTACGGGCACCAGGTACTTCCTAAAATGAAGGGGAGAAGAGTATGAAAGTAGCAGAAATGGTGGAGAGTTTACAGGAGATTTAAGAGATGCAAATTCTCTCATCCATACGTTAGTGAGGGTGTTCCCTGCCAAGCAAGTGATTGGAGATGAAGGCTGGTGAGGTTGAATTCCAGGGACAGTGAACGCCAGACACACCTGAGATGAGATCCAGGGAAGCCCACATTCGGCACTACAGGTTGTCTAGAGGAGTACTGCACACCTGTCCTTGAAACCTTAGGAGAACCTAAGGGGTGACTGTACTCCACTTCAGCAGACCCTTCTTTACAGTAGCACAATTCACAATAGCAAGTTAAGGAGCCAGCCTAGTTGTCTATCAACAGATGAATAGATAAAGAAAATGTGTTTATACACATACATTTGTATATATACACATATATGTTTTCACATGTTCTTTATCCACATATATATATATATTTCACATTTTCTTTATCCATTCATCTGTTGATAGACAACTAGGCTGCATATATATTATATACATATATTTATGCATGTACATACATATACACACATATATATGTACATATACACACATACATACACACATACATATATGTGCATATACATATGTGTAACCTATAAAACTAATATATATTAGTTTTAATTCTGCCATAAAGAATGAAATTATGCCATTGGCATGAAAATGGATAGAACTTGAGAGCATATCATTAATCAAAATAAGCCAGACCAAGAAAGGTAAGGGTCACATATTTTCTATTATATGTTGAAACTAGAAAGCAAAAAGGGGGAAAAAACTGAGTGGGGATGTACAATCTCATGAAAATAAAAGAGAACCAGGAGAGTAAAGAAAGGGGTCCAGGGACAGGCAGGAGGGAGGGAAAGGGAAAGTACTGGGGAATTAAATTGATCAAATTATGTTATGTGCATATATGAATATGTCACCATATATCCTCCTATTATGTATAATTATAATAATATAATTAAAAATTAATTTTAAAAAAGTAAAGGCTAGTCCGGAGTGCTTTGTGGGTGGGGCTTTTGTATAGTGGAGGTGACTATAAACTGATTATAGGAAGTCTTCGTGATCCTGAGGGAATGTGAAAACCTTGCACTGAAAAGGAGAGAGTTGGTAGAAACAAGCAAATAACCAACCAACAGCAGGGCTTGGGCCTCAATTCCAGGCAGCAGCTGAGAAGGCATTCATTTGCAAAAGTGGAACTTTTTCTGTAAAGGAAGGATGGCTTACAGAGTGGAAGCAAGAGCCCAGCGGGTGGAATCAAATAATATAGAGAATGAGTCCCAAAGAGAAGAGTCAAGTATTACCAAGGAGCTGCCAATACCACCCTGTGGATTCAAAGCTGCTATGACTCAGTGATGGCCTCCCATTGGTGCCTGCCTTTCCCCTATTTTCAATGGAAGCATCTATGGCAGTCACAGTACTCCTGGTCTACCATTTTATCTTTGGTGTCTTCTTGGGAGATAAGTTCTTTTTAGTTCACAGGTCTGTAGATCAGTGTGACTCAAACTCCAAGATCCTCATCAACCCTTATATCTCATCAAGATGCTGCAATTCTAGACATGGAGGATGGGTCATCTGTGGCCCACGATAGAGGCAATGATTAAAAACATTTGAAAAAAATTTAAAACTCCTTCCATGAAGAGATGGTCTATAGGACCCACCCCTGGGATTGGGGTTGCCCTTAGTGACTTTTATTGTAATCAATAAAAGGTTGGAATAACACTGTTTAACTTACAAGGGTGGGTTATAACAGTGATGCAGCCTTTTCTTTGCTTGCTGGAACACTTTTACATTTATTTTTAATTCCTAAGCTGTTATACAACTACTTGGGGCTTCTTCACCAAGTAGCTAGCAGCTCAGACCCTGTGAAAGAACCACGTGTAGGTGTTCCTATCAGTATTTTCTAACCAGCAGGGAGGCATAGGTGTGAGGACATGCCCCTCAACACAGATAACATCTCTAACCATGTCCCCAGCCATTCAGGTCTTCACAACTGAGGCCCTAGGAATCAGACAGCAGAGGAGAGGTAGCCCTATTTTGTGTCTTCCCCAATTCCTGATCTTATCATGTTCTAAAAGTTCCGATTAAGTTCCGATTAAGTTTTGGGTGATATCACTGTTTTAGCAGATTTGGGTTATGTTTTAGTCAGCTTTTTGGTTGCTGTGACCAAAAGACCCGATAAGAACAATTAGAGGAGGCAAGGTTCATTTTGGGACTCATGGTTTCAGAATTCTCAGTCCACAGAAGGCCAGCTCGATTCTTCAGGGCTCTAGGTGAGGCAGAACATCAGGTCATGGCAGAGAAAAGAGGCTCAGGACATCACATCAGGAAGCACAGAGACACAGACGCTCCACTGGCCAGGGATAAAATATCTACCCCAAAGGCATGTCCCCAATTACCCACCTCCTCCAGCCATAACCTACTCACCTACAGACACCACCCAGTTAATCAGTGGATTAACACACTGATTGAGTTAAGGCTCTCAGAACCCAATCATTTCACCTCTGAATCTTCTTGCATTGTCTAACACATGAGCTTTTGGGGAAGATCTCTCATATAAACCATAACTGGATAATATGTTATGCAGTCAAAATAACCTGGGCACATCCAAAGAGAAAGAATCAGAATGGAATCAGACTTCTCTCCAGCAACACTGGAAGCCCTAATCCCTCCTGTTTCTGATCTTCAACAAAAACTCTATGTCCAAACAACTACAGCAGGAGAAGATGAAGAGATCTTCAAATTCTAGATCTAAAAGTATTATTTTCATATGTCATTTCTTAGCATTTTTTACCAAGCAAGGGAATAAATAAAGTTAGAGAAATGAGATTAGGAAGCAATAGATTTTGTCTAGGTGAGGTAAAGTACATTGTCCTGATGTTGAAAGGGGATCTCAGAATGAGAACTTTGCAACTGCTCTTGATAGGAACTTTGTAGTCTTCTCCTGAAGGAAAGTTTTCAAGCAAAAGAACAGAATTTTTGTCCCTTTTATTGAAGAAACATATAGTAAATTGATTTACATCTTTCCTTATGGAAATTCTGAAGGTCAATTAATGATGGACACATAATTAAAACAACATACCTCCTCAAAGGCGATTTTTTAAATTCCAGGGAGAAAAAAATAAATCATTAAAAAAAAACAACAGAAAATGCAATTCATAATGTAATATAATATGACAATAATATTATACTTTTTTTTTACCAGATTATTGTTCCAAGTCGTATTAGTAGAAACACTGACAGCATATGGTGGGACAGAAAGACAATCATTTTAAAGGCAAATCTTCAGTGCCTTTAGAACCAGAGATTTGTGAATTTGCTTTTGCAATAGGGAAAGCAACAACTCCAAATAATTAAGCTGCGAGACCACACTTACCTGGCATGCCAAGAAAATTATTTTGCAAAATATGCTCAACTTAAGCAGCCAATGAAAGAACACTAATGCCAGTTGAACTTACTGCTCTCTGCAAGCTGTTAAATTTTGCGCATGTGGGTATGTGTGAATAGGAGAAAGCTGTTACTGCCAATATCCCTGCGAAAACATTCAAATACTGAATAACTTGCTCTTTTAAATCTGAGGGATGAGTAATTTGGGAATAACATGTTGTTTCAATTACTGCTCTTCCAAAGACTAATAGCACTGTTTGCTTCTGAGTTTTCTTTCTTTCTTTCTTTTTTTTTTTCTTCCTGCTTAGTCATTTCTCTATGTGACTTCTTCTATGTCTCTCTGTGTAGTTTTTATACTAATGTTAATAATATTCTCAGTCTGTCAAGAAATAACACTGGCTGTATCCTCAAATTGTATGAATCTGAAGCTTCTCAAAACCACCACTGGTGAGCACCTTTATCCAAATCAGCATCCGTTCTCAGGAGCTTCTCGGTAGTGCCCTTAACACATGTCCTGACGTCTCCTGTCCTCAATTACTTCACAGCATCATGACATGCAACATCTAACTCATGATATGTAACTTCTTTTAATCGAACTCAACAGTGAATCCCCATTTCACTTACAGTAAAAGCCAACATCTTCGTCAAACCTGCCCATGAATCCCAAAGATCCTTTGGCTCTGGGACCTCATTCCATCTGTGTCTCACTTTCTTTGGAAGCCCAGCGGGTCTTGCTATTCCTCAAGAATGTCAGATCTGCCCCACATTAGGGGATTTGCTCTCATTCTAGTCTCTCCTTGACTCACATTTTCCTGCAAATATTTTCATTTTTCATTGATCAATTTCATGTCCTTAGAATAATGTCAGGTATGTACACATCACCCCCATAAAAGTTTCTTGTTATCATAAAGGGCACCCTTATTACCATGTTAGCCAGGGCATTATGGGGTTGGGAGGAGGACAATCCATGGCATTTTCCCTTACTTTAAACATTTCCCTTTACTTTCTACTTCTCAATCCTGCCTTGCTCACTTTTCTTTTACTCACATTTTGTTATTTATCTTCTTTCCAACTTTCTGTATTTCAGATCCATATGGAAAGTGAATTGGATTATGCATGTCTAAAATAAAATCCAATTTCCAAATATGAGGAGGCCAGAAAGAAAATCATTTACTGAACATTTATACTCTCAGAACTCAGAAAAACACCACCGTACCATTATATCATAATTTCCTAATTCCAACATCCCGGAGAGTGATGGCACAGAATGGACCACGGGATGTCTTGCTTTCCTCATGAGGGCTTAGAGCAAAGATTCTAAGCAGAGGACTGAATGGGCTAGCATGCCTATACAACAAACGGGATCAGTTGTAGAATCCCCAGATAGGAACCCAAAAAAGAAAAAAAAAATAGAATCCCAGAGAAGGAGTAATTATGTGTAAGTATATGACAATTATTTTAAAATTTTTTATTTGTTCTAATTAGTCATACGTGACAAGAGTGCATTGATGCAGTTTGATAAATCATGCATAAATGGAGTGTAATGTCTCATTTTTCTGATTGTACGTATTGTAGGATCTCATCAGTCGTGCAGTCATGTGTGTACAGGAGGTTATAATGTTTGTTTCATTCTACTGTCATTCCCTCCCCCTACCCCTTCCCCGTCCTTCACTCCCCTCTACCTAATCTAGAGTAGCTATTCTTATCCCTAGTCCTGCCCCTTATTGTGAATTAGCATCCACATATCCGAGAAAACATTTGGCCTTTGTTTTTTTGGATTTCCATGTTGTCCTGTAGGGGATCTAGGCTGGCTCTTGGTGTGTCAGTGATGAGGCTCAATCTAAGCAGAGGTAGTCCATTGAGGGAAGGAGGCAAAAAAAATCAACTACAAAAAGGGCAAATTAAGAAGAAAACCACATGAAATAACAGAATGCAAAAAGGGTATAAAACCCCAAAGAAAGAGAAAAATCTCTAAAAAGAGCTGAAAAAAAAAAAAATACCCGCCCCAAACTGTTCAGCTTAACAACAAGAGTAAATTTGAATACTTACTTCTTGAATCTCTGGGTTGACATCTTTCTTCTATGTTGAAAAGGTCTTGACAATTGCCTTTTACAGTATTCTTTTTGTATCATTTTCTTTTCTGTTTCTGGATCTGTATGCTTATGTTGATTTGTTTTTATTGTATTTTACACTTCTGTTATAAGAATAACAGAAGACCCCCCCCCATATATTCCTTTAACTTTCTGAAGTTCAGTTGTTATATTTCCATTTTTCTCTTCAAGCATGGAGAGAATATCATGCTAAGCTAAATAATCCAAACCCACAAAACCAAAGGCCGAATGCTTGCTCTGATATGTAGATGCTAATTCACAATAAGGTGTGGGGGGTGCTAGAGAAGAATAGAGTTACTTCATATTAGGTAGAGGGGAGTGAAGGGAGGGGAAGGGATATAGGGGAAGAAATGACAGTAGAGTGAAACAGACATTACTACCTCACGTACATGTCTGAGTACATGAATGAGTACATGAGTACATGAATGAAGAATCACTTTTGATAATCTTAATAGAAACAGAAACCATTTGTTGAAATTTTACAGTTATCTTGTGTTCCTTTTAATTACTAGAAAAATAGCAATGGAAATTTTCATAATCTCATAAATAATACTTAAGAAAATTTACAGCTAACACTATACTTTATAGTAAAATATTAAACTTTTCAGTAATATTGGAAATCAGATAAATATGCCTATTATTTCTATTTTACTTCAGCATTGTACTAATGAGCCTGTCTAATGCAATATGTCAAGAGAACGAAATAAAACACAAAGACTGGGAAGAAAATGAGAAAACAATTTGTTCAAGGAAACATGAACCCCCATCTAGGAACCCAACAGAATCTACAAATAAAAGATAGCAGATTAATTAGGGTAGGTTGACACATGAAAAATACTCTTGTTTTCTCAATAGCATCCACAGTCATTATAAATTAAAGCCAACAACACACACCACTTCTAATAGAGCACACATTAAATAGCTCAAAATAAATATATAGAATGAACGACTTTACAAACATATGCAATACAATTTATATCCACTCAAAACATACCTAAAGAGTGGAATATATCATGTACATGGCTTAGATGACTAACTTTGGCAAAGTCATCATTTATTCACAAATTGATCAAATATTATAATTAAGTCCCAATAAAAATTTCAGGAGGAATTTTATTGTTTGCAATCTTTATTTTATTTTACTTTATTTTTTGGGTACCAGGGATTGAACTCAGGGGCACTCAACCACTGAACCCCATTTCTAGTCCTAATTTGTCTTTTATTTAGGGACAGGCACTCACTGAGTTGCTTAGCACCTGCTTTTGCTGTGGCTGGTTTTGAACTCATGGTCCTCCTTTCTCAGCCTCCTGAGCCTCTGGGATTACAAGCACGTGCCACCATGCCTGGCCCTATTGTTGGCCATCTTGACCAGACAATTAAGTCTAAATTTACATGGAAACAGAAAGGCATAGGAACAGCTATGATGACCTTGATTAAGAATCCCATACTGGGAAAATATTCCTACCAGTTGTCAAGACATTGTAAAGTTATAGTAACTAAATTGCTAGGTTAGAGAAACAGATCCACAGGTTCTGAGAAGTAGGATTTGGCATCTTGGGAGGAGCCAAAGGCCAAATGGAAACTCCTGGAGAGAAATGAATTACAATAACTAATCCACACCATATATAAAAATCAACTCTGGATAGAATGTAAATAGAACTGAAAGGTTTGACCATAAATTTTGTAGATTATCTTTATTAGTTAGGTTTGGGAAATATTACTTAAAAGTGGCACTTAAAAGAATGCAGTTATAAGATTGGACATCTTAAACTTAACAGCTCAAAGATTCTATTGAGAGAATGAAAAGGCAGTTGGAAGAGGTGGGAAGTTCTGTATTTTCTAGTACATAAACTTGACAATTATGGAAGCACAACCGTGATTACAGCACACTCCATTCTCTATTTAGTTCAATAGCATCGCTTCCAAAGTCCTCACGAATCCAGCATCTATTTTTATTTGTAGATTTATTTTATTTTATACTATGCCTTTCCATTCATAAACTTTTAGTAACTCATGCTTTCCTGAATGCAGAATGCACCAACGTATTGCGTATGCTTTGCAGTATCTTCTTTTTCCTCTTGCTCAGGATATGTTTGTCTTCCGTTCTTTTATCTAAGTACAAAAACATGCCAATCACTTTAAAAGGCACAACCAAAGCTCCATCTCACTGGAAGAAACTATAAGGTGTGAAAGTCGAGGTTGTATACCCCATGGCTTTCTCGTATCTGAGGACAAGCCATTCCCTCTAGCTGCACTCAATGAAGAATCTCTGTTCTTCATGGGATCACTATTCCACTTCTGTCAGAAATTAATAAATACTGTATTTCTTATATTGTACATATTTTTCCTTTTCTGCTTAACTTTCTTCCTTCTTTCCTTTTTCTTTCTTTCTTTACTGAGTTCCCAAGGACTTTGGACAGTTTTACCCTCTCCCATCTTGTGTAAAACTTCCCTCCACTGACTACACACACTTCTGAACTTCTATTTATCTTCCCCCATGCACAGCCTCCATATCCACCAACATTCTTAACCTTAGACCCATTGTGGCCATTCTTCAGTTCCTGAAATGTTCTGAAGACAAGCACATGATGTCTTTCTTACTTCCAAAATCATGCACTCGTTTAAAGTCTTTTTTGTAGCCACGGACACTATCTACCTCTTTCTTCCTCAAATTCTCCAGTATCTGGCCAACATGATTCCTTGGTTTACTGATTCTTGTTCTTACTAGCCACGTAATAGAGATCCTCGGTTTTTGTGAATGAATGCCCTCCTAGATAAGTTATTCAAGATAAAGATACAGAGTGTAAACATCCGGCCATTGGTTTTTTGGGCTTGGCTTATTTCACTTAGCATCATAGTTTCCAATTTCATCCATTTACCTGCAAATGCCATAATATTATTCTTCTTTATGTCTGAATCATATTCCATTGTGTATATTCCACAGTTTCTTTATCCATTCATCTGTTGAAGGGCATCTAGGTTGGTTCCACAATCTAGCTATTGCGAATTGACCTGCTATAAACATTGATGTGGCTGTATTTCTGTAGTAGACTGATTTTAAGTCCGAATGGAGGAACTTTAGATTATGTAGAGGGAGATGAGGGGGGTATGAAAGATGGTGAAATGAGACAGACATCATTACCCTATGTACATGTATGATTCATGAATGGCATGAAACTACATGATGCACAACCATAGAAACAAAAAGATGTACCCCATTTGTGTACAATGAATCAAAATGCAGTCTGTAAAAATAAAAACAAATAATTAAAAAGAAAAACAGGATAAAGAAAAAATATAGAGTGAACAAGGTCATTGCAGAGGGAAAGGAGAGTTTGTGTGTTAAATTTTGGCAATTATGAATGTATTGGAAATAGACATGCCTATATTATTGCACAAGGAACACATAAGTTGTGTCCATAGCTTATTAAAATGGGCATGTTTTGTTGGTTGTCCTTCAAAGAGTAATTGTTAAGTTCCTGCCTCAATAATTGAGAACATACCATACCAGATTGCTGCTCTCAGATAATAACAATTCCCCTATTGGGTGCCTATTATCATGCTATTATTATGCTTTTGGATTGTTATGATCATCATTTCTGCAATAATGATGATTATATTAATAAATTTAGAGCATGGACTTGATTCCAAACTGTTTATGGGCTTCGTATGTATGTTACATCAAACCTCGACAAGGTCAAGAGGCAGGGTCCATGGTTCCTTTTTAACAGATGAGAAAACTGAGAAACAGAGAAAGGAAAAAATTAGTTCACAAGCTGGGATTTGAACCCACTCAGTCTGGCTCAGCAGCCTTCCATCAACCACATCACATATGGGCTTTCACTGGGGTAGTGACTGCAGGCACTTAGATATCATTCATGACTTCCCCTGTTAACTACTCAGGAATAAGATCTTTGGAAAAATATCTCAATTCATTTGGTGAAACACGGTCATTGAAATAAATGCATTCTTTCATTTTGCTAAATATCCCAAAATGTTAGTGGTGGTCAGAGTTTATGAATTTGGTAGTCAAGGTATTACAGACATATTCTATTTTCACTCTGGTTTCCATTTAGAAATATTTCTTAAACTTTCCTTAATTTTATCCATTTTTCACATGGTTCCTAAGTACAGATAATATGGGGGTGTCAATAGTGACAATTTTAATCCCTGCTGAAATGAATTTCCTTATTATTTAGTAGAATTGTTCATTTTTAAAATTTGCTGTCTTTTATTTTCATGAGCATTCCCTTCTTCTGACAGTGAAAGGAATTCCTGAAGGTCACACGTAGAGGTTGTCCATTGCATAGACAAAAAGATTACAAATCAATATCCTTCAGGATAGAGCTCATGCTGTGAGGCTGGTGTGGTATTTGTAGAGCACAGTACTTGAAAGTCGGGCCAGTGGCTGAATCAAAACCTCCTTGACAGATGAACGGAGAGATAGGTGTAGATTTATCCTGAGAATTTAAAACTATCACTGGAAACTGTTTTAGGTTAACTTCATTGTCTTTCCCATTAACCAAACTGAAGTTGTAAAGGCTTTAATGCTTCAATTATATGGGAATAGATTCTGCTAGTTCAAAAATACATATGTTTCCTGATGCATTCTTGCTATTAATTCCACTAACAGAGGGAGAACCTACCTATACAGGAAGTATGAAGTTTAACTGGTAAGTTGAGTTTCCACCATCACAATGAAATAGAAAAGTGAGAAAATAAATCTCCTAGGTAATTGACCCATTTTTGCATTTTAGTGAAAGGAATTTATACTGGATAATATTTTAGTTCCATTACTTAAGAGGAGGAGGAAAATACAGAGAAGAAATACATAGTGTATACACACACACACACGTATGCATATATATGTATATGTATATGTATATGTATATATACATATATATTCTGTATATATATGCATATAATTTCATGCACACATATAACTAAAAGAAATCTTGAGTCTAGAAACTTTGTAATAAGGTATTAATAATTAATAAAAGGATATATCTTCTTGCAACTATCTTAAAAGTTACAGGTACTCCAATTGGTAGTTTTCAAAACTAGGATTTGTATTAAAGCTATTTCCCAGTATGCTCAGTTTTTAATGGGTGAGTTTTTAATACGAAATCAATGATATGAAGTAAAAGAGAACCCTCAGTTCGTATGCATTGGCTGTTTCTTTGAATGAATCTATGATAAATTAATCGTAGCATTTTGAATGCCATAATAAGGCATCACTGTGATGTGGACTATCACAATTCATCAAGAAGAGTTTCCAGGGTGGGAAGAGGGAATAGAATTTGTAACATGAAAAATGACTTGTCGGTGTTGGAACACGATGAGCCATAGCTCTGCAAGAATTGGAGAGACAGTTCAACTCTTTAGAAACAAATGAAACACGTCATTATTCCATTTCAGAATTGCTTGTTTAGCAGTCATTATCTCTAATGGTTCCCATGAACAGCTGAACAGAATCCTAAAGGGGTTTATTTGAGATATCTTAAACGATCACTTCCTCATCTGTCTGTTGTGCAAGATGCATGGCCTTCAAGTCTAAGTAGAGATTTTTATCCTCATTAAGCTATAGGCAGTTGCAAATAAGTAACAGAGCTGTAATCTTTCCTGTGTCTGGCACAGAGGAAGGAAGCCTTCTGCCTGTTCACAACTTCATGGAGTCTGTTGTAAGAACCATCAAAGGTAAGGTAAAATAATACTCAGGCTTTAATTATTTTCTAAATATGTACCTTCTATTTTTCATTCCTCAATGAGTGTCTTTGCTGAAGACATGTCCTTCTGTTCTGGAGGACTGACTGCCTCTTTTCCACAGTCCTGCTATTTCTGGAGATGGGAAAGAAGACCACTGGCATTTTGCATGATGGTTTTTTTATTTGTGGGAGTAATCCACATACTGCAGGGCCTTTGGATCCCCGGTTTCCAGTCCTAGAAGTCCTTGGCATCACTCAGTAATTACAACACAAACAAAGCAAAACAACCAAACTCTCCCTGCACATTTTCAACTGTCCTTAGGTTGACAGCCCATACATGTTTCAAGTGAAGAAAAGATTTCTTTGGGTGCCCCCAAAACAACAAGCAATAAATAATAAACAGCCACAAACATTTAAATGTCTCTTTCATCAGACCCAGAGCCTCATGGCCTCTGGATTTTACCAGTGTCTCAATCACATTTCTATAATGCAGGTGAAAATCAGCCAATGCATGTAATTCACAGAGAGGTCGATGGTGTCCATCTCTCTCCAGGACCACCATCCGTCCAACAGCCCTCCTACATTTTAGTAGCCAGCCTCTATCTATTCTTCTTTCCTTAAATATAGGTGTACCTAACCCTTCTCTCAAATTGCTTCTGATCATCCTTCTAACTAAATTGAGGTATTTTCTTTCTTTCTTTCCCTCCTTTCCTTTTTTCCTTACCCCTACCCTCCCTCTTCCCATATCACCTTTCCTTCCTTCCTTTTCCCCTTTTTCTCCTCTTTTCCACTAAAAGTAGTAGCCACTCTAACAATGAGCTTTGCCTTCTGAATGCAGGAAACAGACATTATGCATGCCTGTGTCCACACCTTCAAGTGCGCGCACGTGCGCGCGCACACACACACTTTCAATTTGAGTTGAGTTGGAGTTAGTGATCCAGGTAGACTGTGTCCAAATGCACTTAGGGAAAAAGACTAATTCATTCCAGAATCTGAAAAGGGTCTCACAGGATGCAGAGGAGAGAGAAAGAAATAGAAATGGGGAAATATTAGAGGCTAGATCTCTAACAGTCCTCAGGAAATGCTGGTGTTTGTATTTTATCTTGGGCCCTGGAATAACATTTTAAAATTGTTCCCACATGTTAGCCCTTTGTACATTCCAAAGCCCCATTTTCCATTGCTCTGGCCAAAGATGTCACTGATGGATCCTCTCCTCATTCTCAATCCTTGCGTTTGTGCAGTGTAACCTTGTTTTGGTTGTGATGTGCTGTGATCCTTGTTTTGGATTATGCTGGATGGCAGTTTGTTAACCTCAAGGATGTAAATGTCCTCTGTGTTGCCTTGCGTTTCCTAGAGACTAAAGCAGGAAGGGAGGCTTTTGCAGAGGTAATTTCTTGAGGGCATGCTCTTAGAAAACCCCTGTGTGGGAGTGATAACAGAGAGAAAGGAGGATGGGCTTAGCGGAAGCACAGTATGTGCTGAATCCCCAAGGCACCCCAAATTTTCCTTGCTTGGAGCAAGGAACATGGGCACACAGTCAGCCCTTGGCGGTGAACACCCCCAGGAGGGCAGCGTAATCTCCTAGACATTTCCAGAAGGAATGCATCTGTAGGCCACAGCAGCTTTCAGAAGGGCGAAGTTCTGACCTGATAACACAGCTGTGACACTCAGAACCCTTGTCGGTCACCAGCCGATAAGGCGGGTCGGAGGCCTTAAGTTCTCTGTGCCACTCATTTGTTAGAATCCTCCTGCGTGGCTATTCAACTTACGATTTCGAAGTTTCTCATCTATTATGCAAAATCAAGTGACTACTTTGCAATTATGCAGTAAATGAGCATTAATGTTGGCATTCGAGGAGCATTCAATGCCAAGGGATCATTACAATAGATTTGTTGGATCACATATTGTGCTTAATATAATTATATTATAATAATATGCATAACATTGCATAAAGTTGTTATATTATCATATGGCATTTCATGTTTAGTATATATCATAATTATATATTATGCATATTTATTATATTATATTTAATACAAAAGTGTTAGCAAAATTAGTTAACAACATATACTATATTATATTACATATTGTGCTATATGGACTTCTTGTTATCCTGTATTTTTATTTGAGTATTTGCTTAAACTATTTTTTCGACTTTAGGAATCTTCAATTGCATCCATAAACTTTCATATTATCTTAGTAAACCTGGTTTGAATTTCCGAAGCCTCTGCCAATGTCCTGTTAGAATGGGCCTCCTCCCCCTTTTTATTTGGAACTTTTATTCTGTGACTTTGCTTTGACTCTATCTTAACCTTTCTCTTTTTATCTTCTGCATTGTGGGTTCAAATCCCCCTCTGCAATCCGCTTACCAGCTGAATGGTCTTGAGTGATTTTATTTTCCTGTGGCTCAGTTCCTGTCTTGAAAATGGCATAAGGATGGTACCTACTTCCAATGGTGTTGTGAGAACTAAATGAGGTAGCAGCCATTTAGAAGCACATCTTGTTTTGAGTTATCGACTTATGCATGATAGTTACTTTTACTGCCCTTGATTTGCGTTTGAATTGTCCTTGGGGGCTAAGCCAGTGGTTTTCCCAGAATATTTTCTTTTCAGTTTGTTGAAAGACTGAATTTCTCTTCATTCCTGGGCCCAGACAATCTACCTTTGACAGTGTCTATCCACACCCTAGTTTTAAAGATATAGCTCAATTGCTTTTATGCACTCTTTCCTAACTATTTCGGCTCTCACTAATTTGTCTCCTTCCAACTTTGACAGGACGTAGTTGATGTTCCACACAATTTAGCACTCAATTACATGCTGTCTTATATTCACATTTGTGCCATGTATTATAATCATCTTCCTAAATACATTGTTAACTCCTTCAGGGTATTACATGGAAAGCTGTTAAAATTGTCACAAAGCCTAGCTCAAATTTGAGTTCAGACTAGGCCTCAAGAGAAGTTTTGATGATTCATCTATTCACCAAATATTTATTGACCATGCAACAAAAGTGATCCACCTTTAAAGTGGTAGCTTAGCAGACTGGATTTAAATGTTTACATGCAAATCTTATTAAAGAAAACGATTACTGCAATAGCTACACAGGTGCATTCCTTTAAAGCATGCCAGGAGATACAGGGCTGGGGATGCACAGGGGAACCTTCTCTAATTTCCTTGGCTCTTCACAGAAACTGCACTTGAATAGAAGATGATGTTCTTACTGTGCCCCAGGGGGGTCTGGTCAGGTTTCAGAAGTCCAAGACTCTTACACCCAAAGCAGCACAGAATCCTTCTAGGGTCACCACTCGGGTTGTCTGAATCCACTCTCAGGGTGATGAGCACCCTCCCTTCCTAGTGCCCTCCTGCAGGCCTGCTTTAGTCATGTCTATGATAGCAACATGGGTGTTTCCTGTGTGTTGTTCTTCCTGATGGGCAATAGCGTGCACAGCCAGAGGATGCAGCAATCCGAGGTCGAAGGGAGTGAGCTGGGCAGGTCCAGCCCAGGCTGACCCAACTCTGCTGATCCTAGGGAGTGAGGAACATTTTAGAGACAAGATGCCTTTGCAGCAACACAGAACAAACTCTACCCCCCAGGTGATCCAGGTACATCTTAAGGATGTTTCTCAACAGGAAGTGGAAATATTAGAACTAGGATATGTGATGATTCTAAGTCTTGAATAATGATAATAAGCATGACCACGTTATAGATAAATGTGTGTGTATACATATATATAACAAAATCACATAAAACATAATTGTGTATATATTTATAACATGTATATAGCAAAATCATATTTATAGCTTAATTATATATAATGTCTTGATGCATTTTCTAAGCAATTTTAAATATGCAGATTTATTTTTATTCTGATTGCCTCGTGGACACACTCTACTAACCACGTTAGTCATATGCAATTTTTCTTTACTAGAAATTTCTACCAAAATGATTTGTCAAATTTCTCTCAAAACAAAAACAAAACACCTTAATTGCCATTCCAACTGTTATTGATAGCAATGCACCTTGATAGCAGAAGTGCACTCAGAAAGTCACATCGTATTTTAGTGCTGATTATAAAACATTTCATTACAAGAAATTGAAATCCTTCATTAAATTACATGAAAAATTTTGAATACTGAAGGAAGTGCTGATTTGTTTATAAAATTCAATACTGTATTTGATATAAAATAATACAAGAGAAAGAGCTGAATTTTAAAAAAAACTCACACTATGAGCTGAATTTCATTGGTCACCTTCAGCTAGACTACGTACTATCGGATATGTTTTTATTTAATGTAGAAACATTTGAATTCCTGTTTCTTAAAAAAATTAGGAATGTCTACCTTAAAAATTTATCTTTCTTGCACCAATGGTATTGTATAAGTAAATTTTCCTTTAAATATAAATCCACAGATTAAAGAATATTTGGTGGTTTTAGGATTTTAAACTGAAGTAGTTGAAATTGCTTTATAATTGATTTTAAGAGTATGAAAATTGTTTGGAATGAATTGGGTCTGTGAACTTTTATCATAAATATTACCTCTTGTTATTTAGGAGGATTATTTATCCTTGTTAACTACAACTTAGAAATGATTTACAATTATTATTGAAGTTTTGATAATCATAATATTTAGTACAGAACTTCAATGAAATCAACTTCTGCAGAATCTCTGTGTACTGTTTTTATTACCTACTCTCCACAGCAACACGATATTCCCAGTTGCCCTGTGAGAGTGGATATAGGGCAAAGGAGTATATGTACTATGCTATTTTTTTCCTTGTATTTTCCTGATACTCATGGTAAAACACAAGTTAAAGAGAAACTGCAGGCATTTGATACAAAGTGGGAATTTGTGGGAACCAGTTGCATTCTAGTTACTGCTAATGATGTGGTTTCCTCCCACCTCATTCAGATGTTCTAAAAACTATTCATGCCCATCATTAGCCCTTGACCTATGATTTTAGCTGTTCTGGGAACTCAGTAATTGACACCAAAGTTGCAGGACTTTTGAAGCATTAATTACACACACCTCTATGTGAGCTTTCATTTGTAATAAATTTCAGTCCAAATTTGATTCCCAGCACATTGAATCTTTGACTCAAATTAAGGACTACCATTTGTTTCCGCCTTGCTGAACCAGAAGTAGAACATCCTCTCTCCAATTTGCGTGGACTTGCAATCTTAGCGCTCTGTTTTTCAAATCACAAAGTATTATTTTCTGGTGTGCTGCCCCAGTGATGAACATTCAGCCCTTTTGCCTTCTGCATAATCTCTAGTATTAGAAAGGATTATATTGTGTTTCTTGTTATTATACGAGCGTTTTCCAATTGAAGTCAAACTTTAAATGACTTCCCTAAATGGGCATAAACATGGATTTTTCCAGCACTCTATGTGTAACATCATTAAACATCCTCTCTGGAAGCTGTTGATCAATATTTTACTCATTTACTATTTCACATCTTTTGTGAAATTTAGCAGTTAACAACAGCAGGGACATGGGTCAGTTCTTTCTGCCAGATAGGCAAGGTTTCTTTCTTTCTTTTTGCTAACTGATCTAGTTAGGCTGTGGATGGCTTACATTTATCAAGTTCCAAGACGCCTTGACATCTGTAAAAACCTAAGTAATCATGCTATTTGTCAACATCCCTCCAACTAGGTTTTTAAGACATTTTTTTAAAGTTCTGTTGTGAAATAGCTCTGAAACACACTATATAAACCTGGAACAATATTTCTGTGTATTGCAGATTGCAAACTTTAGTGTATTGAAAATTGCAAAATTTGGTGTAATGAAAAATATCAAGTGAATTTAGTATAAAAATCTTCCATAATTGGCTACCAAGAATTTGTTTTCATAGAATAACTCAGGCATCTAAGAATAGAAGCAATGACCAAGAGTATATGAATCAAAGGATGAGCAACATGAAGGTGATGTAGGTAAATATTTTTAAACAGTTTATGACTTTCGTTACAATTTGTAACAGGTTATCTGTATCCATGACTCTCTTAAAAATTTTAGAAATTTTTTTGTATGCTGTAAAAGGATTTTGGCTTCAAAATTTAAAAATAGACATAAAGATTACAGAGAATCAGCAGAGATCTATTATCTCATTCTCAGAATTTACTGCTTAGTATTAAGACACTGATTTTAAGTTTCTGGTTAGATTTGTGAATGACATAAAAACAGGATATGGACTTTTACAAAGATTTATTTCTGGGTCTTAATATATTATATAGAAGGCAAAAGAGTCTCAACAGAACAAAATATTAATTTGATCTACATTTATTTAACACTTTGTTGAAAATTGAAATTTGGAAGATTTAGAATTGTTTTTCACTTTTCATCCTGGGGCAGGGTATTGCGTCCTAAATATACATATTATAGAAAAATATGCAGGTGGGGGTCTTGTGGGTTCAGGTATCAAAAAGCATAGAAGAAATTCAAATGCAATTTGAAACATAACACTATTCAGCTTCAATTTTATTTAATATTTCAGATTTCAGAACTGTTAAATCATAAGCTATAGATAAAATAAGGAAAAATGAATTTTACAAAGTTTGGATGAAATTAGAAAATAATTTTTAAAAATGAGGGTTTTTTCGTCCTCAAATTTGTGGAATCTACTAGTTGGAAACACATGAGTTTCTAATTAAGATAAAATATTAACCAATGTGAGATTTTGTGTGGGTGTATGGAGGGGGAGATACTGAGAGTCAAGTCATGGGTTATTTTTGTGATTTATTTTCAAATCCAAATTTCTTAATTTTTGCCAAACTGTGTTGATAACACTGACTATTGGTTGACATATTTTGTTCCTGGAAAGGTAGGTGTGGTAATATCATGGAATTCACAATGGAAAATGTCATTCAATAGGAAGCCAGTATAGGTGGGGATAGGGACGCCTGCTTTTACCCCATGTTTTCTTTCAAGAAGTATTTAAAACCACCATTTAAAAAGTTGATTCCTCAAACTAATGATATTTTAACTTATTTTATCAGAACATGAAGTCACTCAATTTTTTATTCATAGAAAACATGCCAATTGTCTTTGTGGCTTATTTATTGATTGAGGTTGTTTCAAATAATCTCTACATGGTATAATTTAATTATTTGGGAGTATTTTATATAACCTTGAATATGATTCAAGTTGCTTTCATTTGAAATTTATTTTTTTTTTACTTTAATTCAATGATTCCCCACAAACCCTCGAAAAGGTCAATTTGTTAAAATTTTGTTACCTTACCTTAATACATGCTGACTTCTATTTGTTTCCAATATCCTAACTTATGAAGTTCAGTGTTAATTAATAATCTATTTTTCTACACTGATTCAAAGTGAAAGACAGAAATATAAAGGGCTGATAAACTTACCTATGAGTATCATTTTGTAGAGAAATTCACATATTTAGCAGATGGAAATGTCTGCATCTTAGTCTATTAACCTTGGTCAATTAGCTTCCCTAATAATTCCCAAATAATAAAAAGTGTAACGGTTATATTTTTATGTGAACCAGCACCACATTTTGTTGAGGTCTCATTAGGAGCTGGAAGGAAAGCAACTGTGTGCTCTTGCTGGTCCATTTACATGCAGAGAGTAATTTTATAGACTCTATTTTTTACTCTAACTTTTAAGGTCCCAAGTCCTCTCTATAAACACTGCCCATAAGAAATGGCCATTCTCTGCTGCCTCCAGCACTCCTGTTGCTGACTACCTCCTCTTGATGAATATCCTACTGGGGTGTCTGCAACACAGCTGCAAGGTACTGGTCTCCGAAGCCATCACCTCCGGCACTTTAGATGAGTCACAGCCCTCACCACAGCACTCATCCGAGCCTTCTGTGTGTCCCCACTCACCATGACACCATTCTGCCTCCTAATTGCCAAGACTCCAGGTTTGAAAGGGGCCTCAGCATGGTCCTGGAACCATTCCTAGGAAGACCTGTATCCTACTTGGTTTCTGGTTTCCAGTAGAGATCCCCCACTCCCTAACAGGAGCTAGCTTGTAAGACACCTGTGCTTACCTTCCAGGGATTGGCTGTTGTCTGGAGAAGCATGTCTTCCCCAAAGATGTTTTAATGAGTGTGGACCTCAAAGGAAAGGATGTGCAGTTAATCCTGCCTCAGTTTTGTACCCTGAGAACAATGGTGTCCCATAGAACTGTTTGTGATGATGGAAATATTCACGTTTGTGCTGCTCACTACAGTAGTCATTTGACAATGTGGACTTTGCACTTTGGCTTGTGCAATAGAGAAACTAAAGTTTATATATTTTAAATTTAATTAATATTTATTTAATTTAAACTTAAATTTCAGTGACTATGTGACTAGTGGCTATGGTAGTTGGTATTACAGCCTGCAATTATATCTCTGCCCTACATAAATGATGGCTATAAATAGGGAGGTGGATTTCTACACATTTTCAGTGCATAACATTCAAATCCCAAATGCTAGGAGATCTTTCTGCTGGTGGAAAGGTGCCCATTCCTAGGAACAGCATTGGGATCTCACAATGTTATGAGGTTAAGTCTGTCCTATTGTTGATACATTGGTCTTTACCAGCAAATACATGCTGTTTAAAAGAAACCTTTGCTTGGGGTTTGGCTTAGTGGTAGAACACTTGTCTAGCATGTGTGAAGCTCTGGGTTCAATTCCAAGAACCAAAATTAAAAAAAAAAATAAAGCTTTGTAATAACACTCTTTCTGCAAAGCTCTTTTCTCCTGGTTTTTCATTACATGAATGTTTGCATGATGTTTTGTTGTTCTTGTTCCTAATAGAGGGTCATCAATACTGAATAAGATGAACACACTGTGGAAAATTTTAGAAAACTCACTTTTTTGATGGAATGAAGAAAGGGAACAATCATCTCACTTCAATGTTGGAAAAGATACAAGAACAAAAAGTAAACCAATAGCAAAATAATAAAAATAGAGAGAACCTCAATAGAGCTTTTGGTAGCTCCCTGAAAGGGTCAAAGTCCTGACTCTGAAGAACAGTTCTATGAACTCTATTTGAAAAGTGGAAACAAGCGTTTATAACTGCATGACTGTGAGAAATGTCATCTTACCTTCCTTTCACAGGTTTTATACATGACGAGGTCTTATGTTATTGAGTAACATCAGTCTTAATGTGGTTATTTCCAACAGCATAGCCTTCATATTACTTTATGAGAACTCTTTGTTTTCTCCTTACATGGAAACTTCTCATCAAATTGCCATTACCCTATGTACATGTGTGATTAACAAGAATGATATGAATCTACATCATGCACAACCATAGAAATGAAAATTTGAACCCCATATGTGTACAATGAATCAAAATGAAGTCTGCAAAAATAAATAATAAATAATAAAAATTAAAAAAATTTATTATTTCAGTGATAACCTTTGCCAACATAAAACATGCTAATAAGGCTGACCATATTTCAAGTAAAATCCACTTTCTTGATGTATAAAATAAGCCACATGTAATCACTAATTCTTCACCCAAGCCCCCAGGATTTAAAGGCATTGTCCCAGTTCCATTTCCTGAGAGTAGGTGCTGAGTCATTAGTTTGCATGCCTGGAGTTTATTGGGAGTATCTTCAAGACAGATTTGGTGGAGAAGTGGAAGAATCAGGATTGGGTGGAAGGAGAAGGGGAATGGAGATGCAGTCTCAAGACAGTACCCAGCCACTGCTCCAGGGAGGGTAAGATGGAACCTGCAAATTGACTTGTTGAGGCAAGGGGCCCTGGGCTTGGTATCCCACAGGGCCAGACCATCCCTAAGGGGCTGCCCTGGAAAGGGGACATGCCTTGGACAAGCTCTTAGCTTCAGCTGAGAGGGAGTAGGAGGGGGACTCAGTAAGGAATGTTGTGGGCCTCAGGGGAAAATGTGCAGATTCAATATAGATTCCACTTCAGGTAGAGGAATTCAGAAAGAACTAAAGTAGGTCTTAGCAGGCCACTGGCATGGACTACAGAAGGACTGGGAGCACATGTGGAATGAGGAATAGAATCTAAAAATGACACATGGAAAAGGTTTTTGTAGTCAAGGAAAAAGAGCAGGTGTAATCAGGATCTCACTAGGAGAAAAATCATCTATTAAAATGATGCTTATTCTTTTGAAGAGAAAGGAAACCAAAGATTATTGCAGGTCTTAAACTGAGAGTGGCTATTGAAATTCACATCATTAAAATTTCCTGATCATATAATCTTAAAATATTGGTGTTTTGGTTCAAATGGATAGTGACAGTTATTTTGACTTCAGGATGAAGTGGAAAACAGCACTATGGGGACATAACTTGTAATAAAATACGCCCGAGAAAGTTATTATTTTTGAACACAAATACATAATTGACAATTGCATTTCCTGTCTCAAGAAAGCATACTACAATTTCTGGCTGGATATTACCTACTCAAAAGGGGTAAATATGACGTGTAGGATTATAAGATCATCATGATATTTTACTTAGTTCCTATTATGTATCTAGATTAGGTTTCGCATAAAATGATCTGACTTTTTAAGCATTTGAGTACTCTTCCTTATGAAAGTATGAAAGTTCAGTATTGACAGTTTTTTTTAATATTAGCTCTTAAAAATCTAAGGTTTTCATAAAAAATAAATGTGTATTGAAATGAATTTAGGAAACACCAAGAATGTCTACACAGCAAATAAACTTATAATTTTGTTTGAGAATTGAAATGTTTGGATTATTTTCTGAGCATTCTTTTCTGTGCTTTGGTAGTCTCATGGCAAGGAAAGGGATATTGAGCCTTGATTTACACATTTTCACACAATAGAGGTTTTAGGTTATGGATGTAGTATCAATTATGTAGGAGTGGTTAACAGCATGGTGTCTTTAAGGGGTGGATTCTGCACCCCCAAAGAAGGTTGTTGAAGTCCTAAGTTAACCTACAGAATGTGTCTTTAGAATTTGTATGTAAGTCAGAAATTGTGAAGACTCTATTGTAGGCCCTAATCCAATATGGCTGGTGTCCTTAGATAATGAAGGAAATTGGAGACAGACTCACGGACAGAAAGAATGTTGCATGAGATCAGAGGCAGGGGTTAGGATGCATCAGCAAGCCATGGAACCCCTGGGCTATGAGCAGATGGAAGAGGCAAGAAACCATCCTCCTCTTGTGCTTCAGAGGGAATTGTTCACATAAACACTGACTTTGGATTTCTAGACTTCTCATCCATGAGAAAACCCATTCCTTTTTTTTTTTTAAGTCCCTGAGTTTGTGGTATTTTGTTAATGGCAGCCTAAGCAGATCAATACAGATTTTTGTGATCAGAAGGGGGTGCTCTATAACAAAAATTTAAAAACGTTGAAGTGGTTTGGAATTGAGTCATGGCATAACCATTCCAATCCAAACGAATCTCAAAACTCCTTGAGATTCATGTTGGAAAAGGCCCAGATGGTTTTGAGGATATTTTTGATAGAAGCATGGATGTCAAAGGTGATTCTTCTGAGGGCTCAGTTGGAAACAAGCAGTTTGTTGGAACAAAGAGGAAAGATGATCCTTGTTATAAACTTGCAGAGAACTTGGCTCAACTGTGATCCATCATGTGGAAGTAGAACTCATGCATCATGCGATTGAATATTTAGCTGAGGAGATCTGGGAGCCAAGTGCTGAAGGAGCAGCATGATTTCTTCCTGCTCCTCCAGCAAAAGTTGAGAGGCAAGAAATAAATTGAAGGAGCGATTGTTAAGAATAAAGGAACCAGACATGAAATTTTGAAAAATGTTCAGTTTATCTATGTGGCAAAGATGTTTGAAGCATCCTTTGGAGAGAGCATGAAGGCTGAGTCTGGGCAGCTGTTTCCTAAAGAGATTAAATGTGTGACTCAGGGATCCCATCAACTATCTCAGGAGAAACATCACCAGCTTGTACACAAGAGGGAAGAGTCTGGGAAAAATAATGAAGACAATTGGACCTCTGGGATTCCACCAGCAGGGCTGATGGGCTACATGGCTGCAAACAGGTGCTATTCTTCCAGAAAAAGATAGTCCAAGAGTGTCCTGGAGTGTGAGGGAGGGGATGACTGGTGACCAGGAGCCTGAGGGGGAGACCACTGCCTTCTCTGTTCCAGGAGACCTGGCTTCCACCCCAGGGGCTCATAGGATGCAGCATCAGACAATGAGGATCCTTCTGGAACTTTAAAACCCCACAGAGTCTTCTCTTCTCAGGTTCAGACACACTTGGATCTGTGCTCTCTTTTCTCTTAAAAAGAGGACTTTTATTCTATGCTTGTTCTACTATTGAATTTGGGAAACAGATAACTTGCTATCTGGTTTTATGTGTTCATAGATGAAGAAAAACATTGTCCCAGAATGAGTTACATCCTGCACTTAATCCATAACTCATCTGATTGACTTAAATTATGAGATATGAAATGTTCAGTTGATGCTGGGATAATGGAGTCTTCGGGGATCCTGGCGTGGGGTGAAATGCATGTTGGGCTTGGGAAGAATATGATGTTTGGGGGACCCAAGGGTCAGCTGCAGTGATTTGACTCACTTCCCCTAAAGGAATATGTTGAAGACCTAACCCCCAGTACCTCAGAATGGGGCCTTATTTGGAAACAGGTTTTTCCACAGGTGATCAAATTAAAATGAGGTCCTCAGGGTGGCTCAAGATCAGTATAACTGGTGTCTTTATTAAAAGGGAGTATGTAGACACAGCCCCAGAAAGGCATGGGGAGCACACCTGATCAGGAGTAATGAGGAGCACTCGGAGCTGCCTGAGGAGGGAGGAGGCAGGGACAAGTCCTCTCTCAGAGGCCCCAGAAGAAACCTGCCCAGCCAACACCTTGGCCTGGAACTCCCAGGCTCCAGAACTTTGACTAGTGTTTTAGTCACCTACTTTGTGATTATTTGATGGCCTCCCTAGGAAACTTGCCTGAGAGGCTAGACAGATATACTTTTACCCAAATTCTGCTTCTTTCTAGGTATGTTCATTCGGATGACTTAATCTTTATAGCTTTCATTTTTTAAATTTTTTCTTTATGGTCATACATGATGGCATACCTACATGGAGTATAACTTCCCATTCTTGTGGTTGTCCATGGTGTGGAGTTACACTGCTCTTGCACCCATATATGAACATAGGAAAGTTATGTCCCATTCATTCTACTGTCTTTCTTATTCTCATCCCCCTCCTTTCAGTTTATTCTTCTTTGATTGATCCACTGAACTATTATCCTTCCACACTTATTGTGTGTTAGCGCCCACATATCAGAGAGAACATTTGGCCTTTGGTTTTTTGGAATTAACTTATTTCACTTAGCAAGATAGTCTCCAATTCCACCCACCCATTTACCTGCAAATGCCATAATTTCATTCTTCTTCATAACTGAGTAATATTTCATTGTGTATATGTACCACATTTTCTTTATCCATTCATCTGTTGAAGGGAACCTAAGTTGGTTCCATAGCTTAGTGTAGTTTTCATTTTCATCAACTATATAATGGATATAAAAAGTGTGCCTAACTCATACATTGCTGGTGGAATTGCAAATTGGTACAGCCACTCTGGAAAGCAGTATGAAGATTCCTCAGAAAACTTGGAAAGGAACCACCATTTGACTCAGCCATTCCTCTTCTTGGCCTGTACCCAGAGGACTTACAATCAGAATACTACAGTGACACAGCCACATCAATGTTTATAGCAGCTCAATTCACAATAGCTAGATTGTGGAATCAATCTAGATGCGCTTCAATAGATGCATAGATAAAGAAACTGTGGTATATATACACAATGGAATGTTATTCAGCCATAAAAAAGAATAAAATTATGGCATTTGCAGGAAAATGGATGAGTTGGAGAATATCATGCTAAGTGAGATAAACCGATCCCAAAGAAATGAAGGTCGAATGTTTTTTCTGAGAAGTGGATGATGATAAATAATGGGAGAGGGAGGTATGGGAAGAATGGAGGAAGGATGGATTTTATAGAGGGAAATGAAGTGTGAGGAGGGGGTAGGGGGAAGGAAAGATAATGGAATGAGGCAAACATCATTACCATATATGCATGAATGATTACACAAATGGTGTGACTCTATTTCATGTACAACCAGATAAATGAAAAGTTGTTCCCCATTTGCATGCAATGAACAAAAAAAAAAATGAAAAAATAAAGTGTGCCTAGATGATAAGGTTATTTTAAGGATTTCATGAAACTGTGAAATACTTAGCCTAGTGTCTAGCTCTCAATTGTGCTAGGAATTCTAAGAGCAAAGAAAAAAATCTCAAAACTTTCTAAATTAGGGGGGTTTCACAAATTGAAAACATGCAGCAATAAATAAGATATTCATAGTTCATTGTGCTACTTGACTTCTCTTCCCCTCTAGTAGCTTAGTCCATGCCTTCTCAATTAGTTTATCTATGCAAGGGCCTCGTTACGGAACCTGAGTGGCAATTCTCTTCCTCTTACAGATCTGCTCAAGAACGTTAGACAATCAATGTGGAAACAATTTTAAGTAGAAGTTGACTTTTTGATTGTTATTACAACCTCCTTTAATTCATTCCAATATTAGTTGATTCTAATCAGTCTATAACATGAAGTCATAACAGACATCTTATGAAACAATCTGTGTATATTAATGACTTAATAAATAAAAGTATCTCTTTCCAATCATGCCCTCATTTTTCTAATGGAATTTTTTTTGCAAGTTTATAATTGTAACAAACTGGCTATAATTAATTGAATAAATTTTAATGTGATTAATACATTGAATTCTTACGGGAATGCTAAAGTGATTCTGTACTTTGAGTCGTAAAGGTGCAATTTGCATGTTATTAAAATAATCAAAAGGACTTCAGTATTAGAAGTAAGGTAACATTTAATTTTAGCTCACTTAAGTCGTTTGGTTACCAAAGCAAAATGAGGTGGATAATCGTGTGATTAATGAAGAGGTTGTGGCTTGTGAAACTGAAGTTTTTGTTTGAACTTTGGAGAGACTCTAGGAAAATACACTGAGCATCAGACTTCTCTTTGGTTTTCTGCAAAGTTCTGAACTGATCTCACCCTTTGCATGCCTGTTCCTTTTCTCAAATCATCGTCCAGCACTGTTGACCTCTTAAAAATCTTGGCAGGGGCATCTCCTGGTGGAAGTCAGACAGGAAGTGCTAATCTAAGGATGCCTTGCTCAGAGATGAATTTGAGTAGCAGAGGTGAGAGGAATTCCTGCTGCTAGTGAAGAGTCTTACATTCTCCAAATTTGTGTGGAGGGAGAATTCAAAGGCACAATGAATGCACTTGGGATCTCTCAGCAGGGAAGGGTTTGGTTCCTTGGTCAGGGGCTTGTAGAGGTCAGATTGGGACAGTGCGTGATTCCAGGCCAGTGTAAGTGTGGCATCACAGAATGGTTTGCTGATGACCATGTCCAAGAACACAGTGAAGGGACCATGGGACAGAGGAGGAGCTGACATCAAGGAAGGGGACCATGTAAGCCTGGTGTCCAGATCCTAGGGCATGAGGTCAGCCTGAAGCCTGGGCTTTGGGGTGATGAAAGGAAGTTTGTCCTTGAGGTTCCAATGCTGGCAGGGGTGAGCAGTGCACCTTTGGAGAGGGAGAGGTAGTTGGAGCACCACAGTTCTGAGTTCACGCTGGCCTCCTGAGGACGGATGGTGCCTGGAGTCCTGCAGAGGGACAGTGCTAACGTGTGGATACCTGGGTTCCCCATGACAGCTTCCACAGTGGCAGAAGAGGATGTCACTCTCAGTACCTTGAGCCTGGAGACACTGTCCTGATCTGTTTTGGAAATGTGGTCTCATCACTTGAAAATGAACCTAATTCTTCCTTACTAAATTTCCAACAGCGTATCTATTACTGGTACTGCCTAGAAGCATGTAGTTTTAGTAGGAATTGGTAAACTGTTCCCGCTTTGTGTTGCCTGTGGTTATTTGGAAGAAGGTTTTCACATAGGCAAACAGTTTCCTTCCTTATCCCTTGTGCTTGGGGCTCCCCAGTTCTCCATGAGTTGCTCTCCCCAGCCTTTCCTCACAGACGTCCATTCACATGTTCCACCTGTGCTTACCTGCCCGGGTCTGTTCTGAATCACTCCAGAGTCGGCAAGCCATTTGCTCACTTTAAACCACACTCCAGTGTGCTTTAGCGACGTTTCAGTGGATACGGGGTTTGTGGAACTCAATAAAATAGAACTTTAGTTTCTAAAAGTGCACATTCTATTTTTAAGATAGAATTCTGGCGGCATGTAATAGTTATACTTCCAAATTTCATGGGTAGGAAAGTGTCCATATTGATTTTACAAGGCATGAATACTAATCACCATTAGGGAAATATTTTTAAATGTTTACGAGGAGTCACTCATTTTGTTAATTTCATGTATGAAAATGAAATTTTGCAATTTGCTAAAATCTTTCATTCAGAATGGATCCAACTCTGAAATTCTTGAGTCTTTCAAAAGATTCAAATGCTCCTTGGGTTTCTTGCAACCCAAGTTTGGTAATGTAGCTAATGTGTTCTCAAACCAGAGCAGCTGTAAACATCTATGAATAATGAAGACTGTTTTTTAACCAATGTATCTGTAAAAGTATCTTTTTAGAATGTGCATATTAGCTACATTTTTAGAGCACTAAAATTGTTTTCAGAAATCAATGCACTGCATGTGCTGGTGATTTGCAAGTTTTTGAGTATATTTTGTTATTTGAAAAAACACTTCCTTATACTGAAAATGGGTTTTTATTCCTGAGACTAATTCTGATTATTTAAAACTCCATAAAATAACAGAAAACCCAATTCATCTCATAAAAAAAAAAGAGTTCTCAGAAAACAGGAGCAGACAAGTATCCCTATGGATAAGAGAAGAAAATGAAAGGGATAAGACCCTGCGTTCGCTTAACAATCTAGCTTCCAGTTTTAGTTTTCAATTTTAAAAACATACCCACTTTGAACTCAAGGGGACAACATATCATTACTGGGGTGTGCGATGATCTGAATAACTTATGGCACCTCAAATTCACATATTGAACTTCCAGTCCCCAAGGTGATGGCATTAAGAGGTGATTACGACATGCGGGTACAGTCATTATTAGTGGGACTGCTGCCCTGATAAAAGAGGTCTGAGGGAGATTCTTTGCCCTTCCACCAGGTGAGGATAAAGCAAGAATGTGTCATCTGTCAACTAGACACAGCGTCCTCGCTGGACACCAAATCTTCAGACTTGGAAGTCCAGCCTTCAGAAATGTTAGAAATGAATTATTATTGTTTATCAGCCACCCAGCTATGCATTTGTTTATAGCCACCTAAACAGAATAAGATGGCTTATTTCTAGCAGTTGTTTAATTGAATGCAGACCTCTCCTGACCCTCAACCACTCAACATTGGTTACTCTTATTTTTTTTTGTTGTTGTTTTGTTTTGGGGGATTAAGCCCAGTGGTGGTTAACCACTGATCCACTTCCCTAGCCCTTTTTTTATTTTCCATTTTGAGACAGGATCTCACTAAGTTGCTTAGGGCCTGACTAAGTTGCTAAGGCTGGTTTTGAACTCTCCAGCCCAGTGCCTCAGCCTCCCAAGCAGCTGGGATTACAGGCAGGTGCCCAGCAGACACCGGTCACTCCTGCTTTAGGTATTATGTCCTGCCTCCCGGACACCAGCTCCTCCTGTCAGCAATCCATTAAGTGATTCTGTGGGTAAGAGATGGAAAATGCCTATTAGCCTATTATATTTGAAATTCTGTGAACTCTTTTGTTGTAAAAGGAAATAGAATTAACTACATGGACACAATCAGATTGCCCCTGGATTTTTGTAATCATGTGAGAAAACCCAAGTGAAGCTGCCTTCCTGAAGGAGCTGTCAGAGGTGAAGTTTTTCTTAGAAAGACACTCACTCTATCTAACCTAATAAACACGATGACACATCCTACTCAGAAAAGTCATGGCTCAGCCCATCTAGACATCACCTTCCCCTCCTGTGTTCCCTGCCCCCACCTCACTTTGCACCTTCCTTTCCTGGAAAAATCTCATCTCAAGCCCCATGTATTGAGTAGTCCTTATTCCAGATCCACCAATCTTTCTTCTTTTTTTAATGTTCAGGTGATGTTCTGTTCTCACATGGCGTGCTAGTTAGTGTTCTCTAGAGGAACAGAACAAACAGGATCCCTGTATGTGTGCGATTCATTAGCTTAAGGGATCTGAAGCTGGAGGGTCCCACAGGGCTGTCTGCTGGCTGGGGAGGCAGAGGAACCAGTAGCTGTTCAGTCCAAGACGCTGGAGACTCAGACCCAGAGGGACCAGTGAGGCAGCCTCCGTCCAAGGCTAAAGGCCTGCATGGCTCTGGAGCATCTCTGGTGAGAAGCCACATAGGAAGAGTGAAGAAGCCGAGTCCAATGTCCATGGGGAATGGCGGGAGGGGCACATATACCTGCTTAAGAACACAGCTGGCCTCCACAGCTGGCTGTCCCTTCTTCCACTCTTTGTCCTCAGGCTGCTGGACAGTGCCTCACACAGTCAGGGTGGGTCTCCCCACTCCCTTGGCTGTCCCACATGCCAATCATCTCAGCAAACACCCTCCCAGACACACCCAGAGGTCTCCCAATCTTGAGCACTTCCTTGGTGGCTCTCAATCCAATGAAGTTGACAATCCTGATTAACCATCACAAGCATAAGTGGACACTTTCTCCATGGAACACTTTCCTGATTTTAGGAAGAATCAGGGAGTCCCTTAATGTATGCTCTCTAGTGAGCTGTAGCTCTCATTCCAAGTTGCCATGTGGTGCAGGGCTCAAGTAGCTGGCCTTCCTGCCTCCTTGGCAGCCACAGCCCTTACTTAATACATGCCAGAGGTTCAAGGTACAGCTGTGGAATAAGCAGTCTCCCCAGGATTAATGCAGGATATGTTTCATACTCATGGCAAGGACTTACCTATGTGCCTGTCCACCTAGATCAGAAAGCCATTTTCCTGATCTTTATATTTCTAGCACCTATCAAGAGCCTGATGATCTTCCCAAAGCATGAATGAGTTGATGGAAATTGAATTCAAGTCACTTTTGGCGAAAACTTTGCTTACGGAGTCAGCAACTGTTCATGCATTATTGAAGCTGCTGTGTAGACAGAATTAAACTGGTATAAAAACAAAAATCAAGAATGCTTACCTTTAGCTATTAAGAATTAACCTATGTCTCACATTAAGTGTTTCATATACTCCTGTAGCATTTTCTGCCAAGAAAGGTCAGCTCCTTTATAGATCCCTATTATATCTAGAGATATAGTGATTGTAGATGATATTAATTCTATTCATAGTAAAAGTAGATTTTTATTTCCAATGAAGACTAAAAACTATTTATGAGAATTTTACTCAAGGTAGGAAAAGGTGATCAGTGATGTGATTGTTTAAAAATAAGAAGGATAAATTTGCTGGAAAGAAAAACTGACAAAACATCTCCATAACCCCACCTTGGGTAATATGCCCAAATACAGTCTCATTACACTTAGCTGGTCAAAATTGAGAGTGTTGCTCATGTCCCTTCTACACTAAGAGAGGATTTGCCCCAGATGGAGATAGAGCTCAGGATATATCCTGCACAGGAGAGTTGCTGACTCCAAATGAAATAAATCCTGAAACACAAAGGAAAGAATTTAGAAAAGTTTGAGTTGTTTGTATTCAAATGATTCTTTTCCTTTATTATGGTAAACTAAGCATATTGAGCAGGAGACGAATGCAGGATAAAAAAATGTATTTTTATAATCAATTTAGTAAATCTTTCCTGAGCATCTACTATGTGTGATATTCTGCACACTGTCTATTGTAGTATAATTTGCAACCAAATATGCATTGTGGACCTTTGCCTGTGAATTTGGGAACATTTTGATCTGATGGGGTATGAAGAGATGGCAAAGAGCCCTCTCTAAACCATAGATCATGTAATTAGAGTGAATCTTTTCTCTAGGCTGAAAAGTAATTGTTGGCAGGTGCACATATCAAAATCAATGCCAAAATGCATAATTTTGAAGAATTATTATTCTAGCTATCACAACTTTCCTCAGTAATTCTAACTGTCAAGTTTTGCTGAGTGACTATACAAAAATAGATAATAATATAGACTTGTGTTGAATTGTGCTGCTCGGTAATTGCATTGCCACATTAAACCATTAAAACTACTGAATTATTATTTGCACATCTTGGGCATACAAAAAATAATCCTGCCACAGAACCTAGACTGAGGCAGACTGTTATTGACACTCACTGAGTTTCTGCCATATTCTGAGTACTGTAGCTCTAAAATTTCAGAATGGAATGAAGTATACTCTTAAAAATGTGAAAAATATATTTGAATGTATACGTTAAGAAAAAAACTGACGATCATATTTACCTGAAAAAATTTTATGCAAAAATATTGCATTTACAGGCCTCTAAGAAATTCTGCCTCATTAAATATAAGACAACTTGCTATGATTCTTTTCAAAAAATTGTCATTGATTCATTTACCTAAAATGTCTACTAGAAAAGACAGAAATATAATGTTCTGGATTACAGAAATGTTCTGCTACTGATCTGTTTAAAATGTCTACTGTTTTCCTTTATAAAAATGAGTTCTAGAAACTTCTCTGCTTGGTGTGTGTGTATGTATGTGTGTGTATGTACGGGTATGTGTGCATTCCTGTGTGTTGTGTGTATGTGTGGTGTGGGTGGTGTAGCATGTGTGTGGCATAGTGCCTGTAGGTGACAGAGCTCTCTGTGGTATGAGTGTTTATAGTGATCATGGTCTACTACTGAACTTTTCTGTCTTCATCGCCAGGATCCTTCAGGCTCAATTCCTTTGAGGTTGGTGTGTGAATATTTCACCTAGAGATTAGTGTTGAGTCAGGAAGTCACTTTCTCTAAAATCTTTACCAACAAAAGCATCAGGTGCTACTCTGCTTCTTACTGATTTTTTCCAAATAACCCCCAAATTTAGTGGGCTGAGAAACAACCACTATGCTCAGGTTCTACTATGGGTCATCCTTACTTGTACTTAAAAAATGGCCCAGGGTTGCTGTGTTTCCTTGGTCAGCTGCTTCTTCTCATTAAAGATTGCTGGGTTTTTCCATCTCTGTTTCAGTTCAGACTGTGTGGCTGATGTCAGTACAGTTCTATAAAAATTGTTTATCTAGCCCTGGGGGCCACTCCATTGGACAAAATCCAGAATCAAGACTTTAAAATGGGATCTTCTTTTTCCCCCTGTGAAGCTGCTGTGGGGCTCCACTGCTCCGAGAAGCCTTGCATTTTAGCAGAGTGGGCCTAGAAAGTGTGCTCTCAGTATGGTAGAAGGCTATTCTCTTTTTTCAGAAGGTCTAGAGGGAGAATTTCAGTGGATTTACAGGCAAATCTTTAGACATATTTTCACCCTAAGACTGTGTTTACGTGTCAGCAGCCAAGAATTAATCTTCAACTTGAGGTCCTTCTTTTCTTTGAGGGAGATCCACAGGATAAGAAATAGTTTAATTTTTAGATGAATCAAACCCTGGCTCATTTATATTTCTGGACAATTTTTACTAAAAACTGAGTTACTCCCTTGAGCTTGTCTCTCTTCTTGAGTTTTGCCATAAGCATTGAGGAGAGAGTTTCCTTATCAGGCTCATTGAGTTACGCTCCATGTCACTTCAGATGACTTCTGTCAACTTTCCATCATGATGTAATGGGGGTGGGCCTTCCTCCAGCTCCAATGCTACTTTCCAAATTTTCCTTGAAAATTTTCACTGATGTCCTCGTTAAAGTCTTTCAAAATGTCCCCTGACACTGTTCATGAGACCCTTTGGTTCTTATTAACAGTTCCCTGTGGTCCTTCTCCCTCAGTCCAAAAAGCCAACACCACATGTTCTAGGTTTGGGGGTCTGGAACCATTTGAACTTTCCTGTTCACTTGCCTACCTGGTTCTTGGGCCAGAATGACTGAAGACAGTGGTTGTTAACCAGAACATCTACACTGGACTCTTCCATGTGGCTTGGTCTGCACATAACATGGTGGTTGGAAGGTATATCAACTTCCTAGACTGACTCAGGTGCTCTAATTGTGAAATTCCTATCAACAAGGTGGCAGTTCCATTGCTTCTTGTGACCCAGTCTCAAAAGACAGCTAACATTGCAACTTCAGGCTCTACTGTAGCTGAAAGTCACAGTTCTGCCCAGATTCAAGGATGGAATTCATTTTTGATAGGAAAATGATAATGTTTCATTACAGAAGGAAATGTGAGATATACAAAGTTGTTGCTTTCATCTTTATAATACAAATTAGATCAAAATTACCTTATCAAATATATAGATGTTAGGGGCAGAATTATATCACCTTCCAAAAAACTTCACATCAAAATCCTGATCCCCAGTACCTGAAAATGTGACTGGAGTTAGAGATACAACCTTTAAAGAGGTAATCAAGTTAAAAATGAGGCCATTGGTATAGACCCTGATCAAGAGTGGTGTCCTTTTTAAGAGATTATTTAGATCCACAGAGAGACACCAGGGATATGCACATACAGAGGCAAGAGGACGTGAGGGCACAGGGAGAACAAGGCTATCTATAAGCGGTGGAGAGATGCCTTAGGAAAATCAGGTCTGATAACACCTTGATCTTGCCTGTGAATTGTGAGAAAATAAAGGTCTGTTATTTAATCCACAGTGTGTGGTATGCTGTTATTGGCAGCCCCAGAAAAACAATCTAATTCTTTTTTCCTTTATTTCAGAAAGTTATGATTAAAATTATTCCCCAAATAAAGCATCCAGGACATACAGTGAGAGAAAAACTAGATTAGAAACACAGAAAGTACAAAAATGTACAGCTCAGGTCAACAATTAATAAATACTTATTGTGGTAATAAAAAAATCTCTATAGACCAAAACTGGCAGTGATATACTAGGAAACCTGTACCTTTCTCCCAAGAGGATACAGTACAAGTTTGCACCACTGTCCCATGAAACCATAACTTCACTCTACACAAAATCGTATTCTCTTCCTCTTCCTCATACCCTCATACACTGTTGTATCTTTCCCCTGCTCTACATTTGTGTATTCTGTGATGGGTTAACCAAAATTTGTCCAGCCCATATGCAGCACAAGGAATATTAGAAGTCTTACTCTAAGGGATTTCTTTTTATCTCCATATTGGATGTGGTTTACAATCATAAATTACATTTCCAGATTGATTGGTTGATGCAACATTATATCTATCTGTTAGCCTAAATATTATAATTTATTCTTGAAACAAAAGGAAGAAAACCATATGCCTAAATGCTTCAGAAATTGTTCCTTTTTTAATCAGCCCATCTTGAGCAACATATGTGTGTGTAATCTCTATTAAGTGAGAACTAGGAAGTAACACTTTTATGGTGCCTTCACATATTGGTGATCTCCAAAGAGGAAGAATTTACGTTGTTATAATACATTGCTTCATGGGTAGAAAATATTTTTCCTCTGTAAATACATGGTTTGCACCCTGTTTACTTTAGACTGGATGCCCAATAATTGTGTTTTGAAGAAATATGCAAGTGTTAGAAAATAAATGATGTTCAAGCATCTGGCAAAGACCCAGAGTCACAAACACATGTATACACAAGCAATAATCTGATTTAATAAAATTTCTAGGTGTGTACTTGATATCACAACCCTTAATGAGAAATTTGACTTTATAAAGTCAAATACATATGAATACCATTTTAAAATTATAAATCTTTTTTTTCTTGGTAGAGTTGCCCAGGAAAGACTGTCAATTAGCTTTAATTAGTATTAATTTCTTTAATTTTTAAAATGTCTTAATTGGTATAAATTTCTTTGAAAATAACATCTTTGATTGCATAATCCTGATTGACTTTGCACATACACACTTCAACCTCATGGTTGCCAAAAATCTTCTGAAGTATTGAAAATCCTATTTTAAAAAGATGACAACTCTCCTGGTTACAAAAGAAAAGTGACATATGCAGGCCTTAACATTTATTTATGTGCGAATATTACATGAGTACAAATGTTTATGTGTATGAGTGAAGGCATAGAAAGCAACCAACAAGGAAAAGAGTACTTGCACCATTAAAGGTACTTGCTTCTAGAGAGTGCTAGTGGCCACATTACTCCTCTTTGTTTTGATTTGTTTGATTGTTCTCCAGTGGGAATATGTGTGTATATTACATTACAATAAAGAATAATGCACACACATGTTATGTAAAACCTGGCATTCAAACATACCACTCAACTTTAGGACTATGTCTCTCACCAGTGAAAGATCAGGAGATGGATCAAATGCTAATGTAATCCCATTGTATCTTACTCGACCATCTCAACCTTATTTTGACCATGCCCTCCAGAACTCAAGTAAGTTCTCTTTGAAGCAGTGGTTTCATTTTTCAAATATTTCTAACTCTGTGGTGTATGTATCTCTGTGTTAAGCTATTCAGTAGAATTATAAGAGTCAAAGATTAGAAAAGGCCTAATAATTCAGAAATGGTGAGGGGAAGACTTGAGATGATTTGACATGGAGCACCATGGGCTGTAGAATGGTTCATCACAGTGGCTTAGCAGTGGTAGAGCCAAGACTTTCAGGTACAGGTTGATGTCCCTTTGGGTTCAGTCATAGCCAGTATGTGAGAAGAAGGCATCATCACTCTCAGACCCCTCTCATCAAGTATATCAAATATTGGATTGAAGAGCAGAGGCCCTGATTATTTAATCAGTAGATGACATCTTATCTGAAGGAATAGTGAATATACTTGTCGACAGAATAAGCATTCAAAAAGACTAGTATGATAAGCTGAACTGATAATATCTTTAACACCTATGGAGAGAGCTATGGTATAACATAATGTATTAGTTAAGGTTCTCTGAAGAAAAGAAGTTTTCCTGAAAGATATAAGTAGATATATAAGAAGGTGTTTATTATGGGAATTGGCACAAGTGTTCATGAAGTTTGAGGAATACCATTATATGCCACCTGTAATCTCGAGAATCAAGAAAGTTACTGATGTTGGTCTGAGAACTGGGATATAGGATGTTGAAGAATGGGAGAAGATGGGTGTGCATGCTCATGGAAAGATAAGGTTTACCATTTCTCTGCTTGCCTGTTCTTTTTAGGCTCTTGATGGATGAATGATGCTCATCTGCACTGGTGAAGGCAGATCTTCTTTACTCAATCTACTTATTCAAATGACACTGTTTTCCAGAAACACCATCACAGACACACTCAGACATAATGTTTTACCAGCTACCTGGGCATCCATGAGTTCAGTCAAGTGGGAAGATAAAATTACCGTTAGTATTACAATTAGATATTTTTAAGCATTAAAATTTGATGCTATGTTCAGGTAAGATAGATTAGGACGGAAGAAGACTCCAAATCACCCAACAAACACACATCACACTGGGAATTGAGAAAAGGTGGAAATTTTGCCCAGATATGAGAAGGTATGAATTGGAATTCATACCTTGGAATAGCTATCATATGATCAATAGATTATCCTTCACATGGTTCTATAGGTCTGGGATAACCTATAGCCAACATGTCTAATCTCATTTGATAAACACGACATTTTCTACAATGAGCTATGACCCTTTTGATGATTTGGAAGAAAAGTGAATGCTTGATAGGCAGGATTTAAACATTGGGTTAATTATTACTGTACATGGAATTAGTCATTACACTTATGGTCCTTTTTAATTGTGAAAGATTCCAGTCCAAAGTCAATAATGTAAATGACAGATAGGGAGCTTCATTTTATGGCCAATGATTCAAGACTGGTGGCCAGCATCATGCTGGATCACCCCAAATCTAAGACCAGTTCAATGTTAAATATTCTCTTTGAAGCACAGGATGATTTTGAACACATGTTAAAATATACTTTGAACATTTTTGTAAGTTCATCGGCATATCTTTGGAAAATCAGAGATCATTATTCACCCAGTTTCAGTTTCTGAAAGGTCACCGATCCACATCTAAAACAAGGAGTGAAAGTACTTCTTTGAAAATTATTTGTTTATCCTTAATTTTATTACCTATAAATGGGGAAAAGAACAGATATCGGGGTCATATAAGTGAACTATAGTATTTTACATGCCAATGAAGTAAAAATCATCAATCAAATCTCAGAGTATTATTCTCCATCCCAAAAGTAGGAAAAATCTTTTAATTAATTGCCATTGTGCCTCAGAACTGAAACAAAGAATTAAAATTCCAAGGCTTTGAAATAAAACTACAAACAGTGTCAAAACACAACAAAACATTGTCAAAGCAAACCTATGGAGACAGTATTAAGATGTCAAAATTAAAACGATGCCATTGTAAATTACAGTAGCACTTTTTAAAAAAGGAGCTTGAAGACCTCTATTTATGTGAGTGTACACTGCCACTCATTTCAAACTAATCGTTCATGCCAGATGTGTAGGAGGTGGGATAAGTGTTCTAAATCTCAGGGAATGCACACTCCAAAAATAGGGCATTGTTAAAAGTAAGCTACAAAATTTCTGCAAGTTTTCGTTGTTATTTCAAATCAGCTTTATTATTCAATCTTAAGTATGCCTATTTTCTCTACATGTGCATACTCCATGTATATGCAACTAAAATTTATAAATGCATTTTTTTTATATTCTTATATCCTAGTGCTCAGCGTAGACCCTGTAGGGGATCAGTAAAGAAGTATTTTTTTAAAGGAATAAATAAATACAATGGAATTAGTGCATAACTTCAGAGTTAAAAAGAATGTGTGATAGATATTATTAGTGGGAAATGCTAATAACCTATTTAGTAAAACAAGTACTATATTCAACATTATTATTTTGTCAACATACTGTTTCCAATGTCTTCAATCTGGTTTATTTCATTAGGAATTACTTGCTTAGTGCTTAAATGTTATCTATGTTAGAAAGCTTACATAGTTATATTAGAAGTAAATTTAATGTTACCTAGAATTTAGTCATGACTTCATGATTTTGTGAATTTGTTGTGTATAAACATTAATGACTCTATCAGCTAGATGGATAATTCATAATTTGGTTAATAATATAATTTGAATTTGGTATTTTTTAGCATAGTAATATTCTAGTATCAGTTTTGAAGTCATAACTCTCAAAATAATTTAGGAAAAAACCCTCATGCTTTCACATATCTGGTCATTTTCTCAGTTCTGATTTCTATTTCATATATATATATATTCATACACATAAATACAAATATGTAGCAATTAGATCTGTGATGATTATTTTTCTTTGGTATTGAACGTATTTTGTGTTGGTTGTATAGATATGAACAACTCCAAGTTAAAAACTAGATGTTAACATGAAATACAGATGCTCATCTCTGTGTAGATAGTGCATCTTTTGTTAGTTTGGTACTTTTGTTAATGAAACAATGTTGATGCAATAGTATTAATTAAATTACAGAGTTCATGTCAGGCTTCTAACTTAGTCAATTTGGGGACCTAGGCATCTCTCATTTTAGACTGCCTCTTTCTTTTAGGCTCTTTTTAATCTAGAACTTTCCTTTGAACTGTACCATTCCTGCAAGACCCTTGGTCTAGGAGAGAGGTCACAGGAATAATTTTAGCATTTCTTAGATATTAAAAAGATATTTAGGTTTGTAGATATTTTTCTAGATGCTGAGACCCATATTCTGGGGAATTTTCAATTTGATCTTTGCGTTTAGGTTATTTCTAAATTTGATATTCTCAGGCCAGCTAAAAAGATGGCAATGAAAAAAAAGTTTGAAACCAGGAAGTCCTAAGCTGGATTGTTTTCCTCTAACTATGTTTGGAAAGTGAACAGTAGCTTATTTGGTTCATTTTCTCATTCTGTATTTTATTCTGGATAGTTGGGAACAATTGATTACCAGTATTAATATTCTTTCTGGAGAACATCTTAGAAAGTTCTTTGAAACCAGGCTAATTTTTATCTTCTAGTGGCCACAAGTGAGTGCCAGTAGAGGTTGCCTTTTTCAGCCTTCCAAAGAGTTCATGCCCACTGCTATCCTTGAGTCTACCAGCAATCCTATCACTACTCTTCAAACTCTACGTGGACCCTGTCCCAAAGCCAGTCTCTTATGACATAACTGAGATGTAATAACCATAGCAACTTAGTTATGATGAGTAAGAGATTTATTATAGCAATTAGAACTTAAACAACTGTGGGAGAACTTGGAGAAAGAAGGGTTTGAAATGGAAATCCCAAGTAGAGCGTAACCCTGAGCCAGTCTTCCTGAAGGATGGGCATGCATGTTCAGAAGTTCAGACCTTGGAGGAAATTCTGGAAGTCAGGCCAGGACTGTGATGGAATTGGTGGTAAAGATTGAGCCTACATTCATTGGTCGACAAGCCTGAGTCCAGGAAAGATCTGTATTCCGAATGAAGCAGGCTGTAGACAAACCAGAGATTGTGTCTATCTCTTTACTGAATCTCATCATTAAAACCACCAGTGAAGGCATTCACTTAATGAAATCTCATGTAGGTTTCTGTTTTGGATAATCCTAAACCAAAGTAACCCAGGAAATGAAATTCTGGGAAACATGTCTACTCAGTCAACCTAATTAAAAAACCACTACCACAACTTAACAAAATATTAAAGCATTAAAACTATGTCTGCTCAGTTGGCTCACTGGAGTCTGAACTGAAAGTTACCCTAAAGGTAGACAGGGATATACAAAGAGACCTAGTCAAGACTGATCAGCTGGTCATTATTTATAACAGGGCAAACCTGGAAGCAATCTGTGTTTATCAGCAATACAAAATGACCAGTTTAAATTTGGTAGTTTCAAATTATAAAATGGAAGAATGTCTTTGAATATTTAATAAGACATAGATTTTTAAATAATATTATTGTATCTTTTATGCCTTTGCTTTATTTATGTATGTTTATTTGGTGCTGAGGATTGAACCCAGTGCCTCACACATACCAGGCAAGGGTCTTACCACTGAGCTACAACTGCAGCCCAAGATGTAGTTTTTAACATACATTTAAATAAGTATGGAGTATTATCTCATCAGTAGAAAATACATTTACTTTTTTCTATGCTATTCATATTTCCTGTTTTCTGATAAATGTTACTTTGTGTACAACCAGAGAAACAACAGCTGTCTTCCATTTGTGTACAATAAATAAATAAAAAATAAAAAAAAAAAAAAAAAAAAAAAAAATAAAATTTTATCATAAAATTATCTGTAAATTATAAAACTTGAGTCATCATAATGATAATAAACAATGAATTAAAGGTTAAACCTTTCAGTAATGTACATAAGGTTTTGTTGTAATGCTAAGTATCATCCAGCACAAATTTCTTACAACATGAATTCAAGAAAACTTGATTATCTCCTATTTCTTTTTATTAACTCAAAAATATTTTGTAAAAGTATGGATATGCTGTTTTTGTCATTCAAAAATGTTTAGATTCTCTGAAGTACCCTCCAAAGTCAGTGTGAGCAATTCTATAGCTTTTAAGATTGATGACTGTAAAATAATCTATAATAACTTTACTTGGAATCATGAGATTTATGAAACACAGATACATAATCATACATCTGTCTATCAGTCAGAATAAAACATAAATGGCCCCCGTTTTATTAAATGAAATAGATTAAAGATACATTTATTTAAAATTTACTTGACTAATTTTGTAAAGGTCCAACAGTATTATTGAGGAGGCAACTTAGCTGATAAGGTAAAGAATTAGTTTATTGTTGTTTTAAAAGGTCAAATGGAGAAATTCAGATAATTTCATACAGCTTTGTAGAAAGATATGAACATGTAGCATGCATAATTATTATTACCAGTTGATGAACCTGAGCAGAGAAGACCACTGGCAGCCTGATATTATAATAAGATACAAAATAAAAAGAAGTGAAAAATGAGCATCTGCAGCTATAATTCCATTTTAGTCCATTTGCTTAATGCATTTTGCTGTTATTAAAACAACAGATTGTAGATAGATTTAGCTTCAGTATCATTATATAATGTAGCAAAGCATGCTGTGCAAATGATAGAAACTATAGTTTCATAAGCTATATTTTATAAGACATAGCTCTTGTTAGAAAAATAAGAAAAAAACAATAAAAATCAAAGTCAGATACTTATCGGAAGGGCATTTTAGTTTCTGAAAAGCACAGCTGTTATCAAAATGTATTGCTTTCCTTGCAGATCAATGTACTCTAATTATGAATATAGAAAGTGTGTTTTGTTCATTGCTAAAAAAAAAAGAGCTGGATTTACCGAAGCTTTCTACTTTAGCTTTATATTTAATAGACTTAAATTTTTAGAGCACGTTTAGGTTCACAGAATAATTGAATGTATAAAGATTTCTGAATACACCATTCCTAGCCCCCCCCCACACACACACTCCACATACACACATGAACACCCATTCCCTCACCATCAACATCTCCCAGGGTGGTAAAATCATTAGAATCAATGAGCCAACTCTGACACATCATTATCACTGACAGTTCATAGTTAGCATGAGGGTCCAGTCTTGGTGACTGCACATTCAGGAGGGTTGGACAATGTATATCTTTCAGGAAGAGTGTCACACAAAGTATTTTCACTGCCTAAAAATCCTCTGTGCTCTACTTATTCCTCTCTCCTTTCCTCTAAATCCAAGAAGCCAATGATCTTTTCATTATCTTCATATTTCTGCATTTTCTAGAATGCCATGGAGTTGGAATCAATTGTATTCTTTTCAGACTGGCATCTTTCACCTAAAATATGCATCTTCTCATGACTTCAAAGCTCATTTATCTTTACTACTGGATAATATTAAGTTGTATAAATGCACTGGTTTGTTTATCCGCTCACAAATTGAAGGACATCATGGTTGATTCCAAGTTTTAGCAATGATAGATTAAGCTGCTATGTAAATATGTAAATAAATACATATGTTTTTATGCAAATATAAGTTTTCAACTCATCTGGGCATATAGCAAAGAGGGTGAATCAGAATTGTCTTATTAATGCACGTTTAATTTTGTAAGAAATGTCTGCCTCCCATAGTGGTTTTACAGTTCTGTGTCTCTGACCACCATGAAGTAGAGATTCTTCTACATCTCATCCTTTCCAGTATTTAGCCTCCTCAGTACTGGACTTTCACCATTCTCATATGTATTCGTGGTATCTCATTACTGCTTTAATTTGCAATTCCTAAAGATTGTGATGTTGAGGACCTTTGCATATTCTTATTTTTCATCTGTGTATCACCTCTGGTGAGGTGTCTGTTTAGATCTTTGCCCATTTATTAAACTGTGTTGTTCATTTATTATTTTTCAGATTTAAGTTTCTTCAAATAATTTGAATGCATCTTTTATGAGATATGTTTTTGCAAACAGTTCTCCCTATCACCATCTTATTTCCTTCTGACATTGTCTTGCATTGAGCAGAAGCTTTTAATTTTAATTAAGCCCAACTGAAGAAATTTTTCTCTTTCATGAATTTTGCCTTTCATGTTTGTATCTAAAAATTTATCACCAAACCTAAGGTCATTTGGATTTTTTCCCATGTTATCTAGAAAGTTTTATACTTTGGAGTTTACATTAATGCCTATGTTGTCTTTTGAGTTAATTTTTGTGAGAGGTATGAGATACATTTATACGTTGATGTTCAGTTTTCCCAGCACCATTTGTTGAAGAGACCACACTTTCTTCATTGAAGAGTCCCCCTCCTTTTGTTAAAATTTGTTGTGTGGTCCTGTGAATTTACTTCTGGGTCATCCTTTGTGGCATGTTCCAAATGCCACACTGTCTTGATTATTGCATCTTTATAAGTCTTAAGGTTTATGGTACTAATTTCTATCTCTGTTCATTTGCAATATTATGTGGGTAATTTAGTGCCTTCACCTTTCTATGTAAATTTTAGAACAAGCTTGTCAATCGCCACAGTGTAACTTTCTGAGACTTAAATAATATTATTATAATATTTTAATTAAAAACTTGTTGACAAATAATAATTGTTCATATTGATGCATGAAAATTTTAAATCTTGATTGGAATTGCATTGAATCTGTGGACTAAATTGGGAAAAATGGACATCTTATCAATTCTGAGTTTTTCTCTCTATAAATGTGAATCTCTTTATTTTTTAGTTTCTTAAAAATTTTAAACAGAGTTGTATTGTTTACCTCACATCCATAGTGACCAAATTTTGTGAGATTTAAGCCTAAGTATTTCATTTATGGAGATGCTAATGTAAATGCTATTGTGTTTTTAATTTCAAATTCCACCTGTTCATTGCTGGTATATAGGCGTGTGATTGACTTGTGCTCCTTCTGGAATCTATATCTTGCAACTTTGCTGTAATAGTTTATCACTTCTAGGAGTTTTTTGGCCCATTTCTGGGGACTTTCTCCATGGACATCCTATCATCTGTGAACAAAGATAGTTAACTTTCTTTTTCTATTCTGCATGTCTATTTCCTTTTCTTTTCTCAATGCATTACCTTCCTAGGATATCCTAGAATGATATTGAAAGAAATTGAGGAGAGGGCTGGTTCATAGTTGCCTTGTTCCTGAACTTAGCAGGATAGCTTCTTGTTTCTCCCCATTCAGTACAGTATTAGTTTTAGATCGTGTGTGTGTGTGTGTGTGTGAGTGTGTGTGTGTGGCTGTGTGTGGGTTTATGTTATTTATCAAGTTAAGGAAGTTTCTTTCAAATTTCTCTTCTAATTTGATGTGATTTCATTAATTGATTTTAAATATTAAACCAGACTTGTATACCTAGAATAAATTCTACTTAGTTCTCATGTAAAATTTCTTTTTATAAGTGTAGAATTTTATATGAATTTGATGTTTTGCTAGTGATTTTTGCATTTATGTTTCATGAAAGATAAAGCTCTGTAGTTTTCCTGTAATATCTTGTCTGGTTTTGGTATAAAAGCAATACTGGCCTCATATACTGAGTTAGGATAGATTTCCTTTGCTCCTTCCCTCTAAGGAACATTGTAGAGTATTAGTATAATTTCTTTTTTAAAATGGTTGGTAGAATTATCAGTGAACCTATCTGAGCATGGGATTTTCTATTTCCATAAGAGATAAATAATTGGTTCAGTTTTAATAGATATAGACCTGCACAGTTTTTTTTGTTTTGTTTTCTTGCGAGGTTTTGAAGATTATATCTTTACCCAATTGGTTAATTTTGCCTAAGTTATCAACTTTGTGTACATAGACTTGTTCCTAATATCCCTTCATGATGCATTCAATATCTATGGGAACTTTTTGTTAGTACCTCTTTTTTCTCATTTTTTATATTAGAACCTTGAATCTCCCACCCTTCCCTGTCCCCTCTTTCTTTTCCCCTACCTCCATCTTGCTTCCTCTTTATGTTATACTTGCTAGAAATGAGTGATCTTTTCAAACAATCAGCTTTTGGTTTTGTTGATTTTCTTGGATTTCAATTTCATTGATTTCTGCTCTCATTTTCAATATTTCTTTCTACTGCCTATTTTAGGTTTAATTTATTCTTCTTTTTCTCTTGGCTGAAAGTTTAGAATATTTATTTCAAGTAATTATTGATAATTTGTTATGTCTTTAGATTTCAATTGGATTTCATGTTCACAACATATAGTCTTTGTCTTTGAATTTCTGCTTTTGAAATATAATCCTAGGCATGGATTTTTTTTTTTTAGCATTTATCCTGTGCAGTGTTCTTTGAGTATCCAGTTTTATGGTTTGTTTTCTAACATTAAACTTGAGAAACTTGTAATTTTTTGTTTCAAACATTTCTTCTGTCTCTTTTTTCTTTCTTCTTCTTATATTATTCCCATTACAAGCAGTGATAACTATTTATTTATTCTACAGCTCTTGGATATTTTATTCAACTTTTCCAGTCTCTTTCCTCTTTCACCCTGTTTTGGAAGATTATATTGACATTTCTTCAGACTCACTCATGTATTCCTGAGCCATCAAAGATACTGGTTATTTCTATTAGAATGTTTTGATTTCTAGTACATCTTTTTCCTTAGATTTCCATCTGCCTGCTCACATTGTCTGTTCTTGCAATTTATCTACTTCTTTCCACTAGAGTCTTTATCATTTGAGTTATGGTGGTCTTAAATTCACCCACTGACAGTTCCATCCCTCTACCATATCTGAGACTGCTTATGGTACTTGCACCATCTCCTTTGCTTGTAAGTGTGCATTGCAATTTTTGCTGAGAGCTGGTTATGGTGTACTGGGTAAATAAACTGATGGATAAGGCCTATAGTGATGAGATATAAGGTGTGTGCAGGAAAGCTCTGTAGTTTCATGATTGAATGTCAGATTTTTAGTTGGCTGGGATTCCTGGGATGTGAACTTTGCAGGTGTTGCTCTTTCTTCTCACTCTTAGGGATGACAGAAAGTCTACACAGGGCTGGAGTATGGTGTTTCCTTTTTCTCAGGTCACTGGGTTCCAGTAAATTCCTTGTGGGTTAAAGTATCATAAATATATCCTCCTGAAGGATGACCTCATTAAGGATGCTCTGGCCATTTTCAGAATGATTGCTTTCCTTGTCCTCCTGCTAGAAGCAAAAGGAATTTTTCTCAGTCTTCGCCCTGAGACCATGTTGGGGCTCCTTGTGGAAAAACTTACAGAAGTCCACAGACTTTTCAAACCTCCCTGGGGACTTTTGTTTTTTCATTTTTCCTTAGACTTCTAAGTCAAGGCTTATGTTTTCCTACTTCAATCCCACAGGTGTTTCTGCTCCTAGATGTTAGCCCATGTGATTCCTGGGTCTATCTCTTCTGTCTGGGGGCAGCCCCCTGCATAGTGACCTCAGTTCTCTGATCTATGAGGAATGGTTCAGTTTCAGCTTGTTCAGGGTTTTCCTTCTTTAGAGGATGGGCATGATGATTTCCAAGCATTTTATATGCTGGAAGGAAATCTGAAAGTCTTAGTTTTCATTTTTTAGAAATGAAAATCATATTTTTAACATAATAAGTGGTATGAAAATCATGATTTGGGGCAGCTTGGGGAAATCAGGAAGCTTTGGACAGGGTCTTGGAATGAGAGTCAGGAGTTGTGATCTATATGTAACTTTCTGTAAGGTCTTAGCTTCATCATTCAAAGTATTTATCACCCAGTTTCCTCACCTTTCATAGATACACTAGGTTAGTTTGGGAATGACTTAAACAGTATGTAAAAACTCATAAGCATGAGTAATGATTGTGCTTGTTTCACTAGCAGGGAGAATACTTAACAGGGACTCAAATGACAAGGTCACTCATGGTGTACTCAAGAAGAAATCTGGAATTTTGCACACAAACTCTTTTCTCCTGGAACTCAAGTGCATTCAAATTTGTTATTCACTTGCAGAAAATCTACCACTGATCCAATAATTCTGAGTGACTCAGGATCCAGACCATTTTCATCTTGTGTTTCAAGATTCTTAATAAAGGGCTTTAGGGCTGGCTGTCACCATGAAACAAGAGTCAAACCATCTGCAATGGATATAAATGCTTTTAGCTTTAAACCAACATTTAACTTGTCTGTTCTAAGACATGGCCTGGCTTAACTGCACAGACTGGGAAACTTGGTAGATTTGAATGTATTCTGGCCCACACTACTCCTCCAAGATCAATAAATAGTAAGAGCAAAAGAGGACTACAATGTGTAGACAAACATGGAACGACTCTTTTCTTTGGGCTAGAGATGTTACAGATCCAGGGACTAGCAAAGACAATGTAGGACAATCTATGGTTTGATTTCCCTTTGACACAATAGTACCCACACTGATGATGAGGATGGTGGTGATAAAGATGATGATGAGGGTGATGGTGGATCATGAGACAGTAAAGGTGGTGATGATTATGATGGCGAGCAGGTGTGTGCCTGTGTGTTGTCCTTTAGATTCTAATTAAATTCACAATGTGGAATTCAAGACAAAGGTAGAAATATAAGGAGGAAGAAAAGTGCACCATAAATTAGCCAAAATGATATAAGAAGAATAATTATTTATAATTTTTATGTGGCTTAATTTTATGTTTTGGTATCTAAGAGGACCCTAACTGTGAGAGAGTTGCTGGGTTAGGATAAAATTATCTTCTGGACAGTTTCATTAATTATAAACTTTAGGATACTGTTCCACACCATTATGTTTATAAAATATCTCCAAGCCATGTCAAATATTTTTTGTCAGACAGGCTTCAGAAATCTTGACATCTCCCAAGAAAAGCATAAGCAGTTCTTAAATTGTAAAGGTATAGGGGACAGAGATATGAGTTTAGTGATACTGTGGGGAAAATATATGGGTTCAGGTGTGCTGGTTTTCTGAGGGCTGTGGCTTGCTTCTTCAAAAGCTAAAGCACTTCCATCATTAACATGCTGCATGAGCTTCATGGTTGACTTTTACATTATTGCTCTAGCTATTACTATGCATGCATTATTTATATGGTTGGCTATCATGGAAAAAAGGCAAGCAATTTACTTGTCAAAACACATTAGAATGCATGACTTTAAATCAGAGTCGCATGGGTTGGTAAAAAGCTATAATAAATGCACTTTGGCTAATATGTTAGTGTTGTGCAGTTTGAGATGGTCACTGTATTGACTGCGAAACCTATAATCATCTCTGGGACTCTTTGAGTAGAATAGCACACCAAATTATTTACACTGTGATTTTAATTGCATAATAGGAAACTCTACTATTATAATTTTTCTTTCCATAGATAAATTAACAGAAAATTATAAATTAAGTTCTTAATAATAGAATTATTGGAATTAATTGCATTATTTATTTATGTTCTAAACAGCATTCGAGATGCTTAATACTAAAATTATGCCATATAGGCATGAGTTTTTCTTGCTTTTTCTAGTCATTTAGCATTACCCTTGCTACACTTAAATTTCTTGTTACTGCATGAAGTCCCATGTTGTAACATAGCAAATGTTGCAGTAAATATCAGTCACTTTGCCACTTGGCTCTTAAGTGTTGGTTAGACCATCCTCAGATTCATCACATTTATAGGATGACTGCTGTGTCCATGGCAGCTGAAAGAGGTCAAATCAGAGCAATGGTTCAGAAACCTACTTTTCTTAAAAATCATTCAACTACTAAAGAGTTAGTGGAGTGGACAGGGATACTGAAAAGGTCAGCATTATGGAGGACTTTGCCTATGCAGGAAGAATAATCAAATTCATGCACAATCTAACCTTCTTTTGTCTGCTCTTCAACCAGCATTTTCCCACTACCTGGAGACCTTACAGGAATTAGGAGAATGGGATTCCATAATTGCTTGCATTGGAGAAGCCAGTGACTGAACCCAGTACTGCCAGCCAGACATTTAGATCAGTGTCATCAGAGCAGTTGTGGCTTCAATCCTCCTGATGTGACACAGCCAGGACTCATAACTTTCCCATGTGATGGAAATGGCTGATCCATAGACTGGAGTGCTTCTAACCACATGGAGAGATAAGTCCAGATTAGGAAAAAGGTGGGAAACTGAATTTAATTTCCTAAACTCTCTGTATAGAAAAAACCAGAAGCTTAGTACATGTCTTATAATGGAGTAAAAGAATATAATTTAACAACTATCATTGTTCAGGAAAAATCTTTAATGATCTATTTGGGTATGAAAAGATAGTCCTCAGGTTTGCTACAGAAAGAGAAGCAAAAACAAAGATTAGATAATGTTCAAGTGACATTATATCTAAACTAAAATGGAAGAATAAAGATGCCAAAAGACGGATACTATCATTTTCACCAAGAAGCGGATAATACATCTGCCCTTTTGAGAGAGTCAGTGCTTCTAAATGAGTCTGTTCATTGCACTGTGCTAAGTGAAAACATCATGTAGGTACCATTATTGTAAGTTCAAATCTGGACCCTAAGCAGCAAGAGTAGATAGTGTGGATTGGTTATCTATTGCCACTCAGTTCTGAATCCTTTAGAATCCATCATGTACTGACTCCTCTGTGGTGAGGAAGTGGGACCCACCATGATTTTTACTCCCCAGATCACACTGCCTTAGGGTTTCCTACTGGGTACAGCCAAAAAGAGGCACCAGGGGAGCTCAGAAAGCAGTAGAGAAGGAGTTTTAATTCATCTGTTGTTTCTGGAGGGACCCTCTCTCAGCTTTGGGAATGGGTCCTGGTAGCACAGTGGCTCCAGTTTGCAGCTTCTTTTAGCAACACCAGCCCCAATTTCTCAGATAAATCCTCTATGTTGAAAGATGGAGTCGGTTCTGTTTTGCTGGTGGGAGGATGGCAGAGTGCTCATCCCTAGGCGGGTGGGTGTGACTGGTGATGGACAGGCTGCAGCAGAGACAGAAAGCAGCACAGTGAGAGCCACCTGTCATGTCTAAAGAGCACACATGAGCCCACCCATGTCCTCCATCTCCCCCATCTCTTCATGCTCCACAAGGAGGAATCACAGGGGGCATGAGACAATGGAGAGGCAAGGACCTTCCTCACTGGGGCCATCTGGTGTGAAACACTTGAGTTGGGTGAGAACAATGCAATCTGTTCTAAAGCAGCTCCAAATTTTGATGTTGGTTTCAAATATTCTACTTTTGAAATTACTTCTGTGTTTACATTAGAAATATTCCATAGAGGTGAGAAGAAAACTGTGAGGAGGAAAGCGGTTATGTCCAAGGAACACTGACTTGGAAAGGGATGATTTCCAGATGTTGAGTAAAACAACCCAGTGGAGGGACTGTCCAAAGTGGGTTTTTTTTTTTTTTAGTTGTCAATGAACCTTTATTTTATTTACATGCCATGCTGAGAATCAAACCCAGTGACTCACACAAGCTAGGCAAGTTCTTCACCACTGAGCCACAATCCCAGTCCTCCAAAGTGTTTTTAATAACCTGAAAGAAAGAACTCCACTAGTTTGAAAGATTGGTTATATATATTTTTTTGAGTTTCATTGTCTTTACCACGTAATACAAACCTCAGTCTATAGTCACAGTCTATAAATGTGATTTTTATTTTGAATAAAGAAATTCAAGAATCTTTACAGATTAATCAAATGGGAAGGGCTTTGGGTCTGTTATAAATAATATTGCATAACAAATTATAAAACATGACAATATAATTCAAATTGTACACTATGTATGCCAAAGGCTGTAGACATGCATATATGTATATGTGCATATACATGTGTGTGTGTGTATTTTTAAATTTTCTTCAAATTGCACACATATACATGTGTGAGATGCAATATATTTCTTCATTTGTTGGAAAATAAACATTTTTATGCATTAAGTTTTGTATTCTAAGTATTTTAAGCTTAAATGAACTTAAAATTAAAAGGAGAAATACTTAAAATACTTAGAATACAAAACAATGTATAAAAATTTTATATATATGCACATATTTAAAAACCATATAGACATATGATATTGAGATATATTACATATATAAAGGATAAAATAGTTTATTAATTATGTGCATATATATATAATATATATGCCTTTATAAGTTTGGAATTCTTATGAGATGCACATAAAAACCTAGATTATATGACAGGGATTTGCTATTTGGAGAACAATTAAAGGACTGGAATAACCAAATCCAATATACCAATTTCATCTACCACTTCCATTTTTAATATTGTATATTAATAAAATGTATCTTTGGGGACATGCTATAAAGATAATAGTAATTAATGGAAAGAGGTACAGACAAATTCCAAATCACTAATGCATAAATATTCCTGCAATTCCTATTGGATAAATTGAAAATTTATGAATTTTAAGGAATCTACTGGTTAGGATGAATATGAATTTCATGTTTAGGAGTTTTGACTTTATTTGATATGCAAAGGTATTTGAAAGTCAAAAGAAAATGAAACATCATAAGCATTTCATTTATAAAGACTAAACTATGCAAAGGAATTAAAATTAGACCTTAAACTAGTGTATGACAGGAAGACTTGAATTGGTTTATTTAAATTGCTCTATATTATTAATCCATATTTTCAAAAATAACATCGCAAAATATGTTCCCTGCAGATTCATGGCTACTAAATGCAGAATGTATATACTTTAAAGTTCTGAATCTAAATGTTTGTTAGTTAGGCAAATGCATATGTTACTTATTTACATATACCCTCAAGAAGCGTGCATGATATTATCATCAGGAACACTGCATGCCAAGAGGAAAGACATTCATTGAGCATCAACGATATGCTAAGTATTTGAGACTTACATTGGTTTTATTTTCTTATTAAATCTTACCAAATCCCATCAGTATTCTGCACTTTGATGCCTTTTTCATTGTTATTAAATTCATACTGCTAACATTTTATAGCACTTCAGATAAGGCAGTGAATTTCTTTGAAACCTAAATGGAACAGCAAAATACTTATTCAGCTGGATTTCAGGACTGGTTTGAACCTTCAGAAATTTCAGGGAAGTGGGATGCACTAATCAGAAAATGCCACTTGATTCCAAATGTGTGTTTTCCTATCACCAAAGCGAGAGCTTGCAAATCATAGACACATCACACTCTGCAGCTGGCAATGGTTAACACGGCGTGGGGGAAGCGGGGGATGTTACCTGTGGTGGGAGAAATAAAGTGTTTTATAATTATTTCTATTTCATAAGAAATTAGATAAGATGTGCCCGGGCTCTCTCTGAAAAGCAGGAGAGTGCAGGATACGCTAAACCTAGGAGAATTAACAGAAATGGACTTCACAGGGTGGGATAAGGCCTGACAACGCCACGCAGGTGCTGGACACGTGGACATGAAGGAAAGAGTTGGAATGTAAGTGAACTGCCGTCGAAGACAAATGAGGTCCACTTAGAGAAAGTGCCCCAGCCTGGCCTGACATGTGATGGGTTCAGAAAACATTCCTCTAGAAGCATGCGGATCAAGCTCCTCCTCAGAAGCAAGATGAACAGGAGGAACCTGGAAGAATTCAGGAAGGATGCGAGACAGTCCAGTGGAGAGCGAGCCGGGCAGATCTGTCCCAGTTAGTACCACGTGACAGCTGGCAAAGGCAGTTTTATAGGTAGGAAGCACCTGGGCACCAACAAGAGGAAGAAGTCACTGGGGATCCAGGATCCACTCAAGGAAAGGTGAAAATGCGCACACCATCCAGGCGCTGCTGGGCTGAGTGAAGGCTGTGCCTGGCACACGGGAGGATGAGGCGTTGACTGCATCATAGCGCAGGCTTCCCCTGATTGGCTGAGAAAAGCAGAGCATGTGATGGGCGTGGGCGAAGGGCGGGTCTGGGCGGTGCATTAAACAGGAGGAAGCTCCGGGTGAGCTCCAGGGATCCCAGTAGGTCGCAGCACCAAGGAGAGAGAACTACTTAGCCTTTCTTCTTCTGGTGAGAATAGGGAGTCTGAGGTGCTGTATCCTGAGTGTTGAGTTAAAGGCGCAGCCCCTACTGTTCAGGGCCTTGCCCTTGGTGAGTGTGTAGCTCCTGGTCTGGTCCAGGTCAAACCCAAAGGAGGGACAGGGGCGAAAACACAGCAACTTCTAGCTGAATGGCTCAGGTTCTGCTGAACCTTGTAGACTTTGTATTTTACTCATCTACACATTGTTTTGTGAAAATCCACAAAGATATTTATTCTTTATGCTATTACCCCTCACCCCACAATTTATTTTATCATTTTTTTTGGTGTTTACTTATTATGAGCAGGAATACACAAAATAAAATAATCTTTTCCAAATTTCCCACAGTAGAAAGTTACCTTGACAACTTCAATGAAAAAGAATTTGCTATGTATTTGACCTCTGATCTTTTGCTTTCAGAAATAATGAAGGATTCTATATAAAGCCTCCAAAGACTTACAAAAATGGAATGGCCTGCCCCAAGATAAGTATTTTTTTTAGCTCAAAGTTTGTGAAGTACAAGAGGACCATGCTAAATCCTACACAGAAACAGATGGATTTTTGAAACTATTACTTTTCAAGGTTGAGTTTGTCAAAATTCCTTTAGCAAAAGTTTTATTACAATCGTCTAACATCAGAGGATTGTACATTTAAAAAAAATCTTTGCTACTATTCTATTTAGAAGTGGCATCTAATGGAATCTTCACTTTTCATTTCTTTGTTAATAGCCAAGGTGAAAGAGGCTCTGTCCCCATGTGGAAAGTTCTGGATTGCTCAGACCCCTTTCTGCCAGGTGGCATCTCCCAGGCCTACCTTGTACCTGAGTTCTGTCCTTCTCAGGAAGCTGACAGTCACTGACATGTTCTATGACCAAGTGCTGGTTGAAATCAGGTTTTATTTTTTTAAACTCAGTAAGCTTTTCCCATGAGGAAAGCAGAGAAACATTATTCACCATTTCGTTTTCTATAGTTTAATTTTCCCTTAGAATTCTATTTTGAATAGTATGATTACATATTTTTCATAAAACCAATATTCTAGTTGCATTTATTAAATAATTCAGGCTCTGCATTATTTTGCACTGTCTCACTTTCTAGACATAAAATGAAATGCCTAATTGAAGTTTTATATATAAAGCGGGGCATTGTAAAACAATAATGAAGAGTCTGTGTTCATCGTTTTTATATTCACCTTCTCCCCTGTGCTTGCTTTAGCATTATATTAAGATTCTTAAATTTTTCTTATTTTCTTATTTTACTCTGTTTTCATATTTGTTAGGAAAGCTCTTATTTTTTAAAATATACACAATTTTAGAAGATCAGCCTCTTCAAATTAATTGATCTTTCTGAATTGAAACAATGCATAGTACTTCATTTGAATATTATTTTGTAAATATGAGGTGAGTTGAATTTTGTAGCACTTTTACATAATTCCTCTGCATAGCTTATTGAGGTTATTCCTACTTTCATACATTTTTTTTTTTTACACATTTGATTGCTGGGAGGACTTCAGAATTTAAAAATCAATAACCACAGGAGTTATTTATTTATTTATTTTAATTTATTGTTTTAGACATACATGCTAGTAGGGTGTATTTTGACATATTATACATATATATGATTCCAATTAGGATCCCTATTTGTGGTTATGCATTATATGGAGTTACACTGGACTTGTGTTCATAAATGAGCAAAGGAAAGTGATATTTGGTTCATTCTATTGTCTTTCCTATTCTCATCTCCACTCCCTTCTCTTTATTCCCCTTTATCTAATCCAATGATTTCTTCTCCTCCTTCTCCCTTTTTGTGAGTTAGTAGCTCAGCGGCAAAGCATTTGCCTCAAATTCAAAAAACCCTGGATTTGATCCTCAGTTCCAAAAAAAGAAAACACAAAAAAAGAAAAATAAGAATCCCACATCCCCCCCAAAATTGAGAAAGCAATCCTTTATGAAATATCATCCAGCCATAAAGAAGAATGAAATTATGGCATTTGCCAGTGAATGGACTGAACTGGAGAATATTATGCTAAGTGAAATAAGCCAGTTCCCAAAATACCAAAGGCTGGATGTTCTCTCTGATATGTGGATACTAAATCCACAGGAGTTATTTAAACTTAAGTTTAAGCACATCATATTTAAATAAAATCAGAAAGAGTGACACCATCCACAATTCAAGACTCAATAACCATATAGGGATAGTGCCTACTCAGTGGACTCTACAGACACAGAACAAACCTATTATTCCTGAAACTACTCTGGGAAACTCCAGTTTAGATAGTAGACAATTTGTGCAGTTACAGTAGATTAGCATATTTTTAGAACATGGAATGTCTTTATATACAAACTTAAATTTTAAAGGTAACAAAACTAGATAGGAAAATATTTTGCATTAAAAGGAAAGAATGATTCTCAATTTCAACTGGACTTGGAGAAAGATGCAATATAAACAGAGAAAGCCAAAGTTCATAATTTCACTGGAGAAAATATGCCAAACTAAATTTTTAGGAAAATCATGGAAGGAAAACTTGAAAAACCAGGCACAAATAAATTTGAAAATTTAAATTCTAAAACATTTAAAAATGCATGACAGCAAAACTAATACAAGAAAACACAGACTATTCCAAATGTGTTTATAAAATTGAATCCACAATTTAAAATAATAGCACAAGAACAGAGGGAGTGAAGCCACAAAATAAAATTGAAAATAGTGACACCAACCACATTTCAAGGTTCAGTAACCATCTGTAGGTCCAGATGGCTACAGCAGTCAATGAAGCAAATATTAAAGTAAGGAATATATCAGCCACACACTGATAGGGCCAGAGAATAAACAAAAAGGGAGTGAGGGTCTTAACAGTTCATTTCTTAAGGCCAACTTCTTCCTGATGTGAGAAACTTCGAAGGAGAGCACAAGGAAGGAGATTAACTTCACCATGAACTGAGATGCAAAAGCATAAACTAAATATTAACAGATGATAGAACCATACAGAGAGTATAATTCATCATGGATCAGTTGGATCGTTAGTGTGAGAGTAGTTAAGTAAAATTCAATCTGTGTAATTCACTGAGTGTCAGAGAGAAGGAGTAAAATCCTGAGGACCTCAAGAGTTACTACTGCTCAAGTGTTCAAGTGTAAGCCTTATTTGAGTGATTCTCAGCAAACCACAAATGAAAAACTGAAATAAGACATGAAAAAGAAATGCAAGTTATGAAGAACAGAATTTAGAAAGAAACCTATCAACATTTTCAGATGCTGTAAGTGAACATGGAAAATTTGAAAATGTGTGTAAATTCATAAGAGAATTTTTCAAGTCCACTCAGTGCAAAATCTCCATCAATACAAGTGGCATACCCACATTTCCTGCTTGCTTTTTAAAAAAAATTTCTACTTTTCAAATTTGATACTCATGATCACAAGTAAAATAATCTATAAATTATTCAAAATGAGAAGCAGTAGCAGTTCCTTTCCTGACCCCCAAACATTTTAGAACTTAAATTTGACTTTCCAAATAAAATAGTTTTAAAATTTACACTTTATTTTCTTTGGTTATTCAAATTCTGATTGAAATATCCAGATTTTACCAGGATTTCTTTTTTATGTTTTTACTTGGTGTCTCCAAATTTGAAGGATAAAATTATTTGTGCTTTTCATGTATAACATGGTGTTTTGAGGTGCATAGCTGCGCGCGCGCACATACACACACACAGAGTATGATGATTAAATCTAGCTAAATAATCTTTCAATGTTAAAAATTTTATAATGATCCTTCACTTTATTACATTTATACTATAACTTCTCATCTCATTCTCTTACCTTTTCTGTATTTTATTCTTACAGAACTGATAGAGTTCACTCCAACAATTAAATAATTTATTTTATGTATCCAAGAATGTGTCTATTTTCTGAATTTTAGTTTTCTCCTATTTATAACAAACATTTAATTGATATTTCTAATTAAAACATGATCATTTTTCAAAAAAATACATAAAAGAAAAATTTTAAGAGACCATCTAAGTTTATCACATTCTGTAATCACAATTATTTGCTATTTCAATAACTTTTTGCATAATTCTAGGCATAAACATTTTACTACTTTTTTAAAAAAAATCATTAGCTAATACAGAGAAATATAATCTCTGTATGTATTAATGGGGTACCACATAATGTTTAATACATGTATATATTGCATAATGTTTAAATCAGGTTAAATATATTTATCTCCTCAAACTTCTGCCATTTCTATTCAAAGTTAGTGAAAACTTTTATATCCCTTCTTCTAATAATTTTTAAATGTGCAGTACATATTGTTATCTATAATCACCATACTGAGCAATAGTACACTTGAAATTTTATGTAAGAATCCTATGTACTTAATTTTTTTCTTAACCATCTTCTTTATTCCTGCTTATCTCTTTGACTGTAAGAATTCCTTACCCCAACATTTTCTATACATTGTCTGTCTTATCTAATCTAATCTTCTCTTTTTTTCATATTTTTAACAACGTGTATCTTAAGAATTTTGCTGATGTAAGTTTTCTTGTCAACTTTTCAATGGTCGCAAAAGTCTCATAACAAACATAGTTGAATATTCACTTTACTCTAGAGTTACCTTTCATTCTTTTTTTTTCTTTCAATGACAAACAGTATCACAATTATTTCCTGGATGCAGACTTGTCTGTCTATCAAGAACAGATGCAAAAGAATTGAAGGAAGACCACAGTAGGTACTAGATAGATTCAGTTTCCAGTTATGAGTGACTAACTGCAATTTCAGATGTACTAGTTATGACTACAAAGACTGTTCCATGTCATATGGCACAGGTCAATGTGTAAGAAAGCTCCATCCTCCATATATTTCAGAAGAGAAGTGTGTATTCATGAATTATTATTTGTGTGAAAAATCAATAGACTTAGAAGGAGGCTTTCTTGTCACTTTAATTTGCATTACAATGACTGTAAATAATTTGTTCTTTTTTCCCAATGTTACTGACCTTTTGTAATTCTTTTGGCTATTTGTAAACATTTTTCTTCCAGAATAATTTAATATTTCAATTCCATAGTTCGTTATATTCTTCACAAAAGCAAGCAAAGCAAGAAACAAAGCAAATCTTGCTGAGATCTTATAATAAACTGCCATATGATTTGTCTTCCAATTTGAATTCAAATGTTATGTTTATATGATGGAATTTTATGTATCTATTTAAATGAGTTTTAGGAGACATATAGCAGTATTAAAACTTTTGCACACATCAACACTTAGATTCACACCTGAAATTGTCAACAGATTCTGTCTCCAGATGTCTTGTGCAGAGGTTACATTTTTCTTTGCTTAT
>JAJEJO010000207.1:462469-559407 GCA_020662805.1 Glaucomys volans
GTTCAATGAATCAATAAGTAAAAAAAAAAAAAAAAAAATTTAGACAAGAGTTAGAAGACTTTAATCTGTGCAAACTACCATTATAACATATAATTGAAGAAAAAATTTGTTATCAGAAAGACAAAATCAGTAAGGTTCAAATAAATGAAAAGTAGACATCTATGTAGATAAGAAGCTGGGTATCAGAAAGCATCTCAATAATTCTAAATTTTATGTGAAAACATAATTCTAATAAAAATTTTAAAGTGCATTTCTTTAGAAATATAGTATGTTTATGATTAAAATGATACTTCTAAGAATAAACAGAAAATTCAGGAAAGAAGTGAAAGAATCATCATCAACTTTAAGTGTATGTAAAATGAACATCTCATAAATTTAAAATAATCTTCAGGCACAGGAATAAATAGATGATTCAAAGAAATAAATATTAATTACCAGAAATAGAACCAGTTTCTGTAGAAATTATTTATAGGTCAAAGACTCAATCTTTGTAAAAAGTTTAAAGCACAGTGGTTATGCACAGTCATGGGCTTTGGTATTTGGGTGGCCCTGGGACCAGCAGTGGAAAGGAAGTAAGCAGGCAGTCCCAGGAAGAGGAAGACACATCCTCAGGCATCATGAGGGACCCGTTTCCTGTCATCTGGTCACTGTTACCTGTGGATGGTTTTGTTCCTATGTCCTAGGTTAAACAAAAAAAAAATAATGTATTTTTAGGGTGGTTGTAATCTGTTTGGGGGCTCTTTTCTGGCTCCTCTTGAGTTAGGTAACTCAGTTGAAATGGTAGCTTACGATAATTGTAAGTGCAATAAAAAATGTATATTCAAAACATGAAAATTAGAATTCTGGAGTCACAATATGCTTTTACTCGGCAGGAATTGCAAAGACGCTCTGCTGGGGCAAAGCTCTGAGTTCCTAGACTGGACTCTTGGAGGGATTGCCGAGTCCCCCTTTCTCACTGCCCTTCATCATTCTGGGGTCCTCTGGAGCAATTCCCCTCTGTGTGGCCTTGCATGGTCACCTCTTAGGTGCAAGCTGCAGATTTTGGTCCCATCCAGGGTTCTGCTGTTTGGACAGCTGCCTTCTGATGCTAGAAGTTTGGCTCATGATTGGCCTTAGGAATCAATCTGCACTGAATGGTTCTCATTGTTGGCAGGTTCCACTGCAATTCATTCCTGTAAAAGCTTAGCAAATATTCCTGTTCCTGCTAACGTAAGCCCCACAGGTCTGCAGTCTTATGAGCTGAAGGTCTGATATCCCCTTTTGTATTCTGACATCTGCTATTCTCTTCCTGCTGTCAAAACCAAGGCAATGGGTGGCATATATTTTAGGTTCCTGTAGTGGCACTGTGACACTTTCAGATACCAATTAATGTTAATACATATGAACCTCAAATAGTGAAGAAATATTTCTATCTCTAGCTCCATCTATTACCTTTGTATTCCATACCCTAAAACTATAAATTTACTTTTACAGCACGAATTTTTTTATTGATGTCCTTTTTATTGGCACATTATAGTTATCCATAAAAGTGGAATTTATTCATACATGCACACGACATAATTTGGCTAATTTCATTCTATTGTCCCTCCCCTTTCTCATCCCACCTCCCGTCCCCTAGTTACACGTCCTCTATCCATGTTTCTCCCTTCTATTTCACAAAATGCCCCCATTTTAATTCCTCACTTCTCACTAGCATTTGTATTGGTTCTTTTTAGTTATACATGACAGTAGAATCCATCTTGACTTAAATATGCAAACATGGAATATATGCTCTTCTAATTCAAATCCCCAAACCTCTCCTTCCTCTTCCCTCTCCCCAACTCCTGCTCCCATCCCTCCACTGATCTTTCTGCCATTTACTCATACTTAATTTTTTTTTTGGTACTGGAGATTGAACCCAGGGGCACTCCACCACTGAGCCACATCCCCAATCCTATTTTGTATTTTATTTAGAGACAGGGTCTCACTGAGTTGCTTAGGGCCTTGCTAAATTGTTGAGGCTGACTTTGAACTCACAATCCTCCTGCCTCAGCCTCCCAAGTGCTGGGATTACAGGCATGCACCACCTTGCCTGGCTACTCATACTTAATTTTTAAAAATTAACATCTTGTGGATATGCACAATGATGAGATTCACTGTGGTATATTCACATATGTACATAGGAAAGTTATGTCAAGTTCATTCCACTATCTTTCCTGTTCCTTTTCCTCCTCCTCTCCTTTATTCCCCTTTGTCTGTTCTGTTGAAAATTCTGTTTTCCACACCCCCACACACATTGTGGATTAGCTTCCACATATCAGAGAAGATATTTTGACCTTTGAGTTTTGACAGTCTCCAGATTCATCCATTTGCTGACAAATGACAGAAAGCCATTCTTCTTGATGGCTAATAGTCTATTATGTATATATACCACAGTTTCTTTATCCATTCATCTATTGAAAGGCACCTAGGTTGGCTCCACAGCTTAGCTATTGTGAATTGTGCTGCTATAAACATTGATGTGGGTGCATCACTGTAGTACGTTTGCTTATTTTAACTGGGTCAAATGGTGGTTTTCATTCCTAGTGTTCTGAGGAGTCTCCAAATAGCTTTCCAGAATGGTTGCCCCAGTTTGTGGTCCCACCAACAATGCATGATTGTACCCTTTTCCCCACAGTCTTTCCAACAGTTATTGTTACTTGTGTTCTTGACAATTGCCATTCTAAGTGATGTGAGAGGAAATCTCAGTGTAGTTTTAATTTGCATTTCTCTGACTGCTAGAGATGTTGAACTTTTTTCATCTAATGTTGACTGTCCATATTTCTTCTTTTAAAAAGTGCCTATTTAGTTCAATGAATCAATAAGTAAATAAAAATAAATAAATAAAAAAAAAGTGCCTATTTAGTTTCTTTGCACATTTTTTTAATTGGGTTGTTTTCTTGGTGTTAAGTTTTTTGAGTTATTTGTATATACTGAATGTTAACACCCTATCTGAGGTGCAGGTGGCAAAGAATTTCTCCCATTCTGTGGGCTCTCTCTTCATGCTCTTGATTTTACCCTCTGCTGTGAAGAAGCTTTTAAATTTAATGCCATCCCATTTATTGATTTTTTTATTTTACTTCTTGTGCCTTCAGAGTCTCACTGAGGATGTCAGTTCCTCAACCAACATGTTGGAGGGTTGACCTTACATTTTCTTTTAGCAGTTTCAGGGTTTCTGGTCTAATTATTAATTTCCCTTTATTTCCCTTTAGACTCTATAGGGTGAGCTAGATTTTCAGAGCACAGGCACCTCTCACCCATGGTGTCATCCAGCCCTGTTTTTCTCTCTTGCTTCCTTGCCATCTTCTATTGTGTTGCCACTTGAAAGAGTGAGCTCTATGGTCACCATGTCTTTGCTTCATGGAACAGTGGACAGACAAGCTGAGGACAAGCAGCTTTCTTGTAGGAGCAGGATGAGAAGTCACACTCATCACCTCTGCACACACGCAGGTAGTCAGGACTTGACACCCAGGGAAGCCCAGATCTATGAACTCCTGCCTATTGAAAACCAGCACTCACACAGTGTAAAAGAAAGGATGATAGTAACATTGGAGTGAGTCTGGTAATCAGTCAAAGAAAATATTGCATGTCAACAGGTAAAAGACAGAATGTTCATTTAGTTTTCATGTAAATGTTTGGTAAAATTCAGACTAAAGTCAAAATACAACAAAATTTTCCATTCTCTGACTTCTGCTTTCTACCAGCATAATTCAAGGATGATCAAAGATATTATGGATAAATAAAACATAAATTTAATAGAAGGAAATGGCATAATCATTTTCATGTTATTAATGCGACAAAAACATTTAGGAATGTTAAAACAGTTTAATTTTTTGTGCATAGACATTTGGAATTTTAACACAGAAACACAGACATGTCTACCATGTGTTCATGAACACACACACACACACACACACAGTGTCAGAAACAAGTGACAACTGGCAGAAGCATCTAGAATATTCTTTGGAGAATAGAAGTTCATTTTCATTTCCCTTAACACATGAACGAGTCTCATAAAGAAATGTGAGCAAATACTCAAATAATCCAAGAGGAGTGGACTAGAAAAGTGCAAAAGGAAAAGAAGAAAAATGACTCTAAATATAAACAGATAATAATGCCTTTTCTTTTCCTTTTGCTCTCTAGTCTGCCAAAATCAGAACATTTCATTTTATAATGAAATGCCCATCATTAGTGGATCACAAATGGGACCCTCTGTAAGGGCATTTTGTCAAGTATTCCTAAGAACACTTCCTCTTGGTCTGAAATCTTGCTAGACTGAAGCATCTTCTGATCTGCTTGCACATGCTCAGAGTGCGAACTTACCCACAGCCTCGTGTGCTGCACCAGATCCTGGGGAGGATGCAGACTCTGGGCCCTACTTGCCCTTTCTTTTTCTCCCCTCCAATGCGCTTCCTCTTTTCAATCTCATTTATTGGTTCTCCCTCATCCCTCTACCACTTATTGTTGATGCTTTCCATACTTCAACCCTTGGAATCCTTCTCTCCTCTCCTTCTCATTCCATAGGGGATCTCATCTACTCTTATAGCATTAGGGGACCTCAAATGATGATATCCTGAAATTATACCTTCAGCCTGAGATTTTCCCTAGATGCAAGACTCATGTTTCCTGGATCCAAGACTCATATATCGAGAAAAGGAAAAAACGTGAATATGTTAAACACTACTTAACTTTACACTTACAAAATGACTTGGTAAAAAAAATAAATGCATCAGAGTTTTCAATAAATTTGGTGATATGTGATTTCTTTATAAAGGTCATAGAAGAGTATAAGGCATAAATTGAACAATTAAAATTAACTGATTAAAATGCAGATGATAACTATGAAGATGCAAAGAGTGCTATGAAAATTAAATAAGTGGAGCAGCTGACTTAGTCTAGGGTTCCTCTAATGTGTACAAAATTAATTATCTTATAAAAGCTTAATTATATGAATTATTTATAAAGTACTCAATATACATTTCTCCTATAATTATTCATAATGCATTATATCATTGCCTTTTCATTTTGAATTTTATAGTGCTGTCATAAGGATTTAGTGGTGGGGTGTTTGCAGAATGACCCTTACAATACCTGCCACTGTAAAGAGTCAATAAAAAGCAGCAGTACCTACTGTCCCTAATGGTGGTGGCAAGAAGATAGTAGCAGCTTATATTCAATGTAAACTTACCTGGACATTTGGAATTGAAATAACAGTTGCAAGCATTTTCATAATCATGAATAACTTCACAAATTCTTCTATGTGATGTGCTTACGACATGTGACTGGCTCATAATTAGTGCTGTATGCAAGGTGCCCTTATTATTAAGCATATTACAATTATGAATATTATTGTGATAATTATTAGTAATATTGTTTGAGGCATTTTTTAGGCAAAAAAAAAGCTTAAAATTTCTGAACAGACAAAAACTCGTATTTTTAAAAGAGTTTATTATTGGAAAATTCTGCACGTGCTTCTGATGTGCCTTGATCATGGTTCCATCTATTCTTCTGTGTTTATTTTATACGTGCTCATCCTCTCCCCATACTTAGATACCTGTTTAAGTTTCTCTAGTATCTTGTTCCTGGCATGACTTTTTTGTAATAAAAAGTAGTATTTTTGTTTTATTTTTACTTTTTCTTTCTAAAGACATGTTGAACTTATCCTTACTCATCATTGAGTTTTCCAATAGTTTATTCCTTAATTTACAGAAAGTCTCTATTTTATTTTGTTTTTCTTTGCAGGACTGAGGATTGAACCCAGAGGTAATCTACCACTGAGCTACATCCACAGCCTTTTTACATTTTTAGGATTGAGACAAGGTCTTGCTGATGTGCTGAGGCTGACTTTAAGCCTGAGATTTTCCTGCCTCAGTCTCCCGAGTCTCTGGGATCATAGGCATGCACTGATGTGCCCCACTAGAAAATTTCTATTTTCTGTCAAAAGATGACCAATTTCTTGAAATTTTTAATGTTGTCTTGTTCCCCATCGCTCTCACTAGAGGTTGGATTCTTTGTGCCATTTTCTTTTATGCCCGCAAAATGGTGTGTGTACAAACACATATGTGCATATAAAGTGACCTTGGATGCAGGCTTCAATGGAAGGCAGACATTGGACAGTCAGGTGGCTAATCTCAAAAACGTATACTCACTCAAACTTATCAATAATTGTCATATGCCCTTGGAATGCTTGAGAATAGTAAATATTTTCCAACATCAAACTGGGAAATACAAATTTTTGAGTTCCAAAGATTTGTTTTATTTAATTATTAAAATACAGTAGTGTTAAGATGAGTGGTTTCTGTAAATGCACATTTTAGTTTCTAGGTTAGAAATCAGAATATTCAACCTGTTGAAGTCTAATGCAGATAATATGAAGAAAAATAAATCAAATAATTAGAAATTATAGTAATGGTTATGCATTTGGAACATAGGTATAATAATAATATATCTCAAATTAGACCAAGACATCGTGATAGAAGTTTTCTCAACCCTTATTTCAGTTGGTAAATAGTACTTTATGTTTTGTAACAGTGTGTAATGAAGTAAAAAAAGAAAATATTTTAGGCAAAATATCAATTTTTTTAATTAAATTTTTGTCTCCAATGCACGACATGAGAATATATGATCCTTGAGGAACACCAGCACCTAGAAAGAGGCCTGGGGTATACTGGATATCATGTATGTGTTCAATAAACAAATAAACAAATGACTAATTATGGTTCATGCATGGATCCATCTTCCTAAGAAAGTCAGGTCCCACCAGGTGTGCAGGGTCAGATGACATGATGGTATAGCTGTTCCAGGTGCAGAATGAATACATTGTTGACAGAGATTGTTTTGTGCAAGAAAAGGGAAGAAACACAATGGGAAGAGTGAGCAGTTAGAAAGGAGGCAGCTGGAGGAGCAGAGCACTTTCAAAAGCATTTTCTTGCTTTTTTCTCATTATGTATATTATTTATAGCATTTTTAGATGGTATGTGCTTATGACCTAAATCACATGAACATGAGAAATGGCAAAATCCATCAAGAGTTGTAGATTTAGTAACACAGTGGGAAGAAAAATTCCACTACAAGCTAAATACATGCAAAAATAAAATGTACTTATCTTCTTGTGCAACGATGTTACTACCCATAACCAACATCAGAATCTGGCCGTTTGTTGCCTCAAATGTCTACACAGTTAGAAATCTCTTGAAAAATACTTTATGCTTAATTCTGTTTTAATTTGAGAGAATATCATGGCTTTTACTTGTGATGCTATCTGTACAAAGCATAGACATTTGCCCCCAAAAATGGATTTAATGCAACAATCACATTTGTGAACAAAAATGATTCACTGGGCAACGTGCATGATGGTGAACAGTTCCTGTACCCCAGGTTGCAGATTTAGAACAAATTGACTGCTCAAAGATAAATTCCTGAAGCTGGAGAAGGGGTCAGTGCCCATAAAAACACTGGCATAACCTTAACTCCAGAGATATGAATGGTTTGCCACAGCAACAATTATTTCATAATGTGCGGGAGAGTTTATCAGGCTAAACAGACCAGATGGTGAAATGAATCCTTAAACTGAAAAACAGAAAGGCATTTTTAAAGTGTCAAGGAGGAGATAAAGTCATCTACACGTTTCTGTAGAGAAGATGCAAGAATGAAAAATCTGAAAAGCAAAACATGGCATGTAAAGAGAACACTACACACACACACACACACACACACACATGCACAGTTCAGGATCCTGTGATGATAAAATCTGAAAATTAAAAAAGCACTAAACTTTTGGTCTCCATGGATTTATTACATTAAAAACAAGGGGAATGCTTACTGTGATGATTGAAAACAGTTCCGTGTAATTCTGCATAGTGTTTACTCATGCTAGTATTTCTTCAAAACAGCAAGAAAAAAAGAAAAAAAAAAACTTGTTTGATTGGCAGAAAGCACCAGTAGAGCAGAACAACTCTTTGCTACTGTTAAACGATGGTAGTTGCCAAAATACATGCCATTATGGAATGATTTGGGAATAAAAGTGACCAGGAAAAAAAATTGTATGAGGATATCAGTGAAGTTAAATTTAAAAATAGATAGATCTTCTAAGTTCCTTGGTTTTCTTTTCAACATAATAATCAGAAAAGAACTTAGAAAATATGAAGAGCAGAGCTAAATTGTCCATGGCGCTGCCCTTACTTCCCGAATAAACAACTTTACCTGGCGATGGAAGGGACAGGTGTTGGTCAATCTTTTGCTGATTAGCAAATAAAAGACCAGTGAGCCTCCACTGCATGAAAAATAGGGGCCTGACTGGAATATGGCATCTGCTCTCCTCTAATGTCATTTCTTCAGCTTAATTGCTTTCCCACAGCAATCCCTGGGTTTTTCAGAAGCCTTCTGTCCAATATTTAGCTACAGAAGATTCTCCCAGACCTCTTTATTAGTGCCAAGAACAGAATGTTTAAAGTTTATGCCCATATATAACATTTTGTATTTAATGTGAAGGTATGTTTTCAATATATTGATCATGTTTGGCTAATGGTAAAAAAACCAGAAATATCTTTGAACATGTATTAAAATCTAATTCCAGGACTTTACCTGGAACTTTAGTAAATACACAAATGCATACCATACACACACACACATGCACACCCACACACCCACACACACACATTTTGCTATTCCATCTTGATTTTTGGAATTCAAATTTTGTTATAGCACAAAGACTGATTCTCATTAGAGATTTGGGAAATTTGGAGAAATCAAAATGAAAATTATGGTCATTTAGAGTCAAAATGTGCTCATATTGATGAAGAAATATATAGGGGTTTCATTTATAATTCTTTTATTTAAAGAGAGTGAAAAATGTTAGATTAGAAAACAACATTTTCATGAGCCCAGAGGATTTAGATTAAAATCACGTCCCATTTTTAGAAGTGTCTGGGATCTTTTCAGAATTTAAATCTCTATAAACAATCACATCACTGTTTTCTCTTAGCCCCTCATTCCCTTTTTTTCTGTCCTAGGTTTTATTTCTGAATCCATTCAATTGTATGCTGAATCATTTTGGTCCATTTCTGAATGTCAGAAACCAAAAGATCTGTTGTGTTTCAAATTTTTCAAGACCTCAGGAATTTTGCTACCTGGAATTTTTCCAGTATAAAAAATTATACTGGATAGTTGACATTTTATTTTCAAATGTTTTAATTTTAGGAGCAGATATCTTTGTTCTGTGGTGTAGAAGGAGCATTGTGGCAATTCATTTAGACTCACAGTGTTCTCTCCTATGACATAAGTAAAAGATCCACTCAGTAAGAAGGGTTATCAGGAGCAATGTATGTTTAAGGCTGAATAATATTCCATTGTGTACCCACATACAATGAAGCACTACACATATATTGTCTTTATTTGTAGTAATTCATATAGAAACTCTATTTCTAGTAATATGTATAGAAGCACTGTATATTTACAGTAATTGTTAAAGGTGTAACAATTTCTTCATGCAGCTATCAATAGACACATGTCATTCTGTGGCGTCTATTGTGAATAATGATGCAAAGAATAAGGGGGTGCTGATATCATCACAAAGTGGTGATTTCTGGCTGTTCCCATAAAGCATTATGCTAAGTGGAATAAATTACATATAGAAAGAAAAACAGTGTGCAATGTTACTTACCTGTAGGATCTGTAGAAAACTAGGACACACAGAAACAGAGTAGAAAGATGGTTACCGGGGATGGGGGGCGGGGTGGGGGCAATATGGAGAAATGTAGGCCAGGGGACACAAATGTGCAGATGTGTACTTTGAACACGTTCTTGAGAGCTAGTGCAGTAACAGGGGTATAGTTAATAAACTTGATTTTGTATATTGGATTTGTGCTCAGAATTTTTGAAGTATTTTTACCACACACAAAAGAAGGAGTCACATTATATAATGGATGCCTTGATCTGCTTGACTATAGTAACTGGCTCACTTCGTGTGTGTGTGTGTGTGTGTGTGTGTGTCTATAGTAAAGCATCATGTTGTACACTTGAATATACTCAAGAAGAAAGAGTGGAAGACTTTGCGAATTTGAATGTATTGAAATATCTTAAATAAACAACTGAGGACTTAAATAAATTTTTATTATGTTAATTAAAATCCCCCCCCCTCTACTTTAGTTTAAATTTCTTTACCCATAAACTGATAGTTTAGTTGAAGAATAGGCATTATGATGCAAATGTATTAGCATTGTTTTATTTTTTAACGTAGCTGTTGATTTACAACTATTATGGTTCAAATATAAATGTTAAGTTAAAACACAATGGAATCAAACTTACCTGGGTTCAAGCCCCAATCCTGGTTGTTTTCTGAAACTACGTGTTCTTCTTCAGTGCTTGGTTTTCATCTGAAAATGGGCTCACATCCGTCCCATGGGGAGGATGTACAAATCCCTAGAACAGACCCGGTGTAGAAGTCCGTGTGCTGTCCCAGCAACCATGGTTGGAATGGGTGGCCCATGACCGCAGAATAGGAGAACAACCTTTGTTATCTTTTTAACCTTAGTATCAGTTGCTGGTTAGTTCCTTTCAATGTGTCACAGAGGAGACACTTTTGTCCAAAGAACATCTGGGGCCTTGTTTCACAATGCCATAGATGAGACATGTCAGACATATGTACTTACCCATAGGACCTTCCACAGAAACCATGCTGGCATCTCTGTTGGGTTGAGAACTATTTAGTTCAGGGGATGTGTTGAAAACTGTATGAATAAGCATAAGTAAAGATGCATGCAAAGTGTAAAAATCCCAAAGATTTTCAATTATTTATTCTTACATGTCCAATTAGATCCAAAGGTTCTCATTGATCATGACAGGTAATCATCACCTGAGAAATTGTTGGTAGGTAGATTTCTTATTCCTTGGTCCAAGAATTATGTTTGGGCATCAAGGAGAATGGCATGGTCCATTTATCTGCACTTGTTATAAAAAAAACAAAAATAACATCACATTGGTGATCCAGGAGACCTCATATTGAGGGGTATAAACTAGAAAATTAGCTAAAACCACAGGAGAAAATGTCAGCAAAAAAAAAAAAAAAAAAAAGTAGTTGGAGAGTGGGGAGAAGAAAGATCTAAGGTTGACAAAAGATCATGAAATTAATTTATGGTAATTAATAGTTAATCTCGAGCTGGTGAATTCCACTTACACAGGTGATTTTTTCTTACTTGAATAAAGTTGATTTATGAATTTTACTATATTGAATGTAACAGGAACCAATGCATAAATTTATTCCAGGCAAAATTTAATAAGCAGCCAATAAGAGAAATAATGCATAGATGATCAGTTAAGTAACAAGCTGAAATCAAGGTAGAATTTTGTGATCAATATCTGGACATTTGAGATTATTTTTTCCCTTCTAGAAATTAAAACTTAGGGTCCTGGCATGTTGGCAGTAATTCAGGATGAATTATACTGACTTGTAACTACTGACCAAAAAAAAAAGAAAAAAAAAATCAACTATATGTGATATCAAACTTCTTAAAAAGTTTTTTAAGTGATATAATTAATGATTTGTTAAGTAATATAATCAATAAATTTGATTCCTTGCATTCACCACCATGATCAAGAATGGACATTTCACTGTAAAGTGTGGCCACCGGTACAGTTACAAACAGTACTTAAACTCCAATTAAAACCTTAAAAGGGAGAGGTAAAATATAAGCATGCCTTTAATAGTTTAGATAAAACAACCTAACTTATTTTTAAAGTTACTTATGAAGCATTATTTATAAACCGAAACAAATATATATCACTAGATTAGGGATTCTATTGCTTCCATCTTGCAGTCATCGTTCATGTTAATTCAGAAAACCTAGAGAAAGATCCACATGAACAGACAAAGCCAATAGCCTGTGAGTCAGACAGTGCACCAGGAATCCTGCCATTCTGCAATGGCTACAGCATTCAGAAAACAGGACAAGTGGCAGTGCTGATTCAGGATGCTTGACAGATTTTCACCAGTTGGAAATCAGGCTGGAAAACCAAGATGGTCCACAGCCATGAAACAGAGGTGGAGAGACCAGGGTGGGATGTCCATCAAAGAGTGGTGAAGGGAAAGAAAGCAGAGCAGCTTTCTTAGGTAGAGCTTCTCTACCTAAGGGCAGACACACAGCCCTTATGCTGCTGACGGTGAACTGTCCTTAGGAATCCACCCCAACTAACTTTCTAGTAGTAGACCTGAACAGTGAGGGAAGATTTCAGGAGAAAACACTTGATCAAAAAATAGAGATCCAAAGTGTCAGAAAAGCATTCATGCAAATGATGAAGGAATCAAGATTTGAGCTATACAATTTCATTTCTGGAAAACTAGCTGTATATTTGCATAATCACTAGGGAAAAAGAAGCTACAACTAAAGAAAGGAAACATGAACACAAGGATACAAAACACTCAAATTTATCACTGAATATTTTCTTGGGTAACATCTCAAGGGACAAGAGGATCAAGAAATGCTAGTTGGAAAATACTTTGCTAAGTTTTTGTGAATATCAGGAGAAATAAGCCAAAAAGGAAAAAAATGTTTTATATCACCAATTTTGATAATACTAGACAATGCAAATGTAAAATGTAAATGGAAAATGTAAAATAAGATAAAATAACATAATAAACACTGGCATGGTTGAAGTATAATTAGTATTATAAATAGACAAATCGATTTTCTAATTTGTAAGCTCGATAGATTTTATAACATTTCCCTTGTGATTTTTCTTTGTACGATTACATTTTAAAGCATATAAAGATTAATGACAATGTTAAATATAAGTCAAAGTACATTACATGGTAATAAAAGGCAATTCTAATTTTTGCAAATATCCTAAATGCTAAGCTGCTGAGATAATATAAAATAGTGAATAAGCTCACCATTTACTTTGAGAATAATAAAATTAATTATATATTAAGAACAAAAATGACTGATTTCAAAAATACTCCAAATTTATTTTTAAAATATTCTTTTTAAGAGCTTGAATGTAAAGGAAAAATATAGAAATTTAGAAATGAAAATCAAGAAATATTCAAGAGAGTAATTGCAATAAGAACTTAGAAAAAAATAGTAACGAATCAGAATAACTGAAGTTAAGAGAAAAAGCTTAAATTGGGGAAAAACATTCTTAAAATATTAATAAGTTGTATCAACAAAATACAAAATTCTATGGCAATCTGTCATGAAATAAACAATTGAAATAAATTTTATAGAAGTATATAGAGGAATTTAACTACAAATGCAAAAATTCAAAATTGAAAGAAATTGCTATGAACAACTTCATAAAACAGTGAAAAATCTAAAGGTAATAAGCAAACACTTTTGAAAAATAAACACACAAGTAATTTCAGATGAAATTATATATATTCATTAGATCAACAATCACCAAAAATTTGAAAGTTAAAAAAAATTTGAAAGTTAAAATTTGTAACCTGAGGATGTCCTTACTGACATTATTTTATATTGAAGTTATATTAATTTCAAAGAAAGAAAACTTACATTATTTAGATGTGTAGAACATGGAGAAAGGAAAACTCTGCATGTTTGTTTAAGTGACTTATGAAAATGAATACAATACTGGATATGTATATATTACACACACAATTTTAATAAAATGTAGGCTACCCAACTGATAAGCAGTGTACATAAGGAGCATGGGCCAGGAAAGGAAAAATGGATGACTATCAAGAAATCTAACCATGAAATGAATCCCATCCTTTAATAGGCTAAGAAAACACAATCTCAACTTGATATGTCTACCAAAAGCCAAGATAATATAATTAAGTGTAACAAAATTGAAACAATCCATTAAAGTCAGAATTAGACAAAACTTTGCACCAATTTTTGATACAGTGCAGGAAATCCTAGCCAAAATCTTATATACTAAAAATTATGACATTCACACATATTTGAGAATAGTTATCTTTAATTAATGATTATTTGACACATTGTGTTTCTTCTTATAACATTCCAATAGATTAATTTACAAACATTAGATTTCATATTAATATTTAAGATTCTTATTTTGTAAGGTAAATATAAAGAAAACCACACTTTTGTGTGTTCTATAATTAATTAAAAATATTATGGAAAAATGAGCTTTCAGAGTTGTAGAAATTATAATTCAAAGAGAACCATCCCTAGGTTAATTGTGTTGGTTTAATTACAACATGTTAGTCAGCAAAGAATTATTAAAATTGATAAAATTTACTACCTTTATAGGTAATTGAGTAGTTAATTATGGGGGATTCACATGACAGTATCTGAGGGAATGGCCTGGAGAGAAAGGGGGAAGAGAAGAGGATAATTTCATTAGAATGGAGAAAGTTGGGGTGTCCCCGCAGGGCAGGACAGGACTCAGACACCTTAGAACCGCAGTGACCCCACTCTGTGGAGGGTAGGGGAGGACTTCACAAATATGGGTCTTGGGCTTAGGAGGAGTAGACACCAGAGGTTGGTTTATGAGTGCCTGTGCTCAGGCTGGTCTAGTTAAGTAGAGAAAACTGAGCAATGGAATCCATTGCTTTTGTCAGACTGAAGAAGGGTGGCTGGGTGACCCTGAAGAAACCAGGAGAAGCATGTCCCTTCAGTTTAGTTGTCACATACTCACTACTGTTTGAGCTCAATGGGGATCCATCAGAAAAGTGGAAAAATAGAAATGCAATTTGCAGAGTCCTCAATTCCATATCACAAAGCAGAGTACACAGACAGTGTTTGGAGCTGAGAGACAATAACTTAATAAATAGTCCACAGCAGGAGAAAAACTTCAAGGTAGCAAGTAAGACAAATTTCCTTCAAAGGAAGATGAAAAATATGAATGATTGACATGGCATCACTCAAGTGCCAAAGTCAACCTCAACTGCTATATCAATGAAATATATTGTACATTATGCATTTCAAGATGACTAGAAGAGAGGATTTAACAAAGAAATGTTAAACGCTTGAGGTTTGGTGATAGATCTGCTAATAACCTAGTCTGATCATTACACGATCGTTAGGGTTTGAATTTGATGAGTCCCCTCAAGCTCACGTGCTAAAGGCTGGATCCCCAATGCTGCAATGATCAGAGGTGGGGCTGCTAAGAGGTGACTGGATCCTGAAGATTCTGACCTCACAGATGGATTAGTTCCCTGTTGGATTCACACTGAAATGGGCAGAATAAGAGGATGCAGGGCTCTCTTTCTGCTTCCTGCTATGAGGTTTTACCTCACCAAAGGCCCAGAAACATGGACTGACACCTATGAAGTCATGAGCCAAAATAAACCTTTTGTTTTAGTCAACTGTTTTCACCTTTATGACCAAAAGAGCTGAAAAGAACAGGTCAGAGGAGGAAAAGTTTATTTGGGGGCTCATGGTTTCAGTGGTCTCTGTTCATAAACAGCCAACTCCATTGCTTTGGGCCTGAGGTGAGGGAGAACATCATGGCGGAAGTATGTGGTGCAGGTGAGCAGTTCAGGAGGTGGCAGAGGAAGCAGACAGAGAGCTCTGTTCACCAAGAACAAAATATACACCCCCAAGGAAAACCGCCCTAATGACTCACCTCTTCCAGACACACTACCATACAGATACCAACCAGTTAATCCTTATCGGGAATTAATCCACTGATTAGGTTAAAACTCTTATAACAATCCTTTCACTACTAAACTTTCTTTCCATGTCTCACAAATGAGCTTTTGGGAAACACCTCGAATCTAAACCATAACAGTTTTGCTCCTTCAAGTTAGTTTTCTCAGGTATTTTGCCATAGTCACAGAAAGCTGACTATCAAAACAAGGCACTCATATAACAAAACATGGCATTGGACCCCTGTAGGTCCCCAAAGAAAAGATGAAAAGAAAAACTGAAGATAGAGAACTCATCTTCAGAAGAACAACAAAAATGAAAAGTCGTCACTAGAAAATACAACTGAAAGGAAGAACCAGTCTGCTTTTCAGGTTGATGGAAAACTGTTCTATTTGGTAACTAGAGAATGCTGGAAGGTGTCTGAGCAATTATAGGAAAATTTATGAAATTATGTAATGTATAAAGAAATGGAAATTTTGTTAATAATGAGTAATGTAACGTGGTAATATTATATGGTTATAACATGAAAAATATAACCACCATAGTAAAAATAGCAATGATAATTAATTTCCCAAAATAAATACCTACATAAAAGGACATTAGTATTTACAACACAACACAATGTGATAAAACAAAAAATAGTCATAATAAAAGCATTACTGGCTAAGAATTTAGCCAGTAATTAATAAAAGCATTACTGGCTAAGAATTTAGCCAAAAATATCAAAAACATCAAATCTCTACTAAAAATATCTTAACCTCACAATAGTGTAGAGAGATAATCATGCCTAATACATAGTAAAACTGTTGAAAAACACACAAAAGAAGTCTTGAAGGAATAAGGGAACGGGTAACATGTTAAAAGCACAATAATAAAGCTAGCAATTTAATTCCTAATTAAAACATGAAAGTCAGATAAAAATTTAACTTTTTAAAGATAAAAAATAACTGCAATTAGATGTTTTCAAATGAAGGCTAAATTGTGAAAACATCTATTAAGAAGAAAATGGGAAAAAATTGTTACCAGAATCTTTTCTCAAAAGGAGACATGAAAGCATTATTCTGAGACATGTAAAGTTTTCTCAGACAGTTGGTAAAGGATACATGAAAATATGGAAAATTAGAAAAAAAACTATTTGAAGGGAAATATGAAGGTTGGTCTAGTTGAATATTGACCTACTGACCCACCTTTTGACCCAGTTATCCCGCTCAGTTTATTCAAAGGACTTAAAATTAGCATACTACAGTGATGCAGCCATATCAATGTTCATAGCTGCTCAATTCACAAGAGCTAGATCGTGGAATCAACCTAGATGCCCTTCAGAAGATGAATGGATAAAGAAACTCTGGTATATATACACAATGAAATATTACTCAGCCATAAAGAAGAATAATATTATGGCATTTGCAGGTAAATGGATGGAATTGGAGAATATCATGCTAAGTAAAATAAGCCAATCTAAAAGACAAAGGCTGAATGTTTTCCCTGATAAGTGGATGGTGATATATAATTGGGAGAGGGTAAGAGAAGAATGGAGGAATTTAGATTATGTAGAGGGAAATGAGAGGGTGCAGGGGTTGGAGGTATGAAAAATGGTGGAATGAGACAGCCATCATTACCCTATGTACATGTGTGATTACATGAATGGTGTGGTCTACATCATACACAATCATAGAAATGAAAAGCTGTACCCCATTTGTGTGCAGTGAATCAAAATGCAGTCTGTAAAACTAAAATTAATTAACTTAAAAAATTAAAAAAATAGCAATCCTAATGCTTAGTGGCAAACATGCACAGCATAATGCATGACCATGGTGGTTCAAAGGTTAGCAGGGAGACAATGGAAGTGTCCTGTTGTCATTGAATTATCTTAGTATTGGCATGAGCATTGTGTTTCATTATGATTCACTGGGACAAGAGTGAACATTGTAATAACCACGGTATCACTATAAAAGAAAATGTCAAAATATACCAACAGGACAATAGGAGAAAGTACAATTGTAATAAAGGCAATACTTAATCCAAAAAGGCAGGGAAAGAGAAAAGGGAACACAGATAATAGGGGGTAGACAAAGAACATAGTGGTGAGTTAGATTTAAACTCCTATACACCAGCAATTACGCACGATCAGAATGAATCAAAGTGAAGCAGTGTGTGGTTCTGATATTTAGAGGTTCTAAGTATAAAAAAAAGTAAAAAGCACAAGGAAAAGGAAGAAAAAATATTTCACATATGCTTGATGACTCTCTCAGACTTCTGCTTCACTGTCTGCAGGACCTTTGACCGCTAAGCTGCAAATGACCTAAGCATATTCAATGCATTTATATCTATTTTTACACTAGAAACATTTGGATGCAATCTGTAAGTTTATGCTATATAGTTATAGTTATTTATATAATGTAGGGGTGTTATGGTTTGGATGTGAGGTGTCCTGCAAAAGCTCACATGTGAGACAATGCAAGAAGTTTCAGAAATGATTGGGTTGTAAGAGTCTGAACCCCATCAGTGCATTAATCCCTGATGGGATTAATTGAAGAGGTAGGGTGTGGCTGGAGGAGGTGGGAATCGTGGCTTGACTATGGGTATATATTTTATATCTGGAGGGTGCAGACTCTCTCTCTCTCTCTCCCTCTCTCTCTCTCTCTCTGCTTTCTGATCACTGTGATGTGAGCTGCTTCCTTCCACCATCCTCTCCCGCCATGATGTTCTTCCCTACCTTGAGCCCTGAGGAATGGAGCCGGCCTTCTATGGGCTAAGACCTCTGAAACTGTGAGCCCTCAAGTAAACCTTTCCTCCTCTACAGTTGTGTGTTATTTCTCCATAATTCTACAGATCTCATTCTAATGATATGGAAAAACCTGAGCCCAACATTTTTTCCCAGTTTTAGAGACTTGATAATTATCCTCAAGTCTTCAGGTGTCAGGGGGCAAAGAAACCTCTCTGGATTTGGCAATGTAGGTGTTTATCATAGAGAGCAAGATTTCATAGCATGGATTGAATGCATCCTAGTCTATTAATTATGAAATGAGATTGGTATCATGTGAACTACTATTAGAAAAAATGCAATTGAAATCAGTAATTAATACTCCCATATGGAGCCAGCTCCAATTACCACCAACAAAAGCTGCCACACACTGAACAGCTGCTGGGCCTGAATGGATTTGTTCTTGTCCTGACAATGGGTGCAGCATCTAAAAAAATTTGGAAAGTACTTGTTGGTGGCATGGCAATGAGAACAAAAAGATGACCCCGAGATGTGCAGAGAGACAGGGCTTACTTTGCAAGGTGAAGATGGTGCATGTTCATTCATTTTCCTTGAAATTCCTGCAGTTATAGTTTTTTTTCTCCTATTTTACTCCTGAAACAGTTGTTTCATGAAAAATAATTTGTGAAAACTACAAAAATCTAACTTTATGAATTTAACAGAATAGCTGCACCTATCCAAGCACACTCTTACACACTGGCTTACATTGTTTTGGGAAAAAGCAACATTTCCTGGAATGCACCATTCACAGTTCATGAGAATTTTTTTTTAGGTCTTTTTGCTTTATGGTTGTTTTCAGATTCAAGAAAGGTTGTTTTTTTAACTTTACTTTTTTTTTTAATTTTTCTTTGGCTTCATTCTAACCTAAAAAGAAAAAAAAAAGTTATGCATGTCATTATTCACATCACACCGATATCAGCCTGTGCAGTATGGATTAATCTCTTTTCAGTCTCTAATGCCATTTTGATTTATGCTGCATCATTTTCCCCTCATTCTTTTCTTAACACAACTGACCCTCCTTTCATCTTAGCCTTTTATTCTCAAATCTAACTTCTCCTTTCTTATTTCAAAGAGTCCACACTACTTGCATTTCTAAGAGTGCAAGGAGATGTTGTCTCATTTTTTTTTCACTCTAATATGTAACAACACAGTGACACAGTTCATCCTGCTTTTCATGATGTAGAATTTCTTATTATTTGGGAGCTTTGAGGGGTTCTCATTGTTACATTTCTCTTGTCATTCTTGAACTGAGGAAAGTTTAGCAAACTTTGATGTTTATTGCAAAATGATGCTGGTGGATTCTGATTTTCCACACATCTTTAGACATTATTGAAATCTTCTTCTTAGATTTTAAGCCTTTTCCTGGTTTATATAAGTTTATACATTTAGCAGAGGATACGTTTTGGAAAGAAGCAGGTATTTATTTCCAGAGAGTCTCACTATCTCTGTTTGTTTCTCTCTCTCAAAAACATTTAAAGAAACAATGGTTATATGCTATTAAAATTTGATGGAAACATTAACTCACACATCCCAGAAACTCAAAAACTACAAGTACAATCACCACATAGATATCCATACCCAGAGATTTTTTGGAAATTACTGTGACCAAAAGAGAGCCTGCCCTAGGTCCCTGCTTCCTTCGCTGGTAGCTGGCCCACAGTTCATCAGAGGCCAGCTTCCTCCTGATCGTTTACCACCCAGAACTCCGTTGTGTTCAGGAGAGTTGTTAAGCCTGTAGTCTCGTACTCCATTCCAGATAACAAGAACTCTGGAGAGCTCAGAGTACTCTGCTCTTTTGTCTGCCTCGCCCTGAGCAAAATCTCTGAGCCACTGACTGGGGTCTGGGCTGAGCACAGAGGCTTCATCTCATAGTGCTACCTGCTTTACAAGCAGGGTGCGAGGTGTCACAGTACTGTCTGCTCTTGGCTTACCTCTTTAGGACTGAGGCAATGAGCAAGTGGTGGTACCAGCTGCCTGGGCCTAAGGCACTTGGCCTGCTCTGTCCTGGGTAGGGCTCCAAGGGGCAGCTGAGTGGTGGAAAAGGTCCCCAGGCTCTCTGTGGCACACACCTAGAACTCAGTCTTAGTGACACCCACCTGTGTAGAATAAGAAAGTGAAAGTCCTGCTCCTTCTGGACAACATCCTGGGAAAGGAGGCCTCTGGATTGCCCCCCATCCATTGCCCAGAGTGGAGCTGGATGCCCTGAGCTGGGGCGGGGGATGAAAGATGTAGGTTATGGCTTGAGGGCTATAGACCCTTTCTATTGGAGATTAAGTAGATTTTCTTTAATAGATTTTTTTCCCACTTACTTAACTCCCTTAGGATGTTTGCAGAGATGTTATTCCCTCTTTTAAAACATTTTACCAGTTACATTTTTTTTTTTTTTTTGCTAGAGAGCGGTTTCCTGGTCTTCAAACCACCATTTCAAAAGTGAGTCTTCCTTGACCCTTAGGAAAAGTGTCAGGCGGAGCCTCTGCATGCCCAGCTTATCACGTTTATAGACCAAAATGGCTGAATATAGACAATCTCTAATCATTAGACATATATGTATGATAATTTGAAAAATGGCAATCCTATTAGTAATATTTACAATATTTTGGCTAAGTATTATTTGTCACATGGGTAATAAAATCTTTTGCCACTAAGTTGGAAGGAAACTGCTTGTTAAAGTTAAAAGTATTTGTACTTACTGTACTTGACTATTTAACAAGTTTAATATCCACCTTTAATAGTTTGCAATTTATCTTCATTTTATAGATTTATTTTAAACTGCTTGTTTAAAGTTGTCAGAACCCACCAGAAGAATGCCTCATTCCCTGCATTTTGAATTTCATGTCTTCTTCCCTATTAAATTATTTTCTCAGTTTTGTCAAAGATCATTCTGAATTTTTTTTCTTGTAAGAATGTTTGGAAGGTACTTTTCCTGAGTCCTTTTATGTCCGTAACTGCATTTATTATTGAGTGATCATTTGATTTGATGTGGAATTCTATCTTTAAAATTATCCTCCTTTGAAACTGGGATAACGCTCTATTGTGCTGAGAATGAAAGTTGGCAATTTTGCCAGTCTATTTCTTTCTCTTTTGAGGGTAACTTTCTTTTTTGCTTTTTGGGCAGCTTTTAGAATCTGGATTTTGTTAATGGCATTCTAAGTGTAAATTCATTAATTTATATGGGAAATTCATGAATGTATGAATTGATATGAAAAATATACGGTAAGCATGACCTTCAACTATTATACATTTTCTATTCTCTCTTATTAAAGTTCCTATATATATTACCAGTCTTGAATTAGGTGTTTTCGTTGAATTATTTTACTGGCCTACTTTCTACATTTTTGTTCCTGTGTTCTAATTCTGAGTATTGATAAATTTATAATATACAAATTCTATTGATGTTTACATTGTAATAAATATATTTTGAGGGAAAACTTAGATTTTTTTTCCCCTGATGGATTAAAAAGAAATCTTTGTGGTTTCTTTTTTTTTTTTTTTAAAGTAACCTATTCTTACTTCTTGTAAGTTATCCTTCCCTAAGTTTAATATGAGATGTTAAATTAGCATTTTAATCTTCATATTTTAATCTTTGGCTCCTGGTAGACCAGAAGCTTATAACCAACAGGGAGGCTTTAGGAAAGCACTTCCAAGGTGGGCTTGGTGTTGAACAGCTAAGCTTCTGTTCATGGTGCCTGCACTGGGGATTGGTGGAAGGACTCAGATCCATTGAAGAGCCGTACTAAGAGAGCGATGTCATTGGAATCAGCCTGCCACAATGCATCAACCAAAACAAAGGGGTGTCGACCCTGTCTGTCTGATTTGGAGGAATGGAAGTAAATGAGGACCTTTTGGTTCATCTGGAAATAGTCATTAATTAATTAAGGAAGCACCTTGGTTACTTACTTGAGGTCTGACCTCTCTGAACACCAAATAATTAATTGGAATTCTCTCCAAGAATATCTCCATCGTACTTTGAAATAGAATGTATTTGAGATGATATCTTTCTTCCCTGGTTAATCCCTTAATTTGGTGCTATTTTCTATTTTACACAAATTCAGCAAAAATATCTAGTTTTACTGATACCTATAGTCCTATTCTTAGAGTACAATGATTGCATCCCCTTTAATGCATGTTCTTCTTATTCCAGTTGAACTTGGGAAACAAAAGAATTAAAGATATATGATAAATTGTAATCTTGAATTGTTTTTGTTTACTGCTTTATGTCCATTGGAATAGGGTAAAAATAATGTCATGATTTATCATGGCAATGATGATCTAAACCCTTACGATGTTTTCCTGTCATCTTGCTCTCAAATGAATTGCACACTTCTCCTAGGATTATCTGCAACTCTTTTGTATTCTCCTGATAGATATGAATTGCTAAATATCCAATGCTCTGCCACTTCCAGCATTTGTTCTCAAGCCTAAATATAGTATAGACAGCTGCACCAAAGGTGCAGCATCAGATTCATTTGTTAGTGGTTCTTGGATAGATGTTACCTTTCTCAATCACCTGTTTGCTTCCGTCAAAACAATCATGACATTAAATAGAGATCATAAAGCAAAATAAGAAAAATTCAAACTCTGGAGTGGATGCCCAAGATGGGAAGATTGCTCAAATTGTAGACATAAGCACTGAGTGCTTCTCTACATATTGATATGCATTTGTTCAGTTCTTTAAGGAAAAAGCTATTTTGATATTAAAGTAATATGAACTGCCTTTGGTATTAAGGATCTGTGCTCTATAAAAAAAAGAGGAAACCAAAATTTGCTTGTGAAAATCCTAAATCAGTAATAGTGATAATATATGCTATTCTAAAATCTCATCTAAAACTTGATTTTGTCAGTAGGATTTAATGAAAAGCTGAATTCAGTTCCTAAAATTTAAATGACAAATGGTACCACAGATATTAGTTACTTAATATATTGCTATAAGAATTCATCAATTTAGTCAGACATGGTTGTACATGCCTATAATCCCGGCAATTTGAGAGACAGAGGTAGGAGGATTACAAATTCAAGGCCAGCCTCAGAATCTTAGCAAGACTCTAAGCAACTTTGTGTCTCAAAGTAAAATAAATAAATAAATAAATAATTAAATAAACAATAAATAAATATAACTGAGGATGTGACTTAGTGGTAAAAATAAAAAGTCCCTGTGAGTTTAATTGTCACTATCAAAAAAAATTATTCGGCTTAATTTAAATTCATTAAAAATGCCCAAAGGAAAAAAACATTTATGGAACAGCAATATTTCAAAGATTAAAAATATTTCCTACCAGATACAGATAAGAATATTTATAGCAATTAAAACACTGAATATTTTCGGAAGTAAATACCAATACCTGGAAATGAGAATCTAAGCACACATTATACAATAAGGTGAATTGGTAAAACATAGCTTTGAATTAAAATACGAAAAGACTAGAATTGAATATATTGTTCATTATCATTATAAAAAGATATTTCAGTTCCTTCAGCTTAGGTAGGTACATATAGACTCCAAATACATTTTAAAGTTAGAAATGTGAAAAAAACATACTGTTAGAAAAATATTTTTATTCTCTTAGGTTACAAAAGATTTTAATAACCAGGATATCTCGTATTAACCATAAAAGAAAGCAAAGAAATAATTTGCTACATTGTTAAAACATAAGGTACAGATTGGGAGTACATATGAAAAATATAAAAACCACAGAAATAAAGAGTACCAAGAATATGTGAAGAATAACTGCATGTTCAAATTTAAATAGACAATCCAATGCAAAATGAAACAAAGCATGTGAATGAGAAAGTAACAAGAGTCTCAAGCCAATAAACATAATGGAATTTGCTTAAGTTCATGAGTAATCACAGAAGAGAAAATTAAAATAGCAATAATATCATTTTCCCCATCAGTATACATTATTTCAAAGCCTAGCAATACGAACCATCAGCAAAGACATAGGGAAGCATAACTTCTACCCGGAGGTTATAATCAGATGTTCTCTGGAGCATCAAGGAAGGATGCATGCAGCCTGACCTGTCAATCTGTCTGTCTGTGCAAGCCTCTTTTACATACACATATTTGGACACATATTTACATACATTTATATCCCAAGAAAATCACACACAGGTGGACGAGCGTGATGAATGAACATTTTCTTTTGTGTATGTGTATTGGAACATCATATGAAGCCCCATTAATGTGTGCGAATTTTATGTTTGGATGTATCAATGTTTTAAAACATTGGAGCTTAATGGTATAGCACTTGCCTAGAATGAATAAGGCCCTGGGTTCAATCTCTAGCGCCACACACACTATGCACAAAGCGATATGATTAAGATATGTCAAAATGTATTACCCTATATGTAAAAACTACATTTCTATGTGAAAAATTATATTGTAGAGTTACCAGTGAAGCTCAGTGCCAAAGTGCTTGCCTAGCTTGCAGGATGCCCTGGGTTCAATCCTCAGCATCATTAAAAAAATTATACTATAAAAAGTTATACAACATGAAAGATTTTATGTGTATGATTAAAGTATGGCCTAAATGTTACTATCAAAGAAAAACCTTAAAAATATTTTTATAGGTATACATGCACATGTATTAAACTTACCTATATATGTAGACACACATGATGTATATGCATATATAATAAATATAAACTTGTAGTACAATACATATAAATATATTCCTAGACAGTGAATATGGACACACAGGTCTCTATAGAGATTCTGTGTGTGTAAACACCTGCATTCTAATGGGCCTGAATTATACGCAACAAAATCCTGATCTTTGTTGTTTCTTGGGAGTTCAGGAGTTGTGAGCAGAAAATGGAATTAAGGTAATGATTAAAATACTTTTACTTTTTATCTGGAATGTCTTGTTTCTTCAGGAACTACAAACAAATATTAACTATTGTTAATTCTAATTAATGAAAACAGAGATATCTAAATGTTATTTCATTTTATTTTTGCACTTGTCAAACTGAAAGAAAAACCTACAAACAAAACCTCTATATCATATTTTTGACTTATATTAACAGGGGACTCTGAAGAATGAGTTTTTCCAAGATTTGAAACTGTACCTTAATTTATGTTTGCTTTGTATATGTTGTCCATGCTAAAAGGTTTTTTTTTTTTCTTTGCTCTTCCTTTCTTTTTTTGGTGTTGGGATTGAATCTAGGGGTACTTTCTACCACTGACCTACATCCCAGTTCTTACTTTTATTTTAGGATCTCGTGGAGTTGCTTAGGCCCTTGCTAAATTGCTGAGGTTGACTTCGAACTTATAATCCTCCTGCCTCAGTCTCCTGAGTGGCTGGGATTACAGGTGTGTACCACCATGCCCAGCCCATGCTTATCTTATGAAACTAAAGTGATCATAGGTCAATATACCATTGCCTAATGTATCTTCCCTTAGTTAACATGGGCAAAGGAGAACTTAGAAAGACTCAAGCCATTATGCAAATTTCCATTAACAGACATTGCACTGTATAGAGAAAGACCTGTGCTTAAATTGTAATGGATTATTATGGAAGCAAAATCTTTGATAGATGCCAGACCAATAAATCTTAAAAGAAGCCTGCTCTACAAAGGCATGTTATAAAGTCCTCTTTACTGACATGGGATGAATTTTCAAGTCAGTTGCAAAGATGAGAGAGTTGATCCTCATCAGAACAAAGATCTTAATTCATTCTCTTACCCCAGGATTCCATCAAGCTGAGCCAAACATACAATGAAAATTAGATGACTTTAATTTCAGGAGCTTAGTAGTATTGAAGTTATAATGATCAGACATACTGCCGAGATTCAAAACTTTTCACAGTTCCTAACCTTCTGTCTACAAGGGTAGTCTGGAAATGCCCTCAGGTGGAAATGCAATCTTTTTTCTCATGTATAAAAGGGTGCACCAGCAGCCATGTGAGTTAAATCCCTACCATGAAACAGTGTTGTCTACCCTATCCGTCCTGTGTACCTTCAGAGACCCCCACCTAAGTGTCATATTGCAAACTGAGAGCTTCCTCAAGGAAGCAGGAGTAGCGGCAGTTTTATTTAAATTCACAAGACATAACTATCATATCACGTTTTAAAGAGAGCTTTCTGGAGGTCTATTCTTTTGTCTCATTTCATAAATTCCCAAAGACAGTGAAAGACAATGAGGATGAGCTTAATTATTATCTTCTTCTGCTTGAGCATGCTGTGAGAAAAGATTAAGGGAGGGGGAGGGGGAAGAGATAAAATATCCATGACACAAATTAGTATTTAGCGCACATTTTTGAAATCATGTTGCTTCTGCCAGCTTCTGTGCCTCCTGCTTTCAACATAGAACTGTCCAAAACTCTTCATTTCTAGCTCAATTATGGGCCACGTTTAAAGTGCATTTGTTCCTAGGTTTCTGATAGCTATAAATGTCTTGCTCAATATAATTCTGCACAGAAAGAAGTATACTTGATTGCATTGAAACATACAGACTCTTCTTTTCAGGGCTACGACCTTCCCTTAGTGCCAATCTTGTCCTTATGCTTTAAGCTTCAGAAATTCTAGATTTTGTGTTTAGCAGTGAAAGAGAACAATGATATCATCAAATTGCTAAATTGAATAAAAATGTGTTCATACAGTATGCAAGATGAGTTGTCACATTTAGATATCTATTTCAATGCTCACGGAAATCACTTTTTGAAGGCACTTTGTTTAGTGCTAAAATCTAAGAACTGCTTAATACATTGTAAGCCACAATGATATGTATTCATTTCAACCGACAGCAAACATTTGAAGCTAACATGCCCTTGCACTATGAAACTTTTGCCTAGCAGTTACTGATACGGCCAGAAGGCTGAAACGCCCCTTCTCCAGCATCCTCTGGTTGATGCCCCATCTTTGCCACTCCATGTTTTCCCTGGAATTACTTGAGGGCATCATCTACTCTGTGGCCTGCCAAAATTTTGCCACCATATTGCATGTCTCCTAGTGTACCAAAGACTTGAGGCTCCTCAGGCAAATGCACCTGGCCTCAGGCTTGGGAGGCGTCCCCAGGAGGTCAAATTTGGAGTTTGGAAAGTTGGAGCAACTAAAGTCCATTGCAGATGTGGTTTAAGCTTCTGTGCCTCATCCTAGCAATAAAATTATTACTGAAAAACAACTACCCATGCTTACATCATTTACAAGGATATTAAAAAAGGAGATGGTGAATCATCTAGAAAACTAGGAATAGATGGAATTAATGTGTGTTCCTTCCCTGATGTGCCTTGTCATATCTTCTTTCTGACACCATACCCTGTCTAACCTCCCCCATCCACTGGGGATCATCATGCTGAAACAGGTCATTGGGAGAAGGATCTGGTAAAGTCATCCGAGACTCACCTATCAGGGGGATTCTGGGATTGTGATTCCTACGTGGGGCTGCTGCTTTGTACCACATTCCCACTAGGCAGGGTGCTGCAGTGCAGAGGTGCCAGCCCTCTCCTGTGCTGGGGAGGCTTGTGCTGTCCAAGGGGCTGCTGTTGTTAAGTTCTGTGCAAAGTAAAATACAGTCCTCCTGCCACCATCATAGAGGAATAAAACAGTAATAATAGTGGTGACAAGTTGAACACCCTAATCTTCTAAGAGCATAGTTTGTTTTCTAGCCATTGTTCTTTGGTTACAACCATTACAGGTGACCAGAGTAGCCAAGCAGATGCCTCCATGTGTATCTTAGAGGGCTGCCTTCAGCCAAGAGCTGTACCTGGGAGAAGCACAGAGGGTGAGCACAGTGGCCTTCCACACACATCACCTAGGAGCAAGTCTCCAAATTCATGTGTTTGGTACTCGTTCAGCCCCAAAGAGAGTCTCTCTTCCTGTTTTCATCTGCAGGCCAATCTCTGCCCACATCCCCTAAGTTAGACGTTGAGGAGAGGAGAATGAATTCACATCTGCTGATGGAACATAGACTCTTTAATTCAATGAGAATAAATAGCTGGAGTAAATGCAACTGATGATTTCATTTCCTACCACTGATGTGAACCATAACAAAAGAAAGGAATTTTTTATCTATAGGAAGGTGTTGTGAAAAGTGGACAGCTCTCAAACATAAATTATTGGAAATGAGGATTGTTATGGTTTAGATATGAGGTGTCCACCCAAGAGCTCAAGTGTGGGACAATGCAGTACAAACTTTCAGAGGTGAAATGAGTGGGTTATGAGGATTATAACCTAATCTGTAGATCAGTCCACTGATATGGATTATTTGAATGGTAACTGTAGGCAAATTGGGGAGGTAGGTCCCTGGGCTGTGTCTTTGGATTTCATGTTTTGTCCTTGGAAAGTGGAGCTCTCTCTGCTTCTTGACTGCTACGTCCTGAGCTGCCTTCCTCTGCCACATTCTCCTGCATGATGTTTCACCTCAGCTCAAGCCCAGTGTTATGGAGTTGGTTGTCTAGGGGCAGAGACCTCTGAAATCATGAGCTGAAATAAACTTCTCCTCCTGCTGTTCCCGTCAGATCTGTTGGTCATAATAACAACAACAACAACAAAAAAAAGTTGACTAAAATGAAGATAGCTTCAAAAATTAATAGAATGCAATGACTAGCATAAGGTAAAAATCTCAATGTATGTCACTAAAGCATCCATAATGGGACATTATTCTGTGACATAGTGATTTTCTATACAAAAATAAATATAATGAGAGAAAACAAAAGAGTCATGGAAGAAAACAGAGTCAGGATAGATCATCTCATCTGGCGTTCCGAACGAGATGAGAATAGAGTAATAACAGAGAAGTAGTCATCAAAAACAAAATAAAAGGATGTTTTCCTGAGATAAAACTATACTTTTACAAATTAAAAGAGCTGATTGAGTGTGTGGAACATTTGGAAAGAAGAAAAGATACACTTACATCCTTTTAAAATTCTTAATTTTAAGGAGAAGAAACAATCAACCAAGTTTCCAAATAGAGAAATTCCTTGTCTACAAAGAAAGATCACGTTAGCATCAGACCTACTGCCTTTGATAACATAGAGAGAGTTTCCTGCACCTTGAATTATTGTAAAGATCCTATTTCAATGAGCAGCAAACACAATGATATATAAAGTTTTGTATTTGTTATCGGTATTAACAAACCAGTTGCTATAATAGAGTATAATGACTTTTATTCTGTTATGAGATTATGTAATTGGCATCTGGAATTTTAGAATGAGTTAAAATGTTCTTCATATTTTCATGGAAGGCATTTTTAGACAAACCCAGAACACACACATTTTAAGAATGCTAGATCCTTGTAAAATGAGCTTCTGAAATATGTCAGATTAGAAATAGAACCAGGAAAAATGTCAAAGTTAGGGCTGATGTGAAAGAATAACAAGACCTATAAGCAATGAAATGAGCACAGTCTGACATTAGATTTAGGATAAATGGAACACAGTAATTTCAAGTACAATGAAATTATTGAGAACATGGTCATAATTTTTTATAAATATTGCAGCCAGGGGTCTTAAACAACAGAGGTCAACTTTCTTACAGTCCTGGAAGTGAAAGTCCAAGATTAAGGGGTTGACAAGATTGGTTCCTTCTCAGGCCTCTCACCTGGGTTTGGAGACAGACCTTTTCCCTGAGTCCTTAAGTGGTCATTCTGGTGGGTCTGCACCTTAATTTCTTCTTATAAGAACACCAGTCTATATTGGATTAGGTCCAACCCATGTGAACTCATTTTAAGTCAATTACGTCTTCATAAGGACCCTCTCTGTTCAAATACAGTCGCATTTTGAGGTACTGAGGTTTAAGACTTAAGAATGATTTCTGTGAGTAAATAGTTCTGCTGATAACAATGATTATTCCCAGGTTCCTCAAATCATCTGGGGGTCACTTCTTTCCACCAGCCATAATCTCAACCAACTTTATTTTTTTTAATTTAGTTTTTTACAGACTTCGTTTTGATTCATTGTACACATATGGGGTACAAATTTTCATTTCTATGGTTGTGCATGATGTACATTCATATCATTATTGTTAATCATACATGTACATAAGGTAATGATGTCTCTCTCATTCCACCATGTCTCATACCCCTCCCCCTCCCCCTCTCCTTTCCCTCTACATACTCTAAAGCTTCTCCATTCTTCTCTCATCCCCCATCCTCCCAACCAGATTTTATATTATCATCCAACTAACTTTATTAAACACTGCCAGGATCTAATCACCCAATTCATTCCTACCATGCACTTAGTGCTTCTGAAAAAATTCTATATAACCAAAGGTTAATGCATGGATATGGAGAGTAAGAATATAATAGATAGGGATTTATGCTCATCTATAACATCTGGAATCTGTAAACCTGACCCCAAAATCAGATCTCCATATATGCAATGGTGGGAGGAGACGAAGGAGGTGAGGTGCAGTTCATCCTGTATTCCTAAGAAATTTCTTGGTGATTTGTTAAGATTTGGATCTGGAATGTCCCCCAAAGTCTCATGTGCTCAGAGGTAGGGCGTTGGGGAAGTGATTAGATCATGAGGACTCTGATCTTGTCAGTGTTTGAATCCATAGCTGGATGGAGTTCTGGGGGTTGTGACCTAGTTACAGGAAGTAGGTCACTGGGGGTATGTGCTAGAAGGTTTATCTTCTCCCTGTCTCCTTCTATATTTGTGTGTACATCTCTGCTTCCCAACTGCCATGAGCTGGGCAGTGTTCCTCTACTACATCATTCTGCCATGATGCTTCTGTCTTTGAGCCAGTGACCATGGACTGAATCCCCTGAAACCATGAACCAAAATGTTTCCTCCTCTAAGCTGTTCTTGTCAGATACTTTCATCAGAGTGTTGAAAATCTGGCTAACACTCTGATTTGTACCTGCAGTCCAATTCCAAAGTCTAGTTCTTTAAATCTTGCAAATTAAAATCAACTGTTAATATCAGCTGTTATAGGCCCAGATTGGCAGAATCAATAAGCCAATTCCTAGACTTGTGAGGACACTTGAAGGTCTACTTGTATATACCACTGAGGGCTTTGGCTCGTGGCCTTATATGGCCAAGAAAGAAATTGGTTTTAAGGAACGCAAGGTTGACATAATGAAAATCTTTTATGTGTATCACTGGCATTTAGATAGAAGATGGGGATGTGAGAAAAAATTGGGATCAAATTATTGGAAATGGTTGAGGACAAATATCAAGGAAACTGTCACTGGAGCCTAAAAAATAGTGAACTATATTATATGACTGAGGAATAATAACAATTCTGTCATGTGTAATGACTTGGAAGATGAAAAATATGCCTAATGAATTTTTAGATATGACTAACAAGATTGTCAGTCAACATATTGAAAATGTCAGCTGCTAGATCTCAGTTGTACATTAGGTTTGAAAAGTAAAAGATGAATGAAACAAAGCACTGGCCAGTTTGTATTAGAATTACAGGGGATAAGGAGAGGCTTGGTCATGTGGGATTAGAGAATAAAGCCACATCTCATCTCTCATCTCTCTCCAGACAGCAAAAAACTCTCAAAATAATACATAGCCTGGGGCCACAGACCAAATCAGTTGTGTGACAGTAAGACCCTTTGTAAGGATCTCTGTCGGATTTGAAGCAGTGCCTAATAGACACTTTTACCTAAACAAAAGGACTTCAAAGTGCTGTCTCCCAGCAGCCTGACACATCCAAAGGAGCGTGAATCAAGACTAGAGAGACAAGTGTGTCTGGAGAAGAATTGTGAGCTGTCTTTTTTCCTAGTGGAATGAAACGGAATCAAATACAAAAAATTCTGCAGGGTTTTCATGGGAGCTACACAGGTGCCAGGACCACTGCTATAGACTGAAAGGCACCGAAATTTCCCAAAATACAGGAGATCTAGGCACTCCTAGATTCCCTTGGGCAGGAGACAGAAATCTACTCAGCTGACTTCATGGTCCATTGCTTCATGTGTGGCTGTAGGGTGATGGAGAAGAAAGGATGTCCCAAAGAGTGAATCCAATAACCATGGAGATCACTGGAGTGGAGAGCCACTTCAGGGGACAATGAGGACCCAATCAACGCACACAGTTGTCTCCTCAAGACAACATGTCAACATTTGTTCAGCAGGGTTTTAGAATTACTAAGGACCAGTGACTCCCATATGCTTCCCTTCCTGCACTCTTGCCTGAACTCTTTCCAATTGGACTTGCTGTTTTGGTTATTCTGTCCCATCATTGTGTGTTCAAGATGAGTGTGGGGGAAGATAATTCATGCTTTCAGGTTAGAGTTCTCTGGATAATGGAATGTCTCCAAAATGTACTGTAAAGCATCTTTTCAACGTGAGTAAGGTGACATCACACTGATGCTTGAAATTGACCATGGGAGGAGCATCTATACCACAGATAACAGCCAGTGCTACAGATCACAGTGTCCTTTCTCAGGAAGGTTGAGGTTAAATATTTCTTAGCACAGCACTAACTCTGGGTGAAGTAGAGCCACATCTTGATTTAGCGAAAATGATAGAATTTTGGACTTAAATTTGGTGCAGCGATTGAATGAGACTTTTGAAGGTCTTGGGAGTGTATTCACATGCTGGTAATAGAATAATTGAAGACAGAGGTGAATGATGGTAGATCGATTGTATTGATGATCATAATCTATGGCCTCCTTGTCTTTAAATCCTTTCAATGTGAACTACTCCTCCCATCCCAAGACAGGTTCTATTTTCTCACCCTGTGAATCAGGTTTAGGCTTGCTTTGACAACATAATGGTGTGCGAGTAGGACTATTTGTCCCTTCTGAGTTTGTTTTCTGGACACCTGTTCCCTCTGCTTCTGTTTTGCAGGTTTAGCTTACTTTCATGTGTATCTCTGCTAGACTATAATAATCCTTCCAGGTTAGTCTGCATAGTAGGAGAGATCACATGGAGCTGGATTGTCTGAGATGAGGTTAACCTAGAGTAGATCATGACCTGCCCAAAGGTATATAAGTGAACCTGATCTAGTAGCATAGAATTCTGAATATTTATAAGTCAAAAAAAGTAAAAATGCTATACTTCTTGAGTTACTTAATGCAATACTAGAAAATTCCAAATGCTCTAATTTTTTTTCTTTTTTGAAACACAAAATACTATTTACATAGGGACTTACAAGTAGCTGTGTAAGCCATTTTCTATCTATCAATCCATCTCTCTGTAAATCGATATATAACATATTGTTTTTCACATGTTTGAAAATCACTTATGAGAAGATTTCACTTTAAAGCATTTCAGATTTCACTGAACAAAATCTTTGGGGCAGAGCTGAATAAACTTTTCCAGGATCTGTGGATATAATTTTGATCTATATGGGAATACACATATATATCTCGATTGTTCACACATTTTTACATTTTTAATCTACTTACATAATAATACCATTTTTATTAAAGCCACATAAATACTATTAGTGTAAATTTTAGGCAAAATATTCTACCTAACTTAATTTAGGGTAGTGTCTTTTGTTTTTTTTAAGTTAAAGGAAGCTACAACCAACAGCACAATTATCCTAATCCTTAGTTCCTTTATCCTGATAGTAATTAACAATGTGGTTTTCAAAATTACTTTCTCAGTGTATTTTTTATGTCCATTGCTAATTTCATACATGTTGGGTGAAACTTTTATTTTCATGAATTCATAGAGTCTCACCTAGATGACTTGAAGGAAGGAGGAGATCATTATGACACTCACTTGAGTGTTTTGGAATTTTTATAACAACTAGTTTTGAATGTTCTGAGAGGGAAATAATGATGGTACAAGATTAGTTTTTATGCATTTTATTATGACTTATGCATTTTCATTGATTGATTAGTATATTCAGCCTTTTGGAAAAATGACCTATTCATGAATTCATTCCTAGCAAGCAAGAGCAAAGACAAAGCATGAACCTCATGCTGACATGCAGATTATAACTTGCACACTCTACAGAGAACGAAGAAGACATTGTGGAATACAAAAATTTTGTTCTATTGAAACAGTGATTTCCAACTACTTTTAGAGTAATTTAAGACCATGTAAGAAATTATTACTTCATTATGGAATTTTGTATCAGAATTTAGTCTGCTTCTTGTTCCAGTGTGAACTTTTATATTTTAAAGTATGTATTCATTTGACTTCATTATGATTATAATAGACAGCATCAATTTACAGTTAAAAACTGTAAATTTAACTCATAAAGCAAAGGATTATTCACAGGAAAAAGTTCAAGTTCTGCCACATTAATCTTTCTTTTCTAAGTGGGGTACTATTATTACTATTATAAGTAATATTAGTATTAGGATTTTGTTAACAATATCTGCCATTATCTAAGGGAATAAACAACTTTATTATATCTCTTAAAATTTCTTCTACACACAGCATAGAGCATCATCTATTTTTATTTAATTTCTTCAAAGAGTTTGCTTTAAATGTTGTGGGGAAGTTAAAATGCTTTAAAACCAAATAGAACTTTCCCCTTCATTTATCTCATTATTATCATTAAATAAATGATTTGAAATTCATAAGATTTATTTTTATTTGATACATGGAAATAATACTAACTAAATAGTAGGGCCACTGTGAGAAATTAATGATCTTAATAAATAGGACAGACAATTATGAGCTGTTTACTTTTCAGAAGTTGAAATAAGGGCATAAGAAAATATTAACTAACTAATTAAGAAAAATGTAAATCAAGGAAATAACCTCTTATAGCCCTAGAATATAAATTGAGGTTTCTGGAAAGTATTTTCTAAGCATATACTCCTATAAGTCACTTAAAAGATAAAATTTTAGCCAGGCATGGTGGTGCATGCCTGTAAACCCAGCAGCTTGGGAGGCTGAGACAGGAGGATCAAGAGCTCAAAGCCAGCCTCAGCAAAAGAAAGGTGCTAAATAACTCAGTGAGACCCTGTCTCTAAATAAAATACGAAGCAGGGCTGGGGATGTGGCTCAGTGGTTGAGTACCCCTGAGTTCAATCCCTGGTATCCCCCACCCAAAAAATGATAAAATTTTTTAAAATCTGAGAGTTTACAGAGATGAGCCCAAATCTGAAGAGAAACCCTTCATGGCCTTGCTTTTTTCCTCCTCTTCATGAGTTGCAGTGAAATAGTAACAGAGAGAGAAGGATGGAGAGAGCAAAGACCACAGCACTCCTCCTCTGTGGCTGAAGAAACCATGTCTACGTGTTGAATGGTCAGAGGGTTCAAGCCATGGGAAACCAATCTCCACTGCCTAGAAATTTTAGACATCACTGGATACATAAAACTAATGAAGGCAGGAACCTTGTTCCAGAAAAGAGAATAAATCTCAGACATTTTCAGAGTTTTTGTGTATTCCTTACCCCTTAGATTATCTCACTCTATGGCTCAAACTGTAAGGTGAGCTACAAGTAAGGATCCAATTAGAATTCATCAATCCATAATAAAACAAGAAGGTCTGAAGAGAGCTGCCCATATTTAGGAATTCAAAAATTATTGTTTATAATTATTTCAGCACCCTATAGGGATAAAAATAAAATGTAGCAAAAATAAAAAATAAAAGAATGTATATTAATCAGATTTTCATTACTATGACAAAATACCTGAGGAAAACAATTTAAAGAGGAAAGATTTATTTCTGCTCACTGTTTCAGAGGTGTCAGTCCCTAGTCGTCTGTCACCATTGCTTTGGGCCTAAAGCAAGGCTGAACATTATGGCAGAGGGATGAGGTTTACCTCCTGGAATCCGGGAAGCAGAGGTCCAGAATGTAGAGAACCAGGGACAAAATGGATCCCTTAAGAACATGCTCCTAGTGACTTACTCCCTCCACTAGCCCTCACCCCCTAAAATTTCTCACACTTCCAAATAATGCCATTAAGTTATGAATCCATCAGTGGACTAATTCACTGATGAAGTCAGAGCCCTCCTGGCCCAATCATTTCCCAAAAGTCCCACCTCTAAACATTGTTGCCTTGGAGACAAAACCTTCAACACACAAGACTTTTGGGGGGCATTCGTGATTCAAACCATAACAGCACACAAAATAAAGTAAATTAGGTACAGTGTAAAAGAAAAAGAATTTTCATAAAACCCCTTGAGGATATTTATCAAGGCCCTAAGCAACTTAGCAAGACTCTGTCTGAAAACAAAAAACAGGGGTATGGCTCAGTGTTTCAGTGTCCCTGGGTTCAATTCCTGGTACCAAAAACATAAAAAAAGGAAGGAGTCAGCTGGGAGCAGGTGAGGCTCGGAGTGAATGAGTGGCAGCCAGCACAGGTCTTGCCCTGAGCCGAGCAACCTGGAGGTCTCCTCAAAATAGCCTCCTCACAAAAGGACATCTGTCTTGTTCTCTAAGTCTGGAAACCTTCAAGAATTGCACACTCTACCTGTTCCAGGCTGAATGTGCCCCCTTCAAATTCACATCCCCCACCCAGTACCTCAGACATGAGGCACTGAAAGATAGAGTCTCAAAAAAGGTGTGGTGGAGATAAAATGCGGCCCCTCAGGTGGATTCTGATCCAGTATGACCAGTATCTTTATAAGAAGAGGGGATAAGGACACAGACTCACACAGAGGGAGGACTACGTGAGGGCACAGGAGAAGACAGGTGTCTACGAGCCAAGGAGACAGGCCCCAGGAGAAGCAGTGCTTTCTCAACTTTGAGCTTGGACTCCCAGCCTCCAGGACTCTAAGAAATAACAATTCTGTTGTTTGGGACGCCCAGCCTGTGGTTCTTTGTGGTGGAAGTCCTGGTGACTGAAGACACCATCTAAAGCACACCCTCCGAACCTGGGTTGTGCTGGAGGGTGCTGGCATGTGCAGGTCAAAGCTTCACACCCTGAGACAAAGGATCCGCAGTTCTTAATTCTGAGGAACCGATAAGATCATGCATGAAATTGCCTCCAGCTGAGTTTCCATGCACACATAAAGTCCCATCTGAATCACAGCCAATGGTCCTCCAGGAGGGCACCTGGAAGCTTTGACTCAATGACAAAGTCCAGCCATTAAAAAGTTAAAAACTCAGATCTGAAATGCTAAGGAGACTAGTCTCCATCATGTAAATATAATGGTATCCTAAGTCATTATGAAATAACAGAGATCTCATTCATATTGACAAACTGAACAAAATAATAAAAACAACAAGGTCAAGGGTGACAGAAAGAGGAGAAAAAGACTTAGAGCTTGAACTTCCTTATCTTTCATAGCAACAAATATATGTAGTAAAACAATTAATAAAAGTCATATTTCACCACCACCCTGTTGTGTTTTTTTTTCTTTCTGTCCTGAGATATTCTGTTTTAATGGAACACTGTCCTGAAGTCCCTTTACATTTCAGTTTATTTTTGTTCTAATGTGGAATTCAAGTAAAATTGAATTCATACATTAAAACACAGCATAGACTCTAATTCCATTTAGTAGTGAAGGATCTTCCTCCTTTGTCTCTCTTATCAGGTATCAATCTACCCTTCAATTTCAATTTATGTAAATTCAAACACACACACAAACACACACACACACACACACACACACACACACACATTTGGTGGATTAATAATTACCAAATAAAAATTGTAAAACTGCTACTGGAATTGGGGAAGATGTATTATTTCTTTTTTAAATGATCTCCCTTGCTTGAATATCTACAGTGAGTTCATGCCATTTAAACAAATAGAATTACCCTGTTAAACCTTGGGTAGCAGTTGTTATTAAGTATGCAGAAAGGAGTTCTCTCCCTGTCTCCCTCCCGCCCCCTGTGCTCCCCGGCCTGTCTCAGCCTCTCTTCTCTTGCTGCGGCTGTTCTCTCTCCCTCTCTGTGTAGGAGGCCTATGGGAGGCAGGAAACCCTGATAGAGAAATGGAGATGGCTGCTTTCATGACCTCTACACTCCTCAGCCTCAGCATTCTGTAGTTTTTAAGAGGAGTCCCCAGCCTTCTCTTCTCTTCTGTTTCTATGGCAACATTTCTTCCCAGCTTGCTATCCATACCTCGTTTATTATTCCATCCCCTACATGTACTGATTGCCTGGTTTTCTTTTCTTTTCTTTTCTTTCTTTTTTTTAACATCACTCCATTACTTCTTTTGATGTTCTATCTTGCCTGCATTCTGGTGTCAGGGTTTCAAGACTGTGGCTCCCCTGTACACCCAGTAACTCCCAAGTCATTCTTTCTCATTGTAGGACACATACTTCATTGGGTTTAGACACTTCTGCATCTTCTCTTCCAGGTTCTTTATTAATAAAAATCCATTGCATCCTGTTAAGTTCCTTCGAGTTAATCAAACTTGCTTCTGGCTGTGTTTATTCATAGTTGTGTTTGAAAGGGTCTCAGTGGTGACACAACACAGCACATGTCTAGTCACTGTTACTAAGAAACACACTTGATGTTGTGTCATAGAGTTCAGTTTTGACTTTGAACTTTGAACTTATTTTCTGCTGAGTTCTCTTTTCTAGGGCTAGTTATTTTTATTAATATCAATTTTTCCCTCTCTAAAAAAATCAGCTCTTCATTTGAAAAAATCAGCTCTTCATTTGAAAAAATCAGCTCTTCATTTTTGACATTTTTCTCTTTTCTTGGGAAGGCATACCATGCTGTCAGTTTATTTCTAATTAACCTCCTGCAGTGTGTGGCGCAGGAAACGGCTTAGAGGAACTCATGATCTTGAACTTTTATGGGGGTTAGATTGCTTTGAACCATAGCCGTATATTCTAAATACTGTTAACATATTTTGCTCAGCCATTATAGATTCAAATATCGACACAATTTTTATACTCTTATGGAATACTGAAGCTTTGAAGAATGAGAGTCCTGTTCTGTATATACAGGAATAGGGCACTGAGCAGGGCTTTCTGGGATGCTTAGGATCTCAGAGGGCTCCTGCAGCATTGGCAGACTTGAGGCAGACAGAGGAGAGAAGCCCAGTGTGTGATGGACACACATGTGCATTGCAAGAGTAACATTTCTCAGACAGCCAGGGCCACAAGAAGTTGCCCGGGCAGAGTTAACACAAAAGAGGGAGATGCCAAAATAAAGGCACCAATAAATGAGCTGCAGAGGCCAAGAGATGGCAATCGGTACTCATGGGCACTCGCCAGTTACTGCAGGGGTGGTTTATGACTAAGTATTTACATGCTGTTCTCTGTTTAAATTCATATTCAGCATTCATTCATGCTGTTAGGAAGCTACTGCTTTCTGGATGAGCAGTGAGATAAGGAGAGAGAGGTTGTGTCATGGGATACTGCAAATTTTGCAAGAAGATTTGAATTTTTTGTCTACTATTCTTCCTTCCACTGCCTGGTTATCACCAGGAAGCGGGAGGCAGGCAGCAGGGGATCCCAATGGCAGGGGAGGGGTTAGAGGGGCCCCCAGTGCAGTCTGCTGAATAACTACTATTGGCATTCCCTACTGACGTGGCTGTTGACAGTTTCACAACCATCCCAGAAACTTGAAATTGTCTTTGGTTCATACTATGTCTCCAGGGAGTAAAGTGGGGCTGGGCATAGGATTTCCAATTCCAAGATTGCACCTGTTTTCAGATCTCCATGTTCCTTTCCACCCTGAGGTCATACCTCTTTTCAATAGCTCAGCATTTTCCTAGTATTCTTTAAGCACATAATAATTTGAAAAAAAAATGTTTCTAATAGTAGAAGGGAGAAATGGACGAAAAGAACTGTAGATACATGTGCAAACACTGAGTGAATTTATTCCATTACTAAAAATATAATTAGTATCCTTACATAACTGACACCAAATTCATCAAATCTACTCTTTCACAACATATCTGAACAATCTAGAAAGCTAACTTTTCAATTTACTCAAGGTATTTAGCTATTACGTTTCATTTGGCTGAGCATGTGATCTGTGGCCCTACCTTAGGGGATGTCATTTATAAAATATACAATTCCCTGTTATTTGGCAAAAATTTATCAGGTTATTATTAGTGTAATTTCCTCTGTAATAATACCTTCCGGACTGGGGCAACACAGATTTTTCTGTGTATAAAACAGTAATGAAAGATAGGCATGATAGCGGTGTTACATTAGGGGAGATAAAATGCCCCATTGGGCTTTAGAAAGGAGCCTGGTACAAATGTGACATTTACTTAACTATAGAGGTATGAATGGTAATGCTGCAATTATGTTAAGAGCTGCAGAAGTATTATTAAAGTCTTTTAAAACAGCCAATCTCCCCACCCTTTTGGCTGCATGCTTTATCCATTTAGAAATTTTTTCTGTTTCAGAGTTCTGAGCTCTGGCTACAGCAGTGAATCCAGGGCCAGGTGCTGTTGAGAAAATGTTAGAACGTGGCCACCACTGGCTGCAGTCTGGCGCAGTTGACCCAAATGGTTTCCCGTAGAAAAAACAAAGTTGCCCCTAGTTCAGTGCTCACTCACCACCCCTCTCCATGACCCTGGATCTGTAGCAACATGATGTCTGGTTTTTACCTCTTTGGCATCTACCATTTGTGATTTTCTTGCCAATCTGTTGTGTTTTGTTTCATAGAATTTGTTTTTGCTCTAAGAATGTCTCTTGCTTGCTCTTTACTACCTGCTATACTTAATTTTATAATGCAGATAATAAATGAGGATTTGGCCTGACTTTCAAAATGACATTTAATGGCAGTGGGGTATAAAGTGAACACCTTCTCTTGTGGGTCACCAAAGTGAGCGAAAAATGTAATTCAGACCCCTTTCTTTTGGCCTATTGCTAGAAATGATAAACTTTTTAAACAATTTTTCAGTAAGTGAGTTTCAAAAGTAAAACAAATATTTGAATGTATAACCTGTATATATATCTATGTGGTCACTAAAAATTCTTTAAAGTTAGAGTAATTAGTCAAATGAAAATTTTAATTGACATGAGGGATTCATTTTTCTATTTCATTTTTATTGAGGAATACCATCCTGCAGTATGATTTTTCTCTTGTTTCTCTTAATCTCTTTTGACAATAATATTTTGTGTTTTTATCAGAGAGATTTCAGGAAAATTTGTTATTAATACCAACCAACTAATAAATCAATATTGCCATACCTTAGGTAGTTTCTTACATTGATAATAAGGAAATATCACTGCATTAAATCGATATAATTTTAGATAAAAATAGAAATATATGTATATATGCTTAAACACATACAAACATGCACATCCATACATATCAATAGTTCATACATAAATCTCCTTCCCACTTAAATTGCAATTTACCCAAGAAGTACATATTCTGGGTCCTTTTAAAAAGTCTTGGCCTGTTTTAACTTACTTTGAATTTTCAAATAATACCTTTATCTATTTATGTGGCACAATGAGATAGTCTGATAAATGTATACATTGTGGAAAGATCAAGTTAGGCTAACTAGTATATTAATCGCCTTGAGTATTTATCATTTCTTTGTGGGGAAAACATTTAAATTTCTCTCTTCACTATTTTGAAGTACATGATACACTATTATTAACTATAGCCACTGTGCTGTGTGAGAGAACACCAGAGCTCATTCGTCTTACCTAGTAGCTTTATGTCCAGTGCTGGGTCATAGTTTAATAACTTTGAAGTTTTCTTAACATAAATGAGGATTTTCAATCATTATTCCACAAATTGTTAATAAAGAACAAAAAATATTGGAGAAAAACAATACATGAACCCTGCCCTAAGGTAATTCCAGACATTATACCTTTTTATATTTCTCACATTAATATCATTAATAGAACACTTCTTTACTAATAGAACTTTACTTCTTTGTTAATAGAACACTTTATTATTATAATGGTAATAATGGCGACACTCATTATCTTACCTCTTCAAAAAGAATTTGTCCTTCTTACTTAACCAAATTGTACAAACGGACTATGAGGTGTCAAAGGATAATGAAGTTTTAACCTCAAAGTTACCTAAACACTACAAACCATTCAACCTGTCTTGTCATGTCCAGGCATTACTAAGTGATCATCATCTTAAAGCATGAGGGATTCAAACAGCACAGTTCCTAATTACCAGTCCTTTTTCTATTGTCACTGAGAACAGACAGCCCTAAGATTTTGAAATTCTACAAAGCAAAGAAACAAATGTATTTTAACACCTCACCCGAGATGATTCTTCATTTGTGAGTGAGTGACATTCTCCTGACAGCTGATTCACTTTCTGCTAAGAGTGAGAGCTATGGATTGGCTTTCCCCGACAGGGGAAGAGGCAGGATACAATTTGGGCCAAGGTTCATGGGGATCCCTTAGTGAAACAAGCACTTCACCTAGACATGGAAAGCTAAAAGAGAGAGAGAAAAAAGGTATTCTGTCCTTTCGCTTGAGGAGCAAGATTTCTTTCCATCCAACAACAGGTGGGAACTAATAGGAATCAAGGTCATTGTGCACCACAGACAAAAAGGGATCAGCACAGGGCAAGCAGACGTGGAGTCAGGTACAGCCTAGCCAGGCTTTCGCCAGACCGCAATGAAAATGTACATTTACAAAATGTCATATTGCAGAATCATTGCTTGAACCTGTGTGTGTGCGTGTGTGTGCGCGTGCGTGCACACATATGAACACTCTTTATAGACTGAAATGTTAATACGCTTTAAGAATTCAAAAATGCAGATACTGTCTTCTACTAGCTCTGCCCTAGGAGAGACTTCCCATTCAGAAGTTCTTTGTGGACCTTGGGTTATCTACCTCTGCAGTTCTAAATATTATAGTGATACCTGGGATGAAGATCCATCCGGGTTTATACCAATGGTGCTAACATCTTCTCTGGTGCTGTTTTAAAATTTCACTAAAATAAGGTCGGGTGGGAGGAGCTGTGGCTCAGTAGTAGACCTCTTGCCTAGCATGTGTGAGGTCCTTGTTTCCACCCCAGCACAGAGATTAACACCCAACAGCTCCAGTTCACTTGACTGTGAAGAGCAGTCTCCCTAATCCATGGTTAGATCTGAAGTCCTTAGAGGTATCACTCCCCTGCCCCAGGTTCCTGCCTGACAGGATGGGAAAGGGAGCAGCGCCCCTGAACTGAAGAAAGCCCAACAGCACAGGGGAAGAGAGTGCATGCCACCGCCCTGGTTTGCTCCTGCAGAATGTTGGTCTGCCACAGCTATGAGAGCGCAGCTGCTCCAGCTTCTGCTCCATGCTCTGCTCCATCCATGCACCTGTGGATGCATCAGCAAGTCAAAGGGAGCCAGGAAGTTGTGAGCTGGAGAACAAGCTTAGCTCAGTTCACTGCAGAGTGTATGCAGAACAACCTGACTTTCTCAATGGAGGAGGATTGTTATTTATTATGTAGCACAAATTTAAAATGATGTACTTAATAAGCGATGCAATGAACTAAAAACAAAAGTAACCATTTAGGGAAAAATAAAGCACTCAAGTTCCTTTCCTCAAAAAAAAAAAAAAAAAAAATCAGGATAAATTTGGACCCAGCACAAAGCATTTGTTGACAACAATCACCTGACGCTGTGCACCGTGAATGCAGGGAGCAGAAGACACCTTTCTGCTGGCTATCGTGGATGGGGAGGACTTCAACAGTTGGCCATTCTTCTGAGAGCTCAAAGGTGACAATGTAGCCTGCACTTGCAGAAGATGCTTAGGTGGCTCTTACCTACTCTCTGCATTTGCCTAACCAACCTCCTGCTAGTATTTCTCATAGATTTCCCCGTGTTCCTATGAGGTGCTTGGTATCTTCACTGTGATTGTCCGCTCCTCTTCTCTGCATCTTGTTCTCGACTTGATTCCAGACACCTTCTATCTGTCAGAAGTTTCTTCCCACTCCAGTTCTGCTTCTTTTCTAAATGCGTCCCTTTATTTTCAGTGTGTTTATTTCTATGAACTTTATGAGCATTGGAGAAATGATCTCAGGCTTCAATCAATGATCGTGAGTTGAAATCCTACCTAGGTTTTTAAAGTTTAAAATTGATTGAATATAACAAATACTTAAGAAGGTACAGAAGCCCTCCTTGTAAAACTTGGTGAATGGCATCCCACATGTCTGCTTGACAACCTCCTACCGAGATCATGATTCAGGTCAGTTCAGAGCTACAGGAGTAGCTAGATGCCTTTGTCATAGGTCAGTAGCCCCAGAGATGACCACTCCTCTGATTTACCATAGGGCAAAAGAGCAGAAGTAATTTTCTATCAACTTCCATCTGTCATTTGCTGAGCTTACTTCTTGGGGCTACAGTTTGCTGGAACTTTTGGCAGGCCAAGGATTTCCTGCAACCACATGTATCCCTCAGGCGTGATTGCAGGTCCTTGCGGAAGATCTGGAAGCCAACAGTGTGCATGGGGCAATCAGATCCAAAGTCTGTGGGCAAGCCATCCGCAGGACCCCTGTGGTCTACACATTGCAGAGCCAGGATCTATCCTTGCCTTATGTTCTATTCACTCTGTCTTGAATTTCTGATTCTTTAAAGAGACAGAAATGTACAAATACTTAAGAAAAAGAAGAGCCTGACAAAACAAAGGCAATCATTCCCTCAGCCCATCTCTGTAACTGATGTCCATCCACATCATCACCCCACCACATCATTCTAGGTTCCCCACACCCCAGGGCAGCAGTTCTGCTCCTCTGATTACTGGCCTGTGGGATCAATGAAATTCTGCTATCCCATAAGATGAGAGTCCCTGGCTCCTCTGTGTGTCAGGCTGTGGTTGTTGCAGTCACCTTTTGAGAGAGCTCAGGATCCTGGAGGACCCTCCCAGGTCCTGATGGACTCTCTCCATTATGAAGCAGGGAGTTTATTTGCAGTTGATTTTTAGAACCCAATCCCTCTCATGAGTGTGGAACTCCTTCCTATCAACAGGAGTGCTCATAGCTTTGGGAAACTCTGGTCTCTCCATGGCACGTAACAAGACAGAAGGACAACAGCCCACAGGCATCAAATTCCTGCCCTCTTGTCCTGAGGACTAAACAGAGATGCCCTTAAAATACTGTGCATGTCCTTTCTCCTTTGCTCAGGGATGTTCCTTCAGGGAGTCTCTGCAGAGAATTACAAAAGATGGCAGCCACTGACAGTTGGGGATAAAGTGGCTCTGGAAGGGGACGTGTGTGGGGGAACCATGGTGTGTCCACTCCACTGGCTGCTTTCCAGTCACCTGCTGAGAAACTGACCAAAGAATCACTTCTTGCCATAATTATTATTCTTTCAGAATTTCTGAACAAGGCAAAAACAGATGAGCTAAATGAAAGAGAAGTAGACTTTCAACAGCATGCAATAATTCCTTTCCTATATTAATATTGTTTCTTAAATATTTTACTCAGACATGCATTTTATAAATCAAAATATAAAAATGATAAAAAATTGAGAACATGTGTCTTCATGTTGACTCTTGCAGGCTGAATGGTGTCCTCCCAATTCATACATTGTCATCCTAAGCCCCAGACCTTCAGAATGTGACTGTTTTGGGTGACGGGTCTTTACAGAGATAATCAGGGTTAAATGAGGATGTGTAGGGAAGGCTCTAGTCCACCGTCCCTGGTCTCTTAAATAAAGGGAGAAATTTGAACACAAAGAATGTCTCCCCAAGAGACTAAGAGGGAAGTTGGTCAGCAACAATCCAAAGAAAAAGGGCAAGGAAGGGCAGTCCTGCTGACCCCTTGATTTTGGACTTTCTAGCTCTAGAATTTTGAGAGAATACATTTGTGTTAGTTTGAGGCCCCTAGTTTGGGGTGTTTTATTTCAGAAGCCCTAGAAAACTAATAGCCCCACCCACATCCTTTTCTGTTTCTCCAATTAATTCCTTAGGTGCACTTTTCTTATTTCCTCCAGCAACTCCAGAAGAGTACCAAAACATGGGTGAATACACTTCTCACCAAAACAGCATATTATCTACTGTGTTTTACATTTACTCATTTTCACTTAGCAATACACAAATATCAGCATAATGATCACTATGTTTAATAATTCTACAGTGACCAATTGGTTTCTAATGAAAACAAAGCAGGAGACAAGACTTGCCTCCCGGAGTGTACTCGGGAGAAGGTCTGAGAATGGGAGAGAAAGGACAGGAAGTATGAAGGTGGTGGATGTGCATCATTGAGCTGATTGCAGCCAACAGATCCTAGAAAATAATCCCAGGGTATCCTGGTGCAAAACCCTGTAGCATGCTCCTCGAAAACAACCCTGCAGAACAGGGTGCTGGAGCACAGATTAATGTCATAGTGGTTTAACTATTTAATATACAATTTCAGAATATCTTTTCAAAGCTTTCTTTTTTTTTTAAGTTAAACCTTTTATTCTGAAATGGTGATTTGAAGTAATGACTGACAGATTTAAGGTCTGAAACTTAACAGCATTTTGTTTGATTAATTTTAGTCACATTATGTGTTAATTTGGCTCCTCTGAGAAATAGTTACTATGTGTAGTCACAGTGCAAAATATTTTTATAAGTTTTAAGTGACCCTGACATTGTAATTTTATTGAACATATTTTAGACTGATACAGAAAATGAAAATTAATATAAAAATACCAGGAAGAGAGAAAAAAGTGTGCAGAAGATACATTAAAAATAATTTAGCTTCTCAAAATAGTATAAAAACTGATTAAAATTAATATGCATATATTTGTAAAAAGAGCCCAAGACTGGTCATCAGAGCTCATTGCAGAACATAGTTTCAGCATACTAATGAGATGAAAAGAATCAAGGTAAATAACAAAAACTGACAAATTTCTTTCAAGTCTTCCATTAACTTTGCTTATTCTATTTCTTTTTGTGTGTGTGTACAATGAGTCAAAGCTTTCTTATTTCTAAAACTAGATGTCACTCATGATTTAATTTTATGTTAATTTTGTTTTCGTCCTTCTTTATGGATTATATAAATTAGTGGTTTACATATACACCAAAAATTTCTGAGACTTTTTGGATTACTACATAGAGTTTCCTGTTTTTTGTGTTCTGTTTTTCTGTTTATTAAAGTGCTTGCTTCTGAATGTCTTTAGTTTACTTAAAATTTGTTTCCAATAATTTATAATGGGTACCAAAGTAATTTATTTCATTACTGTTTTCTGATTGTATTTTTCCTTTGGTCTAAGAGTGACTTGACTCATAATTTGAATATGTTGTGTTCCCCAAAATCTCCCTTGTGTGATGTATGAACATTCAGAGATGAAATGATCAGATCAGGAGAGAGTTTTATCTAACTTAATCAGTGGGTTGATCCATGTGGATTAACGGACTATTAATTTGAAAAGACTTTTTTACTGGGTAGTAAATGTAGGCAGGTGGGGCATAGCTGGAGGAGGTGGGTCACTGGGAGCGTGCCCTGAGGGATTATATTTTGTTCTCTGGTACCCCCACCACCCTGCTTTCTGGCCCCCAGGAGCAAAGCAGCCCTTCTTCACCACACCCTTCCTGGATGATGTTCTGCCTCAGCTTGGGCCAGGAATAATGTAGTTGTCCAACCATGAACTGAACCTGTGAAACCATGAGCCAAAATAGTCATTTCTTCCTCTTGGTTGTTCTTGTCAGACATTTTGGGAACAGTGAAAAAATCTAACACACACTACAAGTCATTTTTTTAAAAATTATTGTTGATTTAATATCTTGTTGGATAGTTTTTTATTTAATGTGTTTTCAATTCATATACATTGCATTGTGATTAGAAAATATTTCCTCTAGTAATTCAACATTTTGTGGTGTGGAACTTATTGAGCTTTTCTAATTGTCTGATAAACTGTTAATCTTCATATATAACCCATGGTCTCTAAAAAGATAACATGTATAGTTGTATTAGTCAGGGTTCTCTAGAGGAACAGAATCAACAGGAAGTATGATTATAAAAAGGGGATTTATTAGATTGGCTTACACGAGCAGAAGCTGGATAGTCCACAATGGCTGTCTGCAGGCTGGAGAGCTGGAAGAATCAGCAGCTGCCCAGTCCAAGAGTTGGAAGGCCCAGAACAAGAAGAATCAACAGTGCTACCCTAGTCTGAGACCAAGGCTTCTAGAAACTACCTGGAGAATCACTGGTAGAGTCTGCTTTGGGGAGAGTCAGATATCCTCAGATGGATCGAAGCAGCAATCAAGAACCCATTCAAGAAGAGTCAAGTTTGCATCTATATCTGCTTCCTTGTTCTTCCAGCTTTTATTCCATCCAAGCCATCATCCTATTGGGCGGTGCTGCTCACGCTTAGGGAGGGTCGCTTCTTCAGTTCATGATTCCACATTCCAATCATTCCTAGACATGCCCTCATTACACACCCAGAAGCCTCTTAATCATTCGGCATCTCTTAATCCAATCAAATTGACAATTCACATTAACCATTACACTAGTATATGCCAAATTCTTTCTTCCTATCTATCCATCTATCCATCTTTCTATCTATCATCTCTAGGCTATAAAGTCTTCCATATTATTTTCTTTTATCACCATGTTAGAATATTATTAGTGACCTTTTTCTTCTTTTTCTGCTATAACTTCTACTTTATTCACAACAGTGCTATGCCATTTGATTTGTGAATTTCATAACAACTCTATTCAATGTGATTTGTACATTGTAGTAATATTCAGGGCAATTGGTTCTTTTTTTTATACAGAACAGTAGAATCCATTTTGATATAATTATACAAACATGCAATGTATCTTATTCTAATTAGGACCTCAGTCTTGTCAATGTACATGATGGTAAGATTCCCTGTATTAAATTCATATATGTACATAGCAAAGTTATGTCTGCAATTCCACTGATTCCCTGCTTCGTTCTTGTCTTGCATTGACTTGCAAACCTTTCAGTGCTCAGGGGCACTGTTTTGTGTGTTTGCAAGCTGGACTCAGCTCTGGCTCTAGCAGTCTTCTCAACAGGGCTTGGGTGAGGAATTTGTCACTACTCGTGTTTATTGACCGCTGTCTGTAATAACCTTTAGAACTGAGCAGCACTTCAGTTGGGCACAAGATCCTTGACTCAAAATGTCCCCCTACAAACAATTTCGCACTTGCTGTTTCACTATTTCTGTCACTGATATTGTTGTCAAGAACTGACACAGACGTATTTTTCCTTCCCTTGAGTTCAAGTTAACCTTTTTGCCTGCTCTCACGAACGCCTTCCTCTCAAATGTCACATAGTGGTGCTGTTGTGCACACTGAGTATTGCTGCAGACTGCATCTGGAATGCCTCTCAAAGGCCCATGTGTTAAAAGCATGGTCCCCTGCCCATGGTGTGATTGGGAGGAGGTGGAACCTTACGGGGGATTTTTGTCGGTTCTCAGGTCTGGGGGATGTCCTCAATGGAGATAATGGGACTCCCTTCTCTTCTTTCTCTCTTCTTGGCTCCCTGTCCATGAGGTAAGATACTTTGCTCAGCCACACTGTCCTACTTACTGTGCTATCTTGCCACATCCCTAAAAACAGCAAAGCCAAGTAATCAGAGACTCAAAGTTCCAAAACTTTGAGCCAAAATCAACCTCTTTTCTTTATAAGTTGATTATCTCAGGCATTTGTTATAGTGACAGAGAGCTGACTAACACAGCGATATTCTGATGAAGTGTATTGTGGTCAGTTTTCAGTGGAGCATGTATGGTCTTTCACTGGGTGGATTTCAGTGGTCTTTTGTCTTCTTCAGGGAGTTGAATAAGTCACCACTGGACCTTTTTGCCACATTCTGTGTCTGCTGCTGTCCATGATCCCTTCTGCCTGATTGGTTCCTTTTCCTCATCCCTATGCCATTGGTGGTGGTGGTTGGTGGTAGTTGCCCCCTCTGCTTCCTGAGGTTGTCTTTATTCCTGAAATGGGTTACCTATCTGCACCTTCTTGTCTACAATCTCCCAGTTCTCATTTCAACAATCCTTGCTGTCTGTCAAGAAACTGTCTCGTTTAAATTTTTTTAAGTATCTTGTCATTCTTTCTATATTGTGCTATGTTTTTGTGACTTTTATTGCTTTAGAACTGCTTTTCTCAATTTGGGGTGGAGTGTTGGGTCGTGATTTTCATCTTCGTTGTAAATTTATTTTTGCATTTTCTTAACATGTCAAGGATCATTATTTTATTTTTCTATGTGTTTTCCAAGAGGATTTGTATAGAAATTATATTTAGCCATTTTAATATCGTCCATATGTAAATTTTTTTTTGTTATCCTAGATCAGCCCTGAAAGTCTTGTAAAGGGGTCACAGAATAACTTTCCAGATTTCTCGACTCAGAGGCCTAAGATACCTTCTCCCATTGAGAGAGAAGGCCATCCGTTGTTCAAAACAGGACCCCTCTACACAGACCCCTTTGTGTTTCCAGAGCCACACTTGTCTCAGGAAGGCTTCCACCTTCAGCCATGGTGCCTCCTCCTGCCTCCTGGGTACCACAGTCCTCAGGATGAGTCCCTGAGAGGAGGGTGAAGTATTCCGAGAACTGATGCCCTCTGGCTCCCTTTTACCCTGGACATTACTGTGTCCTTTCTCTTAATAATCATATCACAAGTTTATCATGACAGACAATAGTTCTTACTTAAACTGGAACCCACACGTGCAAACAAATACTTGGTAATATTTTAGGATATTTTCCACTACTAGCCCTGCAGAATTCCAGTTTCTCTCCCAACATCTGTCTACACATATTCTGTTGTCTTTGGAAATAGTCACAGTGGGAAATTTATTAGTTTTCTCTGTGCCCTAATTTTGTTGAATGTATAGATTTGTGTTTGATGTTGTTGTTCTCCTTGTTTGTATCTGTAATTTCTAGGAGAAATGTCGAAATGATTTGGAAATAAACTACCATGTTTAGATTAAGACATGGAACTCTGTTCTTAGGATTTCATAACCATTGATCAGTAGGAAATAAGACAATTTGTAGTTTGAAAAATGTTTTTTGTTTTTATAAGGCATGACAAAGATACCTCTCATATGCTTTCCTATTTTATATTCTTCCTAATACAGATGTGTGTTTATAATTACAATAAAATGAGTTACTGATTCTACGACAGCACAATTTACCAATTAGTGTTTAAGTCACTTTTTGCAGTGAGAGAGAGAAGAGGCCACAGCGAAGACACACCCTTCCAGGGCATGACCCCAATGACATACTTCCTATAGTCATATCCCATCTGCATGGAGCTACCACACAATCTGAATATTTAAATTAGGATACCAGGATAGACTGATCAGGTTACAGCTCTCATAATCTAATCATGCCACTTCTGAATATTCCTGTAGTAACAGGAGCTTTGGAGACACACTTCATAACCAAACCATAACAATTAGAAAAGTTTGTTATAAACTAAGTGCATTTTATTGATTTATTCATTACTTATTAGAATGATGCGCAATTTATATAGTCATGGATACAAATAAAAAGAATCCAGCTAAATCAATATACATAAACACACACATTACTGCTACACACATGAAGATATTCACAATTTCTGATACCAAGAGAACTTCAGCATATCACATACCCCCACTCAGCCTCATCTGGGACGCTGTAATTGCAGCTAATCCACAGACTTCTTTTGCTTGTTTTAACATTACATGAAAGTTCACAATTTGTATTCTTTTACCCTTAATGTCTGTCACCCCACATTAAATCTATAAGCTTCATCAGTTGAAGCAGGTTTTAATATTTTCATTGCTCTATGGTTTTGTCATGTTTCATCACGTGAATACATTACAAAACATTTTTTCTACTACATTTCTGATGCCACTTATTATTTTGAATACCTAGCTTCTGCGAACATTATTCTATGTGTCTTTTGGCAACATACACAATGCATCGCTCTAGGGCACATGCATAAGAATGGAAGCGCTGAGTGACAGATACTGCCTCATGTTTTTCAAAGTGGTTTCCTGAGAGCAGCACAACAGCACCTGAGATCCCCATCACCTGAGATCCCCATCGTCACCAACAGTTGGTTTTTCCAGTCATTTTCATTCTAGTGGACTTATGATGGTATCTCTTTGTGCTTTTGTCTTTACAATAATGAAATTATTATTGTTAGCCTTCTTCCAAAGAGGAGAGTGTGATAAGAGGGATGGGAAAGAGTAGCTGGAGAGGAGAAAACTGTCACACGTGGCCTCATGCCAGTTTTGGAGTTCAGCATCACCTGAGGATCATGTGGCTGGTGTGCACCTGCCCTGATCAGATGTGAACTAAACAACACTTGCTGTCTTTCCATGACCCAAGTCTCACCATGAGGAAGCACCAGATACGTCTCAATAAAGAGGCGTTCTACAAAATATCTAGCCATAGCCAGTCCTTCTCAAACAGAGCTAATTATGTTATGTGCAGTCACGAGTAAGTCAGAACAAACCCTACTGTTATGAATGACTATAATGCATTAATAAGATCATTAAAAATGCAACTAAAACACTCATAAAAACACTGAGAAGATTATCAGAAACAAGGAAATTTTGAGAAACTGGCAGTCTAGAGCAGCCTAAGGAGACACAACAATTAAAATACTGTGGTGTCCCGACTGGGATCTTGGATTGGCAGAGTGAATTAGGGAACATTTTAGAATGTCTATAAAAATGGTGACCTTCGGTCAATACTAATTATTAACAGTGGTTCACTAATTGTGGTGAAGGCACCATACTCTATTGCTATCCATCAGCTGTGGATTGTTTTGAACTCCTTTTAGAGAGAAATTATGTAATTGAAAAGTTCTGTAGGGATCCTCTCTGTCTTGTCCCACATGGAGGAGGAAAGAGTTGACTGCCAGAGGAGGACATTGGCTGTTTTTCTCTATCTATTACCCAAAAAACTTATCTACTCAATAAACACATGAGAGTCCATACTCTTTTTAAATGAGGGAGCGTGATGGGTCTGGCCATCCCAGTTCTGGCCTCTTACAACATTCAACAACTCCTTGACCAACTCTCTTTTATTTATAGACAGACAGGTAAAGGAGGCAAGGACCAGGAGGAGCTTCTTCTGTGATGGACAGGATAGAGTAGAGTTAGGGGAGCCATTATCTTAATGAGAAAATTCCAGAAGGAAACAGGGAACCACTCCCACGCAGCACCACATGCCTCCCGAACCCAGGCCTCTGTATAACATGGCTCAACCTCGTCTGATTCTGCTAAATAAGAATGGTTCCCCACAAAGTTCAGCCCTATAAATGCAAATGCCCATGGCCTTGTTCTTGTTGGATCCCTCCATCCCCAGTCCCAGAGGTTCCCATTGGCTGGTGTCAGCAGGTCTCCTTGCTGTTTTCTGGGCAGGTCCCCTGCCTCTGAGTTGGCAGCAGCTCTTCCAGCTGCTGCAGCTCCCAGCTCCTGCTGCCCCTTTGCAGCTCTCCACAGTTAGCAGTTCTCCAGGGCTCTCTGCTGCTCTCCTGCTTGGTGTTCTCAGGGCTAGTGCCCTCTGTGTTACCAGTTCTTGGTGCAACCAGCTCAACTCACTCTATCCAAGATGTAGGTCTCTCATTACAATAGTTCTACTGAGTGCTGGGGGAGGGGAAGCAGGGTAGGACATTGGACAAAATACCAAACTGACCTGATGAGAGTGAGAAGGGTGCTGCTTTCATCGCTAAAAGAAGTGGATCTAAGCCTGCACACAGCCTCCCACAGACTTTGTGCTGCTCTGCCTGCCTGGCCTAACTGTCATTGGCAGGATCTGGACAGCTGAAACTGTAGTAGAGGGGTGGAATCATCCTGAGAGATGGGATAGACTCATCTGAGATGGACCCAAGGCCCAAGCAGATTTCCAGGGTTCAGCCCAACTAAGTAGCCCCAGCTTCCAAGGTATTCTGGGGAGGCCATGCCCTGAAGATGGGAGAATAAGAAGTGTCCCTTGGGGAGCACTGGGCCCTTCTCCTCAGGCTCAGCATATGATGCTAATAATTTTTAGGACAGCACACTTTCTGTACTATCTTCTTAATTTTTGTGTAAATCTAAAATGTTATAAAAATAAAGCCTATTTAAGCATCAAAATGAACAAAAGGCCCATTAAGATAACCAATATTTTAACTGCGATCTAGCCATTTTTGTCTTTTATTCCCTACCACCAAAATCTAGGATATTTTGAATGTAACAACTATATTTTTGGATCAAAATATTTTCTTGAAATTCATAAATAATTTGTGCAAAATTCATGTACTGAACTTACATTTTAAAAATCAAGAGTAATAATATGTCATAAAATCATACAGTAATTTTTAATTTAAAATTCTATATAATAATAACATTGCATAAAATTTTTATCTTTCTTTAATTAAATGCCGTATTTCTGAGAAGATGTGATTTACATGTTCCAAGTAACCACCTCCCTTGTTTTCAGCAAATAAAAGCAGGGAAGGACTCCATGTCTAAGCTGGGTTAAATATCTGATGCTCCACTCCACCACCACGCAGGACTTTTACACCTCTTCCTCTAAACAATGACTAAATGGGTCAAGTTCGAAATCTGTGAGTGGAGTTGTTAACATGGCATTTTTACTCTTATTTTTCCTGAGAAAATTTCTTTTTGTAAGAAGTGATTTGCTTTTACTTTCATACAATGAAAAGCTTTACTTTTCCTTAAGAAGCATATTGTCAGATCTCCTCTATAGTAAAACTGTGTTTACCTTTTTTTTTTTGCCTTTGGCAGGTCATGAAGGATGTCAGCTTGAGTGACTTAAAAAGTTGTGCTGCTGAGAATTCAAAGACAGTGCCTACAGGTGAAGACAGAAGAACAATACGGCAAGTGAACAAAAACACTCCTTGAGGAATAAATTAATTCTAGGTCTTTTGTCTACAAATAGCTACAAGCCTCCTTGTGCAGCATTACAAGACACACACCTCTCTGATAATGTTCAATGTGAGCCAGTGCTACATTCACGGTTTCTTATTTGGAAAGGAATTGTTTGGCTTTAAATTATTAACAAGGGACAGAAGACAAATCTCCCACCGTATTGCTAGTGGGAGGGGATTCCACAAAACATTGATTTGGTTTCTGATGATCCTGTGTCTGAATCTTAATTCTCCTTTTAATCATGTGCTCATTTGAACACACTCAGACCCCCAAGCCAGTTTCTTATCTACAAAAAACGGATGCATATACGTGTCCTGGAAGGTAAACCTGACTCAGAACAGACATGTCATTGGAGCTATTTGGGTGGATATTTGCTGTGTTATTCACTGACCTTCATTCCCTTCTTCAAGTGTTGTATATTCTTTTTTGGGAAAAAGTATATGGACATATTGATTGTGTAATTTTTCATGTGATCCTTTAATTTGAAAAGTTAAAGAAAGCAGGTTCTCTGTCTCTACTTCTGGGCAGAAAATTTGACCAAACCTAGACAATGAGATGCACTTTGGGGAGGATTTCAGGTACTCAGAGCTTCAGTAGAGGCCTCAAGTTTGTCCTGGCTTTCTTTGCACAATGGCCCTGGAATGCTCCTGACCTCTGCTTGGACTGCCTCGGGTGTCCATCAGACCTGTGAGTCCCAGTGTCTTAAACTTTCTTCCCCTAGCTAAGTGCTAAGTAAAGGGGGTTTAATTATTAAGTGACCTCCTGTAACTTCAAAAACAATTTTTAGAGGAGGCATTATATTTAAAGCAAAAGCTTTTCATAAACATTTTAAATAGTTGCTTTATAGTCTTCTGTTCATTCTGTTAATGATTTTCCTTCTTTATTCAATACCCCGACTGCTTCATTTCTCTTAGATTTCCTTTGTAAATCTTACACAGACCTGGTATTTTCTTCTACAATCATTTTTTTTTCATTTTCTCTAGAAAAACCTATTTATCCTATAAAACTATGTTATAAAACAGAACTCTCTGATTTTTATTGGCTGTAAAAAAGTTATAGTTCAGCGATTCTAAAATAAATCACTTCTGAGAAACCATTATCTAGACCAATGTTGGGAAACTTCCCCCCTAGGTTTTCTACTAGTAGCTTTACAACTTCAGGTCTTTTATTTTAGGGTCTTATCCATTTTGAGTTGATGTTGGTATATGGTGTGAGACAAGGTTCGATTTCAGCCTTCTCCATGTGGATATCCACTTTTCTCTATGCCATATATTGAAGACACCTTTCCATATTATGTGCTCATGACATCTTTGCCAGAAATCAATTGATAAATACTTCAAACTAAAAAGTTTCTGTATAGCAAGGGAAAAAATGAACAGAGGGAAGACAACCCATAGGAGAGAATATTTGCAAACACTAAGTCTGATAAGGTGCTAATATCCAAGATACATGAGCATCTTAACCAACTCAATAGCAAGAAAACAACCCAATTAAAAAATGGAGAAAGGAAATTCACAGACATTTCTCAATAGAAAAGAGATGTAAATGTCCAACAGATATTTGAAAAAAATGCTCAACATCTCTAATAATCAGGGAAATAAAAATTAAAAACAATGAGCTATCACCTCACAGCTGTTAGAATGGATACCATCAAAGGAAATATTAACAAGTTTTGATGAAGATGTGGAGAAAGGGAACACTGTAAAATATGGTTTGAATATGCATTAGTGTGGACATTTTGGATACTAGTATATATGTTTCCTAAAAGTGTAATGGTAGAATTGTCTTATGACCCAGCAATCTCACTTCTGGGTATATGTCCAAAGGACTTAAAATCAGCATGTTGAAGAGATATATGTACTCCCATGTACACTAAAGCTTTATGCATGATAGTCAAGACATGGGAGAAGCCTAAGTGCTCATCAACAGACTAATTAATACATTAAGAAAATATTGTATATAGAAACAATGGAATATCATACAGCCTTAAGAAATGAGGAGATTTTGTTATTCACAATAGTATTGTTGAAACAAACAGACATTGTGCTAAGTGAAATAAGTCAGGCACAGAAGGAAAAACAGTGTGAAATCTTACTTACATATGGAATATATTTAAAAAAAATACTATGTCATAGAAAAAAAGTAGAATGGTAGTTACCAGAACTGAGGGTGGGGTGGAGGTGGAGCATTTGTGGGGAGGGAATGAGATGGAAAGAAATGATGTTGATCAGAGGGTACAAAATATCAATTAGATTGGAGGGATAAACTTTAGTGATCTATTGTACCATTTAGTGACTATAGTTAAAAATAATGTGTTATTTCAAAATTGCTCAAGGAATAGAACTTCATGTTCTTGTCAAATACAAAAAATCCATAAATTGTTAAGATGATGGATATGTTTAGTAATTCTCTATAATATATAAGTAGATCAATTGTTAAAATTATAACTAATAAACATATACCTATTATTTATTAATCAAAGATAAATAAATTGAAAGTGCAATAAAATAAATTAAAAAATCAAAATAAAACAAAGAGTTCACTACTTTGGTCAAAATGACTCTAGACTTTTTGTTTCCCATCCTTCGTGTCAGGGGTAGATGCAAGGAATGAAGAATGAAATACTTCTTGGTTAAATTTGGACTGTGAGAAGATTGGTAAAAGCTAATTTTTCGTAACTATGATAGGTCAAACAAGGTTCAAATAATTTTATACATTTTGCCCTGTTTTATGTATAAACACACTTCTTCCACATAATGACTAAGATTTTATGAAAAAAATACAAAGTCAATAAATAGAAAATTAAAAATTTTATGTTGTCAATAAAATAATGTCCATATAGTTCATAAATAAACATTTTTAGAGGGTTTTCAAGATGGCAGAATAGAGGAGGTTAGTTTCCTGGTTGCTTGCGGCATGAAACCAGAAAGAAGACAGGCAGCTTTTCTGCAAGGTGGGTGAATCAAAAAGGAAAAAAAAAGTGTATGTAAGGGGGACTTTACCAGAATTTAAAACTGGACATTCAAAGCGGATCAAGGACTCAGGAGGTTGGCTATAATAAAATAAGGAAGAAATCCCCAGTGGCACAGCCACTGTCATGGGCAGGCCAGCCATACTGGTTCCTCTGCTAGCACAGTGGAGGGATAAGGGAATTAAAGGAACCCACATTTCACATTTGGGGGAGACCCAAGGCATGCCTGGGTATGGAGCATTTAGAGATCAAGGACATTGCCCAACAAACCTGAAGGGCAAGCTGCACAATATTCTTGTGCAGGAAAGAAGCCACCTTCTCTCCAGGAGGCTTGCAGATGACAATGGAAGAAATAATATGTAGCCTCTCTGCAGGAGCTGAGGGAGCCTATTCCTGGCAAACCTGAGTTTGGCCCAAAATACAGGCCCAGTAAACACACACTGCACAACATAGAGTATGCTTAAGTGACAAGGAGAAAATAAAGCATGGAGAAAGGTTTATACAGGGCACAACTGGTGGTGGATACCCACCCAGCTCTACTCCTCTCCATTCAGCCTGACTGCTTGCAGGACCAGCTTGGAGAGAGATATCTGGAGGAATTCAGAAGTGCAGAGGCAGGAAAGATAGTTTGGAGACTGAATTCAAGACCAGGAAATATGAAGACTGCAGGTGGTACAGGGGACTAAGAGTTGGCTCCTCATCACATCAATGGAACCCAGGGGAGAGCCCTGGGTTTCAGATTTCCAGCTTGGACCAGCAATTACTGGTCACTATAGGTTTGCTGATTTAAAATCTCCAAAACAATCAGCATTCAGTGGAAAACCTAGAGCCCACCTAAGCCTAAACCCTGCCTCCAGGAATTCCACCTATGGCATTACCTCTCTCACTCCAGCAATCCAAAGGGTGGAGCATTATGCTTCAGACTACCCCACCTAAAACTGCTGAGAAGAGAAGCTGAGAATCTTTCTAACTCTAATGGAAAAGATTCATTAATTTTCAGCAAGATTGTTTTTTTTTCTTTTTTTCCCTTTTTCTCTTTTCTTTTAAAAGTTCTTTTCTGTTTAATTGCGACTTTAAAGATACATGCACATTTATACATATTCATGTTTGTTTTTCTTCTAGCATTTTTGAAACTAGTTATTTTGTATGAATTAGTATTTCTGAGGACTAGAATGTTTGATTGGTTTATTTTAGTTTTGTTTTGTATTGTTTTTATTTTTATTTTTTTATTTTTACTTACATATATGATTTTTCCTGATCTGTTTCCCTTGATTCCCTCTTTTCTTCAACAAACAGCCAACCTCTGTTATTCTCTCTTTCACTCTTCCTTTAATATTTTACTTCTATCTTCTCTCATCCTCTCTCATAAACATCACACCCTTTATCATTTCTTTTCTTTTCCTGTCCATCATTTGAAATTGTAAACCCTTTTGCAAACTTGCTGTTTTTATTTTAGGCAATACCTGATCATATCATTTCTGTTTATTGTGATAAATAACATTCTAGACATCCTAGTAGGAACCATTTGGTTTAATGCTATACATTGTTTGCATTGATTATTGTTATTACTTGTCTATCACTAAACATTGACATACTGGAAACCTTCAGGGACATTATAAGTTCACAGTGTAGAAACTTTGCTGCTTCAGATCCATACTGTTAGATGGGCAAACACACAAATAACAAGAAAAAGCAAGGGAACAAATTGTCCTAAACAAACCTAGCTACTCCAATAACAGAATCTGTTGACACCACAGTGGAAGAAATGTCAGAGAAGGAGTTTATAATATGCATAATTAAACTGATCTGTGAGGTAAAGATGGTAAAAGGAATGAAATCAGAGATGAAAAACAGCAAGTGAGAGATCACTTCAGTAAAGAGACAGAGATTCAGAAAAGTAAAAAGCAAGCAGAAATCCTCAAAATGAAGGAATCCATAAACCAAATTAAAAATTCATTTGAAATCATCACCAACAGATTACATCACTTGGAAGACAGAGTTTCAGGCAATGAAGACAAAAAAAATAATCTTGAAAACAAAGTTGACCATGGAGAAAAAATGTTAAGAGACCATGAACAGAACTTTCAAGAAATATAGAGTAATCTGAAAAGACCAAATTTAAGATTTGTTGGGATAGATGAAGGCTTGGAGATACAAATAAAAGGAATGTATAATATTTTCAATGAGATAATATCAGAAAATTTCTCAAACCTAAAAAATGAAATGGAAAATTGAGTACAGAAGTCTTTCAGGACCCCAAATATACAATATTACAATAGACCAACACCAAAGAACATTATAATGAAAATGTCTAACATACAGAATGATTGAATTTTAAAGGCTACCAGAAACAAAGGACAGGTAACATTTAGAGGGAAACCAACCCAGATCTCAGCTGATCGCTCAACCCAGACCCTCAAATCTAGGCAGTCTTGGAATAATATATACAAAACTCTGAAAGAAAATGGATGCCAACCTAGAGTACTGTACCCAGCAAAATGAAGCTTCAGAATTGTTGATGAAATAAAAACCTTTCATGATAAACAAAAATTTAAAAAAATTATAGCTAGAAAGCCTACACTACAAAATTTGCTTGGTAAGATATTTCATGAAGAAATGAAAAATAAAGTGAAAACCAGCAAAGGGAGGAACTACACTAAAAGAACAGTGAATCAATGGGGAAACAAATTCAAAAACTCAGACATAAATCAAAATGATGGGGAATAAAAATCATATCTCAATAATGTTGAATGCAAATGTTCTAAACTCATCAATCAAAAGTCATAGTCTGGCAGATTGGATTAAAAAACAAGACCCAACAATATGCTGTTTCACATCATAGGCAATGACATCCACAGATGGAAGGGAAAAGAATGGGAAAAATCATATCATTTGCATGGATCACATAAACAAGCAAGGGTTGCTATACTCATATCAGATTAAGTGGACTTTGAGGCAATGTAATCAGAAGAGAGAAATAAGGACATTTCATATTGCTTAAGGGAATTACACACCCAAAAGTCATAACAATCATAAATATTTATACCCCAAACTATGGAGCATATACATACATCAAATAAACCCTTCCCAATTTCAAGAAGCAAATAGAGTACAATACAATAATACTGGGTGACTTTGACATACCTCTCTCACTACTGGATAGATTCTCCAAACAAAAACTAAATAAAGAAACTTTAGAACTAAAACATACAATTAATAATTTAGACCTAACAGACCTACATAAAATATTTCATCCATCAAGGACTGAATATACTTTATTCTCAGCAGCACATGTATACTACTCTAAAATAGACCATATCTTAGGCCACAAAGCAACTCTTAGCAAATACAACAAAATAGAGATTATGCCTTGCATCCTATTGGATCATGGTGGAATGAAATTAGAGATCAATGCTACAATTAAAAATAGAAGCTACTCTAACACCTGGAGACTAAATAATATGCTATTGAATTACAAATGGATAGCAGGAGACATCAGGGATTAAATATAAAAAATACTTAGAGGTAAATGAGAATAGTGATACAGCATATCAAAACCTCTGAGACACTATGAAGACAGTGCGAAGAAGAAAGTTCATTGCATTGAGCTTTAAAAGAACATAAACAAAAACCCTAACATTACATCTCAAAGCCCTAGAAAAAGAAGAACAAATCAGCATCAAAAGCAAAAGACAAAATAATATCAGACAAAAACCAATGAAATTGAAACAAAAGAAACAATCCAAAAAAGCAGCAAAAGTTTGTTCTTTGATAAAATATATAAAATTGACAAATCAATAGTCAAATGAAGAGAAAGAGAGAAAAAATTCAAATTACTAAAATTCAAGATGAATAAGGAAATATCACAATGGACATTATTGAAATACAGACTATAATAAGAAACTATTTTGAAAATTCATACTCTATTAAAATAGAAAATATTGAAGACATCAGCAAATTTCTAAAGACATATGACCTGCCCAAATTGAAGCAGCAGGACATAGAAAATTTAAATGAATCAGTTTCAGAAAATGAAATTAAAGATGTCATCCAAAACCTACCAAGAAAGAAAAGCCCAGGACCAGATGGATTCCCAGCAGAATTTTACCAGACCTTAAAAGAAGAACTAACAAAATTGTTCACAAATTATTCCATGGAGTAGAAAAGGAGTTAACCCTTCTAAACTCATTCTATGAAGCTAATATAACCCTGATACCAAAACCATATAAAGACACATCAAGGAAAGAAAATTCAGACAAATATCCTTGATGAACATAGATGCAAAAATTCTTAATAAAATACTGAAGAATTGCATTCAAAAACATATTAAAAATATAGTTCATGTTGGGATCAAGTGGGGTTCATCCAGAGATGCAGGGTTGGTTCATCATATGGAAATCAATAAACACAATTCATCACATCAACAGACTTAAAAACAAGAATTTTATGATTATCTCAATAGAAGCCAAAAAAGCATTTGACTAAATAAAGCATCCATTCATGATCAAAACACTAGAAAAATTAGGGATAGTAGGAACATAACTCAACCGTATAAAAGTTATCTATGTTAAACCCAAGACCAACATCATTCTAAATGGAAAAAAAATGAAAACATTCCCTCTAAAAACTGGAGAAAGACTAGAATGCCCTCTTTCATCACTTCTTTTCAACATAGTTCTTAAAACTCTAGCTAGAGCAATTAGACAGATGAAAGAATTTAAAGGAGTACAAATAGAAAGTAAGAACTCAAATTATCACTATTGGCCTACTACATGATTCTACATATAAAAGATCCAAACAATTCCACCAGAAAACTTCTAGAACTAATAAATGAATTCAGCTATGTAGCAGGATACAAAACTAACATCCTTAAGTCAAATGTACTCCTATACATCAGAAATGAATAAACTGAAAGAGAAATTAGAAAAACTATTCCATTCAAATAGCCTCAGAGAAAATAAAATATTTGGGAATCAATCTAACAAAAGAGGTAAAAGATCTCTACAATGAAAATTACAGAACACTAAAGAAATTGAACAAGACCTTAGATCTCCTATGCTCCTGGGTTGGCAGAATTAATATTATCAAAACAGCCATACTACCAAAAGCACTATACAGATTCAATGCAATTTCTAATAAAGTTCTGATGATTTTCTTCTTAGAAAAAGAAAAAGCAGTCATGAAATTCATTTGTAAAAGTAAGAGGCAGAAAATCCAAAGCAATCCTCAGCAAGATAAGTGAAGCAGGAGGCATCAAATACCAGACCATAATATACTACAGAGCTATAGTAACACAAATGGCATGGTATAGGCCGCAAACAAACATGAAGACAAATGGTACAAGACAGAAAACACAGAGACAACCCCACATAAATACAGTTATCTCATATTAGGCAAAGGTGTCATAAACATACATTGGAGAAAAAATAACCTCTTCAACAAATGGAGCTGGAAAAACTGGAAATCCACATGAAATAAAATGAAATTTGACCCCTATCTCTCACCTGCACAAAACTCAACTCAAAGTGGGTCAAGAACCTAAGCATTAGACCTGAATTCCTGTGCCTAATAGAAGAAATAAATTGTTTTAAATCTCCCTTTTGTCAGCTTAGGAACTGAATTCCTCAACAAGACTCCTGAAGTGCAAGACGTAAAATTAGGGAACAATAAAAGGGATGGAATCAAACTAAAAAGATTCTTTACAGAAAAGAAAACAATCAAGAACATGAAGAGAAAGCCTACAAAATGTGAGAAAATCTTTGCCACCTATACCTCAGATACAGCATTAATCTCCAGGATATGTAAAGAACTCAAAAAACTTAACTCCAAAAAGAAAAAGAAAAAAAATAAAAACAACAAATAACCCCAATCAATAAACATACAAAGGAAATGAGCAGACATTTCACAGAAGAATAAATATGAATGGTCAACAATTATATGAAAAAAGTGTTCAACATCTTTAGCAATTACAGAAATGCAAATTAAAACTGCACTGATATTTCATCTCTAGTGAGAATGGCAATTATCAAGAACACAAGTAACAATAAATGTTGATGTGGATGTGGAGGAAAATATACACTCATACATTGCTGATGGAACTGTAAATTGGTGCAACCACTCTATAATGCATTATGGAGATTCCTCAGAAAACTTGGAATCGAACCACCATTCGACCCAGTTATCCCAGTCCTCAGCATATACCCAAAGGACTTAAAATCAGCATACTATAGTGATGTGGTCACACCAATGAACATAGCAGCTCAATTCACAATAGCTAAGATATGCAACCAACCTAGGTGCTCTTCAACAGTAAATGGATGGAACTTGAGACTGTAATGCTAAGTGAAATAAGCCAAACCCAAAAAACCAAAGGTCAAATGTTCTCTCTGATATGCAGATGATAAATCATAATAGGCAGTGGGGACAGAGGAGAAGAAGTTTAATGAATTGGACAGAGGGGTGTGGGAATGGGAAAGACAATAGAATAATTTGGACACAACTTTCCAGTGTTCATATATGAATACACGACTAGTGAAACTCCACTTCATGTATACCCACAAGAATGGGAAATTATACTCCATGAATATATGATAAATCAAAATACATTCTACTGCCATGTATATTTAAAAACAAGTAAAAATTTTAAAACTTTTAAATCACTTTATATAAAAACATAACTTAATTAAATCATTTAAATATTTATTGTTACATAGAGACTATATTGCAAATATTTTGATAAATCATGAATTGGCATGTAGGAATGTCTCTTTCCAATATATGGCTCCTTGCTTGATGTAATATATTTTTATATTTTCTATCACTTACCATTTATAAAAATTAAGTTTCAAAATTTTCCAAAATACAGAATTCACTCTTTGTCCAATACAAGTGGCGATGGTTACACATGGGGATGAGAAAGCTGGAAGGTCTCTCCTGGGTCCTCATTGAGTACCACAAATGAAAATTCAGGATAATAGGAATGCCCATACAGGATTTAGAAAGGAAGGTTTTGTAAGGAGAGTAACACCAGCAGCAGATATTCTTCCTAAGGACATGGAAAAGTAAAAATCATTGATATCTTTGATTCATTTTTTTTAATCTTCTCAGTCTGAGAGGCCGCCATGATGTATCCACTCCAAAGTCATCTTCAGACTCCATAGGAGAGATAACCAGCTTGTCAGTGACTTCATTGCTTCTCAGAGTATTCTGTGGATCTCCGTTAGGAATATACAAACCCAAATTAAAAGTGGCAGCCAAAATGTCAAAGTTATTATAAGAGAGGGAGAACAATGCATTGTCAAAGGGATTATTAAACCTCTGCTATTAACTTCGTAAAAACTTATGCAAGCTGCTCTGAAAAGTATATTAAAGTCATAAGCCTAATAATTCAGTCCAAATAAAATATGACTGCATTTGTCCCACATCCTTATATAGACTTAAAACAAGAAGCTTGCGTAACATATATAATTTGATGTAATGAAAATATAGTTACTGCCAAGCTCTTCGTTTTGCTTACATTTTAAATAGTTAACTTCATGATGAACTGTCAATGCTGTAAAAGAGTTGACATACAGAAAAGGAGCAGAATTGTCAAATAATTACGAAGAGTTTATTATTACAAATTGTTATGTTGTTTGAGTTAATACCTATATTATCCAACATAAGTAATTTCAGGGGAAGGGGCAGATGCTGTGTTTCCCATTGAATTGATGTTTAAAGGCATTCCATAACCACTGGAAATTGAACAAAACCAAAAGCAAAAGGTGTTAAGTAGTAGACACGGTAGTTCAAAAGAGTGTGAAAGAATTAAGTACAATTATAATTTTTGATGATATTATATTTAATGTGCCCCTTTTTTATTTATCTTTGATAACATACTATGTTCATGGATGATCTCAAAGCAATGTGTAAGTTCTGATGATGTTGAGAACTCCCCACACTAAACTTTGTTTTCTAGTGACAATAAAGATACAACTTTATCAAAGCATTTCCTCAATGTTTCCCCCACATTAAGCTCTTCCCATCATTATTTTTATTAAATGCACACAAAAATAAAATTTAACATTCACTTTGACATATCTTTTTAGATGTTGTAGAACTTTGTATAGTTGGATTATTGACTGCTAATACTATGAGTTTTCTTAGGAAACCTAATTTCGTCCATGGAATAAACCTGACCTTTTCTTCAGGATATTCCATGTATATTTGTGACATTTTATAATGTCAAGTGACATAATATTTGTGTTTAATTTTCTTTTATCAGATTATGAAACCAAGAAAAATTTTGCTTAATAAAGTATTTATAACCTTTGCTTATTTTGACATTGGGCAAAGAACAACTTTGCCTTGAAACTTTGCAAAATTTGCTACTTTAATATCTGGAACCTTAGAACTTAGATATTTATTACTTTGATAACATTTTAATTACTATCTCCTGACTTAGTTAAATGAAATTATCTTTCATTTACAATTTTCAACTATTGCATTAGTATCAGTTAATTGATATTTCTTGAGAGTATAGTATTAAATAGTCGAAGAAGAAAGAGAAGAGGCTCATGCCCATATCACCATGAAGAGCATGGGCAGGATCCCCCAGAGGGAGGAGCTGCATGACTGACACAAGGCATGGAGACCATATAAGAGATCACCTTTTAATTCTTAAATTAGCAGAAGGTTATTAAATTGTTTTACTCATGATGACACAATCAGATTTCTGTTTTGACACCATAACTCTGGATGCATTGTGGAAAAATGCATCACTGGTGGGGTTGAGGGTGTGGAAAACTTAGAAGGTGAACATTTAAGAGACAACCACAGTTGACCAGGTCAGAGATGTCCAGCAGCTTCCTCAGGATAATTGTGTTGGAGACAAGGAGAAACCAGAACAATTTGAAGTATAGTTCGGAGGCAATATTGACAGGTATCAGTGGCAAATTAGACATGGGAAGAAGAAAGAGATGCTATATTTCTACCAATATAGACTCCATTCATTGTCATATAGAATATTTAAGAAATAGTCCAAAGGAATGTTTCCCAGTTGTGTTAATCATCTTAAGGTGAAATTATATTTCATATTTATGTATATCTGTTTCATTTTGGCTTTTATTTTTCATAATTAAAGACATGGACATGGACAGGAATAGAATGGTTTGCTGGAGAAGACAGCACACAGTGGTGATGCCAAGCTCAGGGTCTCATTGGCTGACATACCAGTTCTCGCAAAACTCTCTTTGTGAACTTGAGCAAAAGGTTCACCTCTCGTGCTTCAATTCTGAGTCTGTTAAATGGGGTCTTTTATTTCTTAAAGTCATTCAGAGGAGTAAATTATGTAGTAAGCATAAAACAATTTGGAGAGTGCCTGGCTCAAAGTAAATAATAAATATGCATTAGCTATTAATATCTCCCAAGACACTTATTTGAAATGTGAAGAAATTTAAAACAATAGATGATAAATGAATCAGTTGCCAAGGCAATGATATGAAACGATTTCAAAACCCTACTTTTTTTTTCTGGAAAATAAAGCTGTTGAAGCAGAAGAATCAGAATGTTAAAAAGTTTTCAGCACTAGAGGTAAATTAGGGACAAATATATTGATAATAAAATCTCAAGAAAAAGCCTACAAAAATAAATTGTTGGGTTTTTTCCCATTACATTCACTGAGTTGGAACTTCTGCTTTCATGATTAAAAATAAACTCATTTCTTTACACAATATGTTTTTTTAAACACCAGGAATTGAGAAAAATAAATGACTCAGGTTCCAGTTAATCTCATCAGCAAATTTCATAAAGAAGCTTCTGAGTGAAAGCCCATTCTTATAAAATAAGCACACAGTTGTACTTGGAAAAGGAAGTGTAGCACACTCTTAAAGGGGATGCTGGAGGGGAAATCAGTGATTTTACAGGTGCCTGGAAATCTTTATTAGATTTGAGGTTTACATTATGTAATGGTAATACCTAACCAGATTAGATTTCAGTTGATTTTGAAACCCTGAGCAGAATACCTTCTTACAATGGTAAAGGAGGGACTCAAGCAATCTTATCTGTCACTAATCCACTGACCTTGAGTTATCAGGTAAGCATGAAGCACTGGATTCAACTCACAGTGTCTGAGCAAACCAGGGGAAAACAGAGCTCCCCGGAAGTGGGATCTACCCACTTCCACCAGATACGTAGGCTCTTGTTATTCTGCATTATCATTATCTCCTTTGCACGCTCTATCATCTGGCAGCTTAAATGTCTGAGTTATGGATTTTCAGGATTCTGACCTCTGATCCTAAATTTGTCTTGACATCCTCATTTAGCTCTCAAAGGTTCCTGATTTGTTTCCTTGGACATATTTGCTATTTTCAATTCATGACCTCAATAATTCCAACTGCAAGTACCATGACCCTTTTTTTTTTCTCATTTCTTCAATTGCTTGACAAGTTGCTTCACAAGCAATGTCATAAATATAATTAGCATAGAAATTGTCTAGACACTTGGAATAATGCTTAAGTTCCTCTGGTTCTATATGATGTTTGTTGTAATAGAAATAAAAGTGAACATTTAAGTCACTTTTTCACTATATGGGACCCATATATTCTAAGTTGTTTATATTTTGTTATGGATGCATTTTTTTGTGTGTTATTTAGGTACAAATGTGTTGGTCTGAAACTGTAAAAAGTCCTATATTTCACTCCATTTGAAAGCTATCAAGTTAACCTGTCACTGTTTTCTATTCACGCAGTGATGGAACACTCTTAACCCCCGGGTTAGAGAAGAAGAAAGTTTCTCTCTCAGAAAAGAAGCAACAATCCGAACAACTACTTGCATTAATTTGTCATATCTCAATTCCCTGAAGATGTCCTCCTGGTGGACAGATGTTCACCTATTAGTGCAGTGGATTCAATCCAGAGGAGGAACCTCAAAACTCAGACATGTGATTTTTTTCAACTCTTCACATCTACCTGATTGTTCCTTCAAAGAGACCTTTCCTGTTATCTTGAAAATATAAGCCAATCTCCTCCATGGGATAGCAGGAAGGATCTCTAGGTTTATTAACCTGGGGAATCTCTATCAAGAATATATTTCTTTTTTTGGAGGGCAGGGGTTGAGTACTAGGGATTTAATTCAGGGATTTTCGATCACTGAACCACATCCCCAGCCCTGTTTTGTAATTTTTTTTTTTTAGAGTTGTTTAGCACCTAGCTTTATGCTGAGGCTGGCTTTGAACTTGATATCCTTCTGCCTCAGCCTCCTGAGCCACTGGGCTTACAAGCATTCGCCACTGTACCTGTCTCAAGAATGTATTTCTTATATCACTCAGAGGGATTTATGATCTCCAGCTCCTAAGCAAACAAGTCTTTGCTCAGCAGGTGTTAACTAGGGAGGAATGCAAGGTTCATAACAATCCTCCCTCAACATCATGGATCCCAGTTATTGCTTGTGTAAATGCTTTCCCTTGCCCTCAGGTAAAAATTACCCAAAACGCACACTCCATCAGAGGTATCATGCATCTCTCTGGAGATCAGTGTTTCTGAACCAGGTTGCCACAAAGTCCTGGTGCATGTGGAAACCTCAGAAGGATGCCATCACACTGTCATGAATAGAATAAGGCTTCTTTTTGCTACAATTGATAATACGTGTTGATGTTAATATGAATTAGGGAGAAAGGTTAATAGATTTTTGCAATGTGCCACAAGAAAAAACAAAGTGTTTCCTGAAGCATGCAAGATCTTTACACAAGAAACCAGACCGTTGTACTGCAATGAAGCACAAATGAATGAATGGAACAACACTAAGAATTTCTTTTAAACCTTACATGCTACACTAGTGATTTTATTTATTGAAGACCTATTTTGAGTTGTCCTGAGTCTTCAAAATTAATCTATTCAAGAGTATACTAAAGCTAAAAATTCAGAAATGTCCTTTGAGGGAAAAAGTATGAGAAATTAAGAATAGATTTGTGGTACAGTTATAATATACACTTCAGCATGATGCCTCCCCCTCCCAGGTTAGTATGCAAGAATCAGTGAGATCCAGTGAGAAAAAGGAGGGGATTTTTTTTGCCTTGATTTACTTAGTGTTTTAATTGGTTCTTCTTGGTTATACATGACAATAGTATTCATGTTGGCATATTATAAAATCATAGATATAGCTTATTCTAATTCAGTCCCCAGTACTTCCCTTTCCCTCCCCTCTCCCCTCCCCCTATTCCCTTCCCTCTATTCTACTGATCTTTCTGCTATTTACTTGTAGATTTTTTAAACTAGTATCTTGTGTAGGTGCATGATGGTGAGATTCACTGTGGTATGTGTACATAGGAAAGTAAGGTCAGATGCATTCCACAAAAGCAAGCAATTTAAATATAAAATCTCTATAACTACATTATCTAAAGGTAGAGTGTAAAATTATATGAGGTCATTTATCCACAGAAGTAGAATTATCTGACAAATATAGAGAACATAAGTGGATAATCCAAGAAAAAGTTGGCCTGCATTTTTATTTTTATTTCAAGTATAGGATAAGTATGTATTATAAATTGTTTGACTATAAGGGATCATAAAGCAAACCCTTTTTGGACAATATTGTATATATGTATTACACATTACCTATATAAAAGAAAGAAGAGTAAGTAATGGAAGTTTCTAATTGAAAAACAAAATTTAGTACAAAAACAAACATTAGATCTCATTAAACTATTAATGATTAAATAGAAATGATAAACATTGTTAATATCTTCCTTTGTTGCAAAAGAGATCAAGTTCCAAATTAGAGGCCATTAAGGTATTTGGAAGAGGCTGTGCCTTTTATTAGAACTTCTATCCTAAGAAGACCCAGTGGGATATTTTGGGATATATACCTGAGTACCCAGTGGTAACCATTACCATTCACAACAAAGACCTGGACGGTTCCTCATCCCCATGAACAGAAAAGCAGAGGAGAGCTCAATCTCTCTATTTCTCCTTCTCTAATCAGTCAATTGCTCTATCACCTGAGCTCTGAGTGTTCAATGTCCCTGTTAGTGTTCATGTCTCCCTGTTGGATTATCTGCGACTCCCCAGACACATTTCGCTATTAACCAATGAGCTATTTATATACCACTGGAGCCAGAAACATTAAAAAGAGAGCAGAAACATTGATTTTCCTGCTATTGGAAACATTCAACACAGTGACTGGGGATATTTGGAGCCCACTACATGTTTGCTGAATGCATAAGCATAACTATAGTTCAGAGACGGTTTCACATTCCCACAAACTCTTCTCTGTTTTGCTCTAGTCAAGAGAAAACTGAAAGAGTGAAAAAACAATGACAAAGTCAAGGGCATTAGACGGCATGTAACTAAATACACCATGTGATGTCCTTTGAGAAGGTAAAATACACCTGGGAGAGAATTCTCCCTTTTAGTCATCTGGATTGTCTTGCCTGAATCATCTGAGTTGGTCCCAAATTGATTCCATATTAGGTGATTCTCTGCTTTGCATTGGCAAAGCCATATTACAACCCACCCTTAGCCCCACGCTCCAGGACAAGTTGACCTTGTTCGCTTTCTTCTCTGCTCAGTACAGTAGAAGCAGGATTTGTCAAGGTGAATTCCCCAATTTTAAGTTCTGTCTTTTCCCCTTGTATTTTTATTTGAACTCAGAATTCACATAAATCTGCATTGCTTTAGGAATGAACTTTGTAGACAATCTGATAGAGTGGTTAATTTGGGATGCCACTGTTTTTTTTTGCTGTATTTGGATTATGTTCGTAAGAGCATTTGCAAACTGACATGCCTTTGCAAGAGCTTTTTAAAAATAATTTAACAACATCATAGCAGTTTAATGATTTAAACAGCTTAACGTCATCTGTTTGCGTCTACAGACATACCGATTGCATTGCCTTTATTTCTTCTTGGGTTAAGCAATGTCATAACTCACAAAAGAGACTACGCTCATTGTTAACAATCCTGTTTGTATAACAGTGAGAAATCGGATGTTCCACAGTTCTCAGTCTCCCTTTTTTCTTAATTACCTTTCCTCTGCCATTTTTGTCATTTCCTCTGCAATTCTTAAGAAACATCGTCATTGCGGTTACTATTTTTAAGATATAATAACAATTGTAGTTGAAAATATTTTGAAGAAATCAAGCAGTTTATTACATTCACCTTTTTGAGAAAGACAATAAAATGTGGAAATTATGGCTTTGCTTCAGATCACTCATTGCTGATAAAGAATTTGAGATTGAAATATTATTCTTCCTGTTAGCACTCCTTATAGTTATCCATTAAGAAAAGGAAATATTACAGACGTCTGCCATTCCAGACTTCTTTGCTACCCCCTCTTTATATGCTTTACATTCAATGAGAGGAGCTGATTTGGGAACCTTGTCTATTCCTGTGGTAGAACTTTGCTCCGTGACCCTGTGAGTTTGAATGAGTGCAGGTCATTCATCCTCAGCTTTGGAAAACACTTCCCGCTTCCGTGGAAGTGCCCTATCAGGGCATCTGGGCAAATGCCAGCTTTGTTTCATAGGAGATTTTTCAAAAGTTTCCTATTTCTCTGGAAACTTAGGCATCATTTGTGTAAGGGAGAGGAGATAGAAATAACTTCTCTGACAATGCAAAAGGGAATAACTTTCAGCAGAATTTAGTGGATGTACTGAACATCAAGTCCAGTGCACTTGGCCAGGGAGGCTGTATCTGCATCAAGTCATGGAATTACCTACATTGACGCCCATCTTTTAAATTGTACATCTTTCAAATCACACATCTTTCAAATTGCACATCTGTAAAGGAGGCCAATTAGCCCACAGATAGAAGAGGGGGCCTTAAATGGTTCCCATTGAATATATTGGTTAGAATAGTACAAAGCTCTGCCACAGAGGCCTTTTTTTGTCTAACAAGTCAATGGAGCACTATTTATAGATTTAAAACCATCCTTTTTCCATAGTAAGAGTATCTGTGTTAGTTATGCAAATAGAAGGTGAATTAACGTTGACTTGAACTTTTAACAACCTCTTAAGATATGCATTCTTTGGAATGTAAATATTGAAAGTGTCCATAGCTTTCAATTCTTTATATCTGAAGAGGAGTGTTATGGAAGAGAAATTGCTATGTAGGAGCAACTGAGAAAAATGATACTTAACCTTTGGCAGTGTGCTCAGGCGGGACCTAGATGGTGTGATCTTCAGCCTGCAATGCAGGAGCTGGGAAATGTTCTCACAGTCAAACACACATCTAGTTCTACAGCAGTTTGAAGTGCTTTTAATCGTGTGAGCCAGGACCTGAGAGTAAATGACATGTCACATCAGTTTTTATTCATCGGCCCAAGGTTCTTTATCTGCAGCCCATGTGGCTTCACTGCTTAAATCCACATGTTGGCCTGTGCCACCTCTAGACAGATGTGCCCCAGGAGAGCATTCTGATACTGTCTTAACATTGGCAAACTATATCTCTAACATCTCATCATAGGTAATATGGCTTGGCACTGGTAAAAAGTAAAATAGTAACTGTGCTGAGAGACTTGGATGTGCTTTGGTGGGTGCTTCAGGTTCCTCTCTGTAACAGTTTGCCAAGCACGCAATGTGTAGCTTTGCATTATTAGCCCCTCGTTCTTCAGTTCCTCTAAATCCACCACCTTTTCAATTTTATTTTGTGCCTCCTTTCAGAAATAGAGTATATTCCTGCGTCACGTGACTGCACTAGCCATTGTCTTAACTTGGTCAATAGAATTGAGCTAGGAATTTGGGGATACAAGTAAAATGCTGAGTCTCTAAAGGAAAACTTTCCCTGTTAAAATACAGAATGAACAATTCTTAACTCCTGAGCTGGACAAAGGACTGTATGTAAGGATGCACTGAGCAGCCCACAAATCACTTTTTAACTTTCCAGTTCCATATATGTTTTCTGGAGTGTGGCACAGGAATAAGACCTCAGAAGAGACCATTACTCTTCTGAGGCTAAGGGCTGACATTTGATTGGACCAACACGCTCTGGCCTGACTACCCAGTCAACCACCTGACATCCAGAGAAGTGGATGTGAGCCAAAGGCTACATACCAGACCCTTAATAGTGAAGCACAATCTATATTTCCCAAAACTGGGTAAGTCCAGTAGTTTGGGTCATGATTATTCTCTCTGATTATGTACTCTAATAAAACTTGACCTCAAGCCCTGGTAGTACACCTCACTCTTGAGATTACTCACACTTTGCTGAGTGTGTACATCTTCCCATCGTAATAAATATTTTGCTCTGATATTCATACCTGATGCTTCCTTATTCTTCTCTGTGGCATGGTCAGGGTCCAGGCAGGTTTGAGTAAAGGTCCTCTCTGCCTCTGGAGAGACCTCCTTGGATCTTCAAATAATGATGAAATGAGGCAAGTGTGACTGCTAATTTTGAAGCTCACACATTCCTATTGACACTTCCACAATAACCATGACAAGAACGTGCCCAGGCTAGCCCATAATGCATGGATGAGGGCGGAAGACATGTGGGACTGAGCTGCCCCAGCCAAACCTCTCCATCTGTTGAACTAACCCACCCAACTGAACCCAACTAAGAAGTCAGAAAAATGGAAGTTTATTTCTGCACAATGCTGAAGTTCTGCAGGGGTTTGTTCTACAGCAAATGCACACGGATGCAAATAATGTAGACTTTAGGTTAGCTCCCTTAGTTGTGTATCTTTCATCCAGTTCCTCACCAACGTAGCATATGCCGCACAACCTTCACCTCTACACAGAGCGATTGTGGTATTTGACACCAGTGTGTTAACAGTGTGTGAACGTCTTTTCTGGATTTCCTGAATACTTGCTGAAGGAGGAAACGATGGGCTCCCCTAAGCTGTCATAACCATACCAGCACAGTGAGAGGAAAGGGAGCATGCTCATGCTAACTAGGAGATCACTGGAGGTCCTTCTCATCCACTGCTCTTCGAAATACTCTCTGGGGTGAAAACTGCCCCCTGCTTCCTCCCACCCATGTGGCTGTGGAAGTGCCCTTCTTTTGACTAACTGATTAGCTTTCCAGAGAAGAAATTCTTTCTGATTCCGGCTCTTTGCACCATTTGCTTCTGTTAGCAAGTTTACTGTGTCCTTGCTCTATAAACAATGGCATAAATAAATGCGTTTCCACAAAGCCTGGGCTAAACATTTAGGGTATTTTCAAATAACAGTAGAGTGATTTTTAAGAGGCATCTGTTTAGAGAAATGATTGAACCCTTGCTCCTTACTTCATTTTGCAAGATTGCAACTATCCCATAATTTGGACATAGTACGATATTTGTCACTAATGGAATTCTACCTGTGCTGCATGTTCCTCCTGGACTCGAAATCCCCAGGGTCTTAGGCACTGGAAAAATTTTCTCCCAGCATCCGTCCTTTGGAAAACTAAAAAGAGAAAATATTCTCGTGTTCTCTCTAAACATCCTCTAGCTCAGACATCAGATCCACCTATAACCCTGTGAATTGTGAGCCAATAATTTCACAGTTATGGAACTTGCTAAATTCTTGGTATTGTGCTCATATGTTCCTCTTCTTTTCCTGTTTTTTTTTTTTTTTTCTTTTTTTTCAGAAACTTGGGAGCTGAACTTTATAAACCACTTTTTCCCCCATTTTATTCAACATAAAAGTCAGTAAACATTTGATACTTATACTGCAGGCCCATGCCTTATTTCCATGTTTTCACTTTCAGATATTACCTATTATATTTAGATACTCTCATAAATTAAATGGTGCTTTTAAATATTTCACATTCGAGAATCTTTTTGCAATAGTTACTAGGTAAATTCTTTGAAGAAAAAGAAGAAAATGACTTTTCAAAAATAAATCAATAGCCCATTTCATTTTTGACTATATCATTCTAAGAAGGAATTAAGAACCCAGAAACCCATGAAAATTCAAGCCCCTGCTCTGCAGTTTAGAAATAAAAATACTGTTTTTTGACAAAATTGTAAATATGGTCTTTTCTTGAACCTAGGACAAAGAAGTGCAATTACTCTGGCAGGTGTTAATTTTCCTTTCGTGGTCCAGCTAGTTCTATGCTGAAATGGTCCTGCAGGCTGCCATTCCTTGCCTGGGAAGGCCTGGAATCTCACTTAATATTTTTTGAAGGCAGAAAAATTATTCCCCAGATCAGCTAATGGTGGTAGAACATATTTGACAAGTAGCCACCTGATGGGATCAGAGGCTGCAAACATGTTTTCAAGTTAAACTTTAAAAACCTCTCTCAGCTGGAACTTTCCCTCCCGCTCAGCACAGTCTGGCCAACACCACTGGCTGCAGGCAACCCTCTCGACTCAAGTGGATTGTGCTTTTTAATTACTGAGGTTGTCCAGCCTCCCAGCTTAACGATCAAGACAAAGCAAGTGCAGGGCCCTCGGTGGCAACCACCAAACTTCCAGGGAAGACAAGCCCTCTGAAAGGACAACTCACCAGAGAGTTACTTCCCCTGCCATATAAAGGATTTTGCTTCCTCTGCATGTGTAAGTGGTAGTGATGAAAAAAATTGAAGGAATAAAAACCTACCATGTTATGATGGCATCACCCAGGGTAAAAGCATGAGCTGGAAGGCTTCCTTCTGTTCAAATCTGTTCAACGTACAACTGAAAATGTCCTACTCGTGATTGTTTAGTTCTCCTTCCCAAGACAGAGAAAATGAAATGAGAGCAAAATATTGCCTTCTTTGAGAAAGCATGAAAATTCTAATTTACTCATTAGAAACTGCTATGAGTCATTTTTCTTTTCCTTCACAAAGAGAATAAATATTTCTATTAATGAAAACTCAGTTTCTTTTAGTGAAACTCAGTAAGCATTTATTCAGTATTCGCTGTGATATTAACTTAGTTGGGTTTCAAATAAAAAGAAGTTACAAAAGAAATAAAACCCAAATCTTAAGAAACTCAGTAATGAAAGATCTAATAGATTGGGCATGTCAATACAAGTTTTCAAAGAATGTATTCTTAAGTTAAAAAATAATAATAATGATTGCCAAAAACTTGAAAAGAGTTATCAGAAAATTTTCTTGACTTTTTGGAGTCATATTGGATCTTCCCACTACTGCCAGCTACCCCAATCCTTTTGGACCCTTTTATTCATCTTGTCTCAGACTTACTGTTCTGTTCTTTCAGTGTAGCAGCCTTGATATTATTCTGCTTGTGCCATAACGAATGCACTTCCTACTAAGTTTAATAAAATAGGAATTAATGGAAACAATCAGTATTATTAATTACAGTAACAATCAGTAATAATAATTACATTGGAGTCATTCCCTAATTTTTTTCTCTATTCTCTGAATGCTTTAAGTTCAAGTATTTTGAATTTTCTGCATGCGGGACCCAAAGTTTGTTCAAAACGTATGTATCTATATCTTTCCATACTTTTTAGTTTTTTATAGTTCATAAATGGTTTACGTCCATGTTACCTTATTTGCAGCACATTCATCGATCCTCCCAAGTTAAGGAGAACAAAGAGCATACTTAAAAATAATCAAGTAAATGATTCAGAAAAGTTAATACATTTATCTATAGTCAAATAGTTAATAGTCCCGACCTCTGGGGAATTGAACACTTCCATTTCAGCTTACCTCACTGATCATTAACTATGCTACATATTCACTATGGAAACAGGGCTGCCAACACAGAGCATTAGCTGCCTTAGATTCTGACCTTAGGCGATGTCATGGTTTCGATACAAGGGAGCCCCCAAAACCTCATGAATGAGATAATGCAAGAATGTTCAGGGGGGAAATTATAGGAGAGCTGTAATCTAATCAGAGGATTAATCCACTGATATGGATTAATGGGATAGTACCTTTAAGCAGTTAGGGTATAACTGGAGGAAGCAGGTCAGTGCAGGTGTGCCTTTGGACTTTGTTTTTGTCCCTGGCGAGCAGAGCTCTCTCTGCTTCCTGGTTGCCATATCCTGAGCTGCTTTTCAGCTGTTCTTTTCAGGTCTTTTGGTCACAGTAGCAAAAAGATAATTAAAACAGGCAAAGTGCCTTACTGCAATCTACAATTAAAAGCACTTGACATCTCATTTATTATGTGTAAATATAACCAGAATCTGTGATCATATTGATTGATCTCAATACTTCCTTTGGTTCGAAGCAATGGTCATCCTCACCGGTGAGAACAGTCACATATCTAGGACAAGCATTAATCAAATGTAGACAACATGTGAGATACCACTCATGCATTAGACAACACACTCTTCCTTATGTTATTGTAAGCTGAATATTTTCAATCCATTTATGGATGAAAAAATAACACAGTATCACTGGGCTGTGCTCAGGGTTTCAGTGGTACCATTTTCTCTACTGGGACTATATGGGAAAATCAGATCTCTGCTTCTGGTAGTTTCTACTGATCTTCATTCTGGTGACATCGCTCCAGTCCTCAAGGCCATTATCTTCAAATCCCTCTTTGTTCTATCTTCACATCACCATCTCCTCTGTGTGTGGGATCTCCTTATCTTCAGTTTCTAAGAATGCTCTCCACCAACTATTTGTCAGAAATTGGATGCATGAACCTCCACCCAGGGTGAAGATTTCTCCCACTGCTGTATTTGAAGATTACCTGTGGGAGTAGGTACAGTGTAGCTAGTGTCCAGTTTGCGCCAAATGGGAAACTACTTCATCCATTAACCACATCAGGCTTTTTTCTAGTTTGATCCAGGTCTTAATGGACTTTCTGTGCAGTCACAGATGTGGACTGAGCAAGCAAGGGTGCCACAGGGGTGTGTGACTTGGATACCTCATGAGCAGGTAGACAGTCTGTTGTGTGTTCCTGCTCTAACTTATCCATGGTTCTGGAAGATGTGCCACTTCCACCTTATGATAGATCATTGATGGTCCCACCTGTCCTTGCAACATGGTGGGTCTGACAAAGGCACTTGTGGCAGGCAGACCTGGTTGGGGGACTACCTGATCACTCAGAGTTAGATGTTCTGGTATATCACAGTTCAGTTGCTTTCCAGGAGCTGTTTTTGAAAATGTGCATAGTTTTCAACTGCAGATGTCATGGCTTTGCTCCAGAATCTCTGGGTCTGTCCTGCCATAACCTCATTGGAGTTTATTATAAAAACTACAAAGTAAATATATCTCCCAACACTTAACTTTATAAAATTGAGTTTGCTGGATTGCAGATCCCAAGGCCAAGAGGACTCTTAACTGATTTGTAGACCTCATGCACATGTCTTGTTCTGATGCAATGAAAGTTAATGATCTTTCATTTCACCTGAAATATCAACAAAAGCAGTAACCAGAGATCTTTCAGGCTTCCTGGTGGGATGTGCAAGATGAAATAATCTTTTCTCAATTTGGAATGCATACCCTGGCATACCCTGAGCACTGAATCCCTAAAAATTGCACTGATGATGTGTCTCTGGATATTTCTAAAGTTTATCTCCTACCTTCTAGAATTTGTGTCTTACTAATCTAGCTCAGTCAACATAATATGTATTGGAGAACTGAGCTGTTCTTTGCAACATCCAGATGGACCAGGTATTTTTCTGGAGGAGAAAATTAATCCAGCTCATGGTGTACTATTGTCCATTCCAAGTGCATGAATTTTTTCTAATTCTCACATAAGTTAGGGATGATCAAGAGCACACTCACCAGAGTGATCAAGAACCGGACTCCTAAGGGCCACCTTGGGGAAAAATACCATGAAGGATGTGACAGGCTATGATTGTCATTCTCTAGTGTTTATCTGACTTCTGTAGGAGACAAACTGGCAAAGTAAAAGAAGATATGACAGGTCCACACAATCTCTGCATTCTGAAGCTCTTTGAAGGATGCACTGCAATGTTGGTTGTTGGAAATTATTTTCTTTACCTTCTTGGTTAGCAAAAGAACTGAGAAAGCAGTTCCCAGGGACTTGACCTCACCCACTGTAACTCCACAGGCCAGTACACATATCCAAAGCCATTATACTTATAAGTTCACGGGCCAGGGAAATTATCTTTCATGGTATCCATTGACTAATAGATGTACTGTTATTTGGATCAGGGCCAGGCATTCACTTACTACAAGATTCGCTTATATAAAACTCCATTATGTTGAGATGCTACCATTCCCTTGCTGTCATTAAGGCTAGTTCTGTTAGAACATATGCTAATGTTGAGTCATTAGCACTCCCACTGTCTGGCTCCTCTACCTTCAGTGTACTCTCCGTTGCTTGGGTAAATGCAGGGTCTGCTGAGGGCTCCTTAGACAGAAAGTGAATTTTACACTTTTACATAGTGTGGTGGCCTGAATGGTCCCCAGTGATATTTAGGTCCTAATCCCTAGAATCTGTGAATGTCACCTTATATAATAAGGACTTGCCAGATGTGATTTCAACTGAGGATCTGGAGATGAGAAATTATCCTGGATTATCCAGATGGACCTTAACCAAAAAATGCAAGGGTGCTTTTAAGAAAGAGGGAAATACTGCTGCATATGGAAGGCCATATGATCATTTCTGCAGAGTCAAAGGTGCTAAGCTGCAGGCTCTGGACAAAGGGACCACGAATCTAGCAATATGAGAAATGTAGTTCTGGAAGCCTGAGATGGGTGGGGTTGGGAGCTGGATCCTCCCTTAGCGCCTTAGAGATACCACAGCCCAGTGAGACCAGTTTGGACTTCTGGTCTCTAAAACTGGGATAGAATAAGTTTGTGTTGTTTTAAACCATCTAATGTTTCATAATTTGCTTCAGCATCCAGAGGCAACCGTTGTACATGGTATTTGCGCTGTAGTCTGTACATTTCTTGGGATCTTTTTATTCCATCTTATGTTGACGATTCTGGCATTCCTTTTTCTCTTTTAGAGGATTGTCACTACTACTGTTCTAACAGCCCTGCTAGCAATGTGTCTGCACTATTTCCTGTTAAATTCTGTAGTACATCAATAAGCTCTCCCTTTTTTTGCAGCTGTGACAAGCACAATTTTAGAGGAGGAAATGTTTATTTAGGGGCTCACAGTTTCAGAGGTCTCAGTCCATAGACAGCCAACTTCCTTCCTCAGGTGAGGCAGAACATCATGGCTGAAGAGTGCGGTGGAGCGAAAGCGGCTCACATGATAGGAAGCAGAGAGAGACTAAGCTCAGCTCACCATACACCCCAAAGACACACCCTTAAAGACCCACCTCCTCCAGCCGCACCCGACCAGCCTACAGTTACCACTCAGTTAATTCCTATCAGGGGATTAATTCACCAACTGGGTTAAAGCTCTCATAACCCAATCACCTACCTTTATTCCTTCTTCACTTGGATGCAGAGAATGAGAATGCACCCCACACACTCTCCCTATGCTTAAAGGCACACCTTGGTTGGTTCCAGAATCATCTCTGAAACCTGTCCTGAGCAGGCCTAGTGCCCCTGGCTGGGTTTTTGCTTGCTTGTTTGTTTGTTTTGGTTTTTTTTTGGCCAGATTTGATTGTGGTCACAGGCCTGTGGGCAGGAGTTAAGTTGGGGACAGTGCCTGATGGACACATGCATTGCCTTATTGAGGAAGGTTCTGGGCTTCTCTTCAAGCAAGGAAAGAAATTTGAGCCTTAGGGGTTTATGGAATCCTTAGGTCAAAAAAGCCTGGAACCCCAAATGACTGATTGTGGCGGTAGAACTGCCAGTATTTCATGAACAGCCAGGTATGTTTGAGAAAAAAGAACATTATTTATTAAGCTGGAATTCAAAGTGATTTTGCTGTCATTTTGTTTTGTTTTGTTCCAGCAGCTAGTGTACTCTGCCTTGTGAACTAATAAAATCTCCAACATATGGTAGACATTAAATTGGAGTTTGTGGAATGTTATATAAATAAATGAGTATGAGAAAATATATGAGCCATTTTTTTGTGCAAAGAAACACATAATTGTATATTTGGTCTTCCTTAGAAAATAATCTGCATGACTTAGATTTCCCCTCTGCTCACCTGCTTTTATCCTCATATATTCTAAAAATTACAATTCCTTTTAGCAACATATAAATGAGTATTTCCAAATGAAGCTAAAACATGACCAACTCAGCAGGCTGCTGTTAGGCCACGTTTGCCAAGCATGCAGCTTAAGGACAGTATGCAATTACACAGTGCTTTTATTATCTCACGAAAAAGATTGTTCATCATAGAGAATCCTGCATTTCCCAATTTCTGAAATTAAAGAACCTAGAGGCTTGTTCCAATGCGATAAGAAAAATCCATGTTCTTCAACATTCATCTTTATATTTAATTACCTACGAAGCTATAATGTGATCACTTTATCATATTTCTTTTCAATGTTCTCCTAAATCTATATTGTGTGTGTGTGCGTGTGTGTGTGTGTGTGTGTGTGTGTGTGTACATGTTCATTGTGATGATGTTTTGGAGTATGAGATCATAGAAAGTCATCATTATTTGGGAGTTTTTTGATGAAAATGTTTCCATCCTAAAAGTGGACCCTACTGCCACAGTTTTCCCCACCAAAGATTTCAGTTGGATTCTCACAGTTGCATGGAAAATTAGTAAATTGCCTGAGTATTACGCTATTCCACGCACCAATGAATTTATGTTATTATATACTTGCAACTGAGACTTAGATCTTCAACTGTTTCCAATGACAATATTAAAACTAAGTTGTTATTTAAAGTCTAATTTTATGGCTGATTGAAATGTTTAGAGTAGTTATTTCTCCTTTCTTGGAAAACTATATTTGTTAGGCCCAGCAGCTTTTTTTTCTCCACAAGTGATGAAGTTTCAAGGCACATTAAAATATATATCTGAAGAGATGGATTCAGGAAAAGAAAAAACACGAAAGTGGTAGCCCATTATGAAATTTATAAAAAACATCATTTCCATCAAGAATAGGCTACACTTACTTTTTAGCTCGTGCTGACAAAAGGATTTTTTCCTTGTAGTAATGAAATCTAGGAATGTTTGTAAATTAAAAAAAATAATTTCCAAACTATGACATATTAATGTTTTTAAAAATTATTGCACTTGCTATCACTTCATGACAGCTATTTCTTATCACTGCTTCTTAGACTAGTGTTCTCACATTTGTTGTAGATTCATGCCAAGCTGTATGAATGAGAGGAAAATGTCTTTTTAGGTAAGACTGTATATTTATTTTGTGTTCCCTCTGTCACAATATTTTGATTTCTCTTTTAGCGAGGATCTGTTTCTCTAATGATACCCGATCTTACCACCTCTTCTTCACTGAACCCTCTTTACAATGCTCCCCCTAACAAAGTCATCTTCTTGCTTGTAAGAAATTCCATATTAAAAGACATGATGAAAAAATTAATACACTATTCTGATGAATGAAAGTAGACGTGCACCCTCTCACAAAACAGAACTTTATTCATTGATTTTTGAAAGAATGTGAAAAATCATGATTTGATGAATCTGAACTTTAATATTTTCCATAGTTCTAAAACGTGCCCAAACTACGAAATTTGAAGCCCAAGATTCCTAAATCACTTATGTCAGCACATTCATGTGCACAGGTCTGAAAATTCCAGAAATGCTTCAGGGTAAATGGCACCTCTTATTCCTATTTTTGCCAAATGAATGAAAACTAACATTGAGGGAATGAAAACCATCAGTGAGATAGGGAATGGCCACATTATCAAAAGAATCAGTAACACCCAACTGACTATTAAATGAGCCCAGAGTCAGACTGATCTCCAAGACCCCCAGAACATGGCCACACCACAGAACACAGCTCCAGTGCCATCTGCCACCGTTCCCTTTGCAACTTCTGCTCCAATAGAGTTGAATTATGTTTGATTATCAAAATAACTTCCTATGTGAATTGCTGATGCTATCAAGAGGTTGATACTGCTTCTTGGTATAATAATAATATAATTAATAAAAATTTCTTTATGTTATTTTAATCAAGGCTTCTTTTAATTACACAGATCTTCCTCTATGATCTGCTTTCCCCAAAATGCTCACAAGGCGTCCCAGTCTCAAATGAGAATATGAGATCCAGATCTGATAATGAATGCACAGGAAAACTGAGCAGTAATTGCAGAGGAAATGAGTTAAATTATAAATGTTTAAGTTGAAAATATGACAAACAATTGTGTTTTGTTTTGTTTTGTTGGTACCAGGGATTAAACTCAGGGGTACTCAACCACTGAGCCACATCCTCAGCCCTTTTTCTGTTTTACTTTGAGACAGGGTTTCGCTAAGTTGCTTAGGGCCTCACTAATTTGCTGAGGCTGGTTTTGAAGTGGTGATCCTCCTGCCTTAGCCTCCCAAGTTTCTGGGATTACAGGCATGCCCCATCTCGCCCTGCAAACATGTTGTTTTGTGTGTGTGTTTTTAATGACTGCCATTCAACAACTGGCTAACAATTTGGGAAAAATAAATGAAGCTGCTTCCCAATTTATTGATTGTACTAAATAAGTTAAAAGTGATGGAAACGCCAGAGGAATTGCCAGCACAATAATGAAGGAGAAGAAGGAAACTGGAGGATAACACTACTTGATTTGCAGAGTATAAAGCTATATTAATCTGCACTGTGTGGTGTTGAATCAGGATCAGACTAATAGAGCAGAAACAGAATAGAGAGCACAGAAATTGAGCCATACTGACTGATGGTTGACAAAGGAGTCAAGGAAACCCATGGAGAACATGTAGATTTTGCCACCAACTATGCTAGAAAAACAAGACAATTTAGAAAAAAAGGGACCTAGACAGAGACCTTGTGGTCTTCATGAATATTAAGCCACAGTGAATCCCTGACCTAAATATGAAACATGAGAGTATAAATTCTTAGAAGATAACACAGGAGAAAATCTAGCTGACTTTGGGTTTGGTGAATGACTCATTCACCAAATGAATCTGGCTCATGAACTTTGAAAGAAAGAGTTGATAAGCTGGATTTTACTACAGCTAAAATTTCTGCTCTGCAACAATGTCCAGAGAATGAAAAGACAAGTCACCACTTATTGGGAATAAATATTTGTAAAAGATATCTACGATAAAGGACTTCTATCAAAATTTACAAAGAACTTAAAATTCAACTCTAAGAAAACAGTCTTATTTTTAAGATGGATCAAAAACCTGAAATGATATCTCCACCAAAGCAGACATGCAAATGGCAAATAAGCATATGAAAAGAATCTCCATATCGTATATTGGTGAGAAATAAAAGTTTGGTGGTCCACTTTCAGAATATAGCATATAACCTTAATTGGAATGTAAGACCCAATTGTAGCCACTTTAAATATAGCTCTTCCTTGTGCCCACTCCAATTTTAGAATCAACTGATGTGTAACCCCGAGCTCCTTCCATCAAGTCAAGGGTACCCCTAAGTTAGGGATAAAAGCAGGTGGACTGCCTGCCCAGGAGTGCTTGCTGGCCAGGTTGGGAAGCACAGCCTTCTGGCAGAAGTGAAATCTGCCTTGCTGAAGTGCTTCCTAAGCAGACGCTTGATTCCTGCTTCACTCTGGTATTTCTAACAGTATTATAAGAAAAATGCAAATTGAAACATCAACAAGACTCTATTACGCATTTCACCCAGTGGTCAAAATCAAGAATACCAAAATCCCCACCACTGGTGAGAACATGGAGCAACAGAAAATAACTGATTGCTTGTGGGAATGCCAAATGGCACAGCACCTGTGGAAGGCAGTTTGGCTGTTTCCTATAGGAACTCAATATACCCTGCCCTGCAGTCCAGCAGTCACCTTTCTTGGTTTTTGCCCAAAAGCATTCAGAACTGAGGTTCATGTAAAAATTTGCACACAGATGTTTATAGCAGCTTTATTCATAATTGCCCAAACTTGCAAATTGGATACAAGATTTCCCTGACCAGATGAATGGATTAAAAATGCGTGGTACATCCACACAATGGAACATTATTCAGTACTAAAATGAAATGATCTATCAGGCCATAAGAGACATGAAAAGCCATAAACGCTTTCACTCAATGGAAGAAGCCAATCAGAAATGACCACGTATTGTATGATTCCAATGATGATAATATCCTTTCTGGAAAAGGAAAAACTGACAACCCTGAACATTTCAGTGGTTGTCAGGCCCTGGAGGATTGACAGGCTATGGAGCTACTCCTGATGACACAGCAGTGGTAGACACTTGTCATTACACATTTGTCCAAACCCTCAGGATGCACAGAATGGAGAGTGAACCTGAGTATAAACCACAGACTCTGGGTAACAGTGATGTGTCAATGTATGTCCATTGATTGGAACGAATGCTTCCCTGTGGTAGTGGATGCTGAAATGAAAGAGGCCATAGCAAGGGGCAGAGATATATGGGAAATCTTGGTACTTTCCATTCAATATTTTTGTGAATCTGAACCCTTTATAAAACGTGTCTTTAAAAAAGTTGCAGATGAAATAAAGACTTCAATTTTGAAGAACAGAATGACCAAGATGTGTGTGTTATATATGTCTTATGTGCACAGAAGTATTTGCTCTTATTTTGTAGTTGGGTAGGGGTGGATATAGATACTGCTTCATGCTAAATGATGATAAAGGCAATGCAGGCTGTTAATGTGATCATTGAACTAAGAGCCACTCCTCTGTCAAAAGGGAACAGAGACTAATCAAAAAATGTTGTCCTCAAAAACAACTTGCCAAATTTATTCTATTCCTGGATTCGTTTTGGGGTTGGAAGGAATGTCATAGTTGGATGTTTGGGAGATGCGATAAAATGAAATACATGTTTTATAATAAATGTTACTCCGGTCCAAACAAAAAAGATATGAATGAAGACTTCTATAGTTTTTGAAAAAAGAATGGACTTTCTAAATATTTTATACAGGAAAGAATACGGAAAAAATAGATCTGAGTACAAAAAGTAAAGAGAAGAAAAGCTAAGAGGTACAAACATAATTAGCAGACAAGGAACTTAGAAGCCACAATCAAATGGAATTTGAAATGCATAAAAATGTCAATTTTTGAGATTATCTTGTACATGCAAATGAGACTGTGGGAAACATGCTAATCCTTATTTCAACATGGAAGTTGACATGCACATGGTTATGGACTTCAGTGTTTATGTATGTAGACTGCACTAGGTGTATATGCAGATTGTGTGCATTGGGGCACACTTGATTACTTATGGTGTTGGTGTAATCATCTCCATGTTGTGGAATTTTAATGTAATTTTGCCTCTCTTGTATTTTATTATGTTATTCTTTCCTCTCACCTACACACATGTGAAAACCATCTGTTTTATGAAATATTTTCAAAAGAAACAAACAAATGTGGATTTAATCGCAACCAGCCTTAATCAGTGTAGAAACAGGATTGTTCATGATATTTAACAGGTTGAGGAAATCTAGAGTGTTATTCTGTGCTGATCTCTCATAACTTCTTGCCTGCTCTGGTGAACATCATTGAATTGCATTCCATGGGCATAATTGAGATTGAGATAAGGGTTTCTTAAAGCAGGTTTGGATACTGTGTCTCAGACTCAAAGAAAAAGAAACTTTGATTTTACAGTGCTTTGTGTGAGTGACATCATCATTTTTTAATAAATTTAATCCAGCCAAGAGCCAGCTCCTCACTGAAACAAAAGAACAGGCATTGGAATGATCTATCAAACTGAACGAGGAAACTGCAGTCAGAGCTTGGGTGGAGAGGCAGAATGTAACAATGTGAGATATCAGATGACTTCCTTCAGCTTGCAGTTGTAGGGATTTCTTGACATTACTTGATGACTTCTCTTGAAATGAGGAAATAACATCATTATTGAAAAATTGTATAACAGTGTCAGCTTTTTGTAAAAACCAATTTGCAAACAGAGCTTTGAACTTTTTAGAAAACTATATTAATGTTACCATTTTTTCATCTGCATGAGAATTAGCAGAATGCTGCTCTTGAAATCTTTGACATTAGCTTGACAATTCCTTCCTCCAGAACAGGAATTGAAAAAGTGGTAGCCTAGTTGGAGGGACTGGTGACCAGCAAACCTCTCCACCTCCCCCTTCATCTTTCTGCCTTGTCATGACCGACCAACCAACCAACCCACGGCGGTCTGAGCCATGACCATCCTCCTGCCTTGGGCTCTGGTCCCCTTCCCTTTGCTGCCTCATGCTCCAGGATCTCTCCTTTCTGTTCTGCGTCATGCTTTTTCCTCTATAGGACATGGTTACTCTTGGCAGCAACCAGGTCCTTTCTCCCAACTTAACAGAAGAGACAACACTCTTTTTATCAACTGAACATGATACCGAAGAAAGGAATTACTTCCATTAGGCCTAGTAAAGCAGCATAGTTGCAAAGAATGTGTCGATATTTTTAGACAGGCAGATGAAATATGTGTAGGTACAATAACATAAGATCAGGGATTTGCTTTACAATGTCTTAAACACTAGAAAAAGGAAGATAAATGAGAGAAAGTGAAGCAAAATGATGATAATTGCTGAATCTAAATTATGGACAGCTAAGAGATTTTCGTACTGTTTTCTCTACTTTGTAACAAATGAGAGTAAAAACAAATAAATGCAAAAATGTTTACCCTCCAGTATGTCTTCCAACCCACCAACTCTTTATCTCTCAAACTGCAGGGGATTTCTTCTGAAGATCATCCATGCACATTATATTTAATTACTCCATTCCCATTCTCCCAGAAGCCCATTTCAGCTGAACTCATCACCTCAACACTCCGACAAAACTTTTTGTATAACAGCTTCTGGCAATTTCCACACTGATAAATTCAAGAGATTATTCTTGGTTATTTCTTGTTCTAGAGAAGCATTGACCACAGATTCATTTGGAAACATAATTTCCATTTGGGTGTTTTTCTTCCCTACTTTGAGAATTTCTTCTTTTGGCTCTTTTGTGTCCCTGGATCCTGGAATGTGGGAGCATCTTGGTTCTCAGCTTGGATTGTTTTCCTTTCTAATGAAATCAACTCCCTGAGTGATATCATTCAGGCTCCTGGTACTAATCTACATATTGATGGTTCTTAAATAGATATTGTGAGTCTTTGTCCCTGTCCTTCACTTCAAATCAATGTATTGAGTTGCCTACTCTGCACCTCCAACTGGATATCAAATAATAATCAAAACACAAATGTGTCAAAAACTCAACTCCCTATTTTGCTCACCTGACCCCTTTTCTTACCTGTAATTTCCACCTCCACCACGGGTAGGCTTTACCTTTTCAGTTGCTCAGATCTTTCAACCCCTCACTTCTCCTATCCACCATCCAAACTTGAATCAATATCTGAAAGCAGTTTTCCAAACTATATTCATTGTTAAGAACTTCAGCACTATTTTCTGAGTCCATGCTTCATAATCTCCCACCTGGATGATTAGAATGGCCAATCCATGGCCTTCCCAATTGTGTCCTGCCCCATTCACTCTGTTCCAGGGTACAGTGATCTAGGCCCTTGGGTCGAACACCATCTGTTACATACATTCTTTGGACACTTGAATTAATAATACTTTTAATGTTTGAAAACTATCAAAGGAGAACGCTCTGTGGCATACGGGCAATATGTGAACTTCAAAATTTAGTGTCCAAAAATACAGTTTTATTGCAACCCAGCCGCTATCATTTGTTGACATATGGCCTGTGGCTGCTTTTCCTGCTGCAAAGGAGTCAAGACCTTGTGACAGAGACCTCAGGGCTGCTGAATCTGAAGCATTCATGACTTGCCAACCATAAAGAGCAGAAATAAAGTTTGCCAGGTGTTCTATTTTCAACACACCACCCAGAATGATCCTTCTTTACACACTTTTCCAAAACGTTCATCACCCACCTCGAAAGAGAATTCGTACAATGGCATCAGAGTGAGATGGCTTTATGGTCAAATGGCTCACTTTGAGAGCAAAACAGGGCATTACCAACAATGACCTCTGGACGACAGCCATAAAGGGGGTCGTGGGGCAACTTGATGTCTGATGGACAATTTGACCCCCTTACCTCTCAGATCTTGGGTAAGTCTGGTTGCCATTTATCTTACCACAGTTCTGGAACTGAAATGTCAGGCTTCAGCTGAGTTGGTTCCCTGCTGAGGACTCTTCCTGGGGCAGAGACAGCTGTCTTCTGCACCTGTCCTCACAGGCCAGAGAGGGGGTTCTCTGGTGTCCCCCTTACAAATGCACAGATCCACCTGGGACTCCTAACATCCAGTAGTCTTTCTCTTCCTGCAGCGGCGGCTATCCCTGCAATTCAACTTCTCTGGTAAGTGTTGCATGTTTTCTTACTGCTGTTCACCCTGTTCTGAGCCTAGTGTCCAGAGCTAATGGCTTCTCCAAACACGCTCATCCAAGAAGAGATACAACAAATTAATGAACAGACCATGATCAGGCTGTTTTGGCAGAAGGACAATAGCTGTCTTCCAGTTGTTCCTGTGACAAGACATACAGAGAAGAAGCACTGAGAACACGTTTTCTTTTTCAGCATTCACATGTGAGCATGGGCAGCTGGTGGGGAAAAGCAGAAAAAGAAAGTTGGGAGATAAAATGGAAATCAATAGGTTATTTCCTCTACAGTTTCAATGAACTTGGAGTTTGGCTGTTATGAGGAGAGCTTTAATAAAATTTGATTTTTCTGGATGTAGTTGTGATCATCTTTTTTACCTAATTATATATCAGAAAAATATATAGTTATTAAACCATAAATCCTCAAGCAACAGTTTTAAAGGATCAGAGCTGTACTTCAGTTCATTCTCAAGCATCATAATTAGTCCTGCACATATGTGGACAAAAATAAAATTATATTATGTCTGGAATAATCACAAACATTTTGAGCCTTTCTCTGCCCCTCATTGCCAACTCACAATCTCAGTATGCTCCATCAAAACTCGTATGAGCATTTTCTCATTTGGGGTAAAATTATCAGTACATTTTACTTAGGATGATAGATGGGGAAAAAAAAACATCATATTCACACAGGACGTTTTCCAAGAATTTAAGCATGTTTTAACATAAAAAACTTAGCAATCATAGTTATTATGTTAAGAGACTAATGGAAAATAGAACTACATTCTTTTTCATTTATTTTTCCATGAATAGATATGACATTTATTTTACCAAAAAATCCATTAACTGAAAATTGATAACATCACATTTGCAAAGAACCTTGTGGTTGTCCTGATTCCTCTCCTTTAAATTAGTTGCAGAATTAAAACTCTTCAGTGAAATGATGAATTCTTAATACAACTGAGCATTGAATGTTGTAACTCTTGATGAATCCCAAACTCCATATTTGAAAAATTTAGTAAACTTTAGGTTAGGAGAGGGTCATAGCCAGAGAAGTCTATTCATACTTTACATTCAGGCTGGCACATACTTTTGCTTTTAAGAAAAATTTGAATTTTTTTCCCTAAGAGAGTTCTATAACAAAAATACAATTTTTCTACATTTTTTGGTGCATTATAGCTGTACTATTGATGGGATTAGTTGTTACATATTTGTACATGCACACAATACAACAATATAATTCTGCCATTATCACTCCCCACCATATTCCGCCTCCCTCCCTACCTCCCAACCCTGGTCCCTTTCCTCTACTGATCTCCTTTTGATTTTTAGGAGATCCACCCTACTTTTGTTTTCCTTTTTCCACCTATGAGAGAAAACATACGACCCTTAATCTTGTGAGTTTGACTTATTTCACTTAACATGATGGTCTCTAGTTCCATGCATTTTCCTACAAATGCCATAATTTCATTTTTCTTTATGGATGAATAAAGCTCCAACTATACATTTTCTTTATCCATGTAGCCATTGATGGACAGCCAGGCTGGTTCCTTGGTCTGGATATTTTGGATTGTGCTGCCATAAATATGGGTATGCATGTATCACCATAGTAAGCTGACTTCAATTCTTCATGGTAAACACCGAGGAGTGGTATAACTTGCCCAGTGCTCTGAAGAGCCTCCATTCTGATTCTATAGCAGTTGCACTTATTTACAGTTCCACCAGAGTGTAAAAGTACTCCTTTTCTCCATATCCTCTCCAGCATTTATACAACATTCTGACTGGTGTGAGATGAAATCTCAGTGTAGTTTTGATTTGCATTTCCCTAATTGTTAATAATGTTGAACTTTTTTTTCATGTATTTGTTGGCCATTTGTAGTTCCTATTTTGAGAAGTATTTAGTTCGTTTGCCCATTTATTAATTAGGTTGTTTGATTTTTTAGTGTAAAGTTTTTTGAGTTCTTCATATGTTCTAGATATCAATCCTGTTAGAAGAGTAGCTAGCAATGATTTTCTCCCATTCTGTGATTTCTTTCTTCACATTCTTAATTTTTTCCTTTGCTGTGCAGAAGCTTTTGAATTTCATGTTGTCCTATTTATTAATTGCTGGTACTATTTCCTGAGCTTTAGAGGTGCTACTGCCAAAAACATAATTTTGAGGACCAGATCCTCATTGCTATGGACTGGAAATCCAACCCCTATCATATTGGCGAGGAACATGTTTGGTCTGGTCAGTTCATTATGGTATCCCTGGTAGTGAATGTGCCTGGAACATGGAAACCTGTCGATTACAGGAGTCAAGCAGTGGACAAGTTGCTGAAGGCCTGTGAAGTCCATGATCTAGCCTGATATTCTAGGACTATGGATTTGGAACTCATGCACTGAGGGAGGAGGCACACTGATTGGGTGCAGATAATCAGAGTAGGAAAGCCAGGAAAGGGAAGGATGATTCTTTTAGGAAGAGGCAGGGTTTAAAGCCGACATCATCCCAGCTCAAGTCCTTTGGACCCGTGGTAAGGCAGAGTATCAATTCAGAAATGCAAGGTGGATGAAAACTGTTCCCCTCCCGTTGACCAGGAAGCAGAGAGAGCGGGCAGAGACAGGGAGAGAGGAAGGGGCCAGAGTCCCAGGATACCCTTAAAGGGCACACCCCAATGACTCACCTACCTCATCTCTTTTTTTTTTTTTTTTTTTTTTTTGGTACTGGGGATTGAACCCAGGGGCTCTCGACCACTGAGCCACATCCCCAGCCCTATTTTGTATTTTATTTAGAGACAGGGTCTCACTGAGTTGCTTAGGGCCTCACTAAGTTGCTGAGGCTGGCTTTGAACTCATGATCCTCCTGTCTCAGCCTCCCAAGTGCTGGGATTACAGGTGTGCGCCACTGCACCCGGCTTAAACCTCATCTCTTAAAGTATCTACTACCTCCCAATAGTGCCACAGGCTGGTGACAAGATCTTGAACACATGAGCCTTTGCTCGGGACCTTTAAAATCCAAACCACAACAAGGCATCACTTCAAATAATAGAACTACAACTAACTTGAGAATTTATTTTCAATCCACTAAACTTCACTGCCCACTTTTTAATAGACAGATATAACCAGTAATCTTTGAATCTTTAAAAATTAAGACATAAGCCTGGTACAGTGGCACATGCCTGAAATCCCAACTATTTGGTTGGGTAAAGAAGGAGGATTGCAAGTGTGAGGTCAGACTCAACAAATGAGCAAGATCCTCCCTCAAAAAATAAATAGATCGATAAGTAAGTAAGTAAATTAAATAAATAAATAAATAAAAGGTGGGGTGTGGCTCAATGGTATAGAGCGCCTGGGTTCAATTCCTATTACTATAAAAATTTTTTTGAAGTGTGCTATTTATATAGTGGAATTCACCCTGCTAACTGGTAGAGTTTGGTGAGTTTTGATAAATGTACATGGTGATCAAGACATAGACCACTTCCATCACAGCAAAACATTCTTTCCCCTTATTGTTAATCCCTTCCTAAGCCTCAACCTTTGGCAACTACTGTTCTTTTGTGTTTCTATCTTTTACAGAGCACATAATGAGTTTAAGTTCCATGGTTCTTGGTGTGTGTATCAGTCGTTCATTGAGAGTAGTATTTTGTTGTAAAGAGTCTCACCAAGAATGGCAGATTTGAGAGTCTTTGGATATCAAAGAAATAAACTACCTTGAGCAAAGGAATATTTTTCAGAAAACATCTGTTTCTCATTAGAGGCCAGGGTTTCCTAGTAGTCTCCTTCTGACATCTAAAAACAGTGTCAGTACTCTATCTGTCCTGAAATATCAGGGTAGCACACTGCCAGAAGTAACTTAGTGTACCTTAGTGTACGTGTGCACCATCGCATCAGGTTGGTTACCTGGAGCAGGACAGTTTGGTGGTGCTCAAATGTGAACATGCAATCTGTGGACTCTGTGACTCTTCAAGTAGTAACAGAAATACTGTGACTGAGGTTGACAGAACTCACTGATGATTTATATTTTTAAAATGCCAAGGAAACAAAAATCCTGGGATGGATTAGGATGACTGTAATACTCCACATTCTAGATAATCCAGCTTTCCTACTTGAAGCTTGGACACATACATCAACCTTCACTTTGCACTCTGCATACCCCTGTAGACAAAGTGATAACTCCCCACCTGCCCATTGGAAGGATCCCCCTACCACTGTCTCCGGTGACTCTGGGTGGGGATGCTCCCGATCTGGGGTGGACCCTAGCAGGACACCATTGTTTTGGAGGCTTCTGGAACCATGACGAAAGGCAGCTCCTATCTAGGACTAGCTCAGGGAACACACAGAATGGGAGATTTTTAAAACAAATTCTCTTTCAGAACCTCCAGATCCTTTCTTCATTCTACTCTATAAAAATCCACAGACAGTGATGAAAGAGCTTGCTATTGCTTGTCCAAATCATATGACAAATGTTCTATGCTACAATGGCACTATTCTAATTTCACTTCTAATTTTATGATTAATCAGGAATTTAAAACAAACCTTCAAACTTGATTTGAGAAGCAAGCGTGTGGCTATGCCTCGCACATTCACTCCTTCCCTGTCTCATATTCACGATTTCAAAAACCTGTGGCACACACAGCAGCTGCTTGTAAGAGTGATTAATAATGATGTATTTGTCTGAGTCTGCAAATGCCAAATCAGAAGTTGCAGTGACTATCATCGAGCCACATTTTCTCCTGGTTTTTGATAAGCTACTTATCTGCACTTTGAAGAACCTATTTGGATGTATGGCTCTAAAATTAAAACTAATTATCCTTGATCAGTATATTTATCTTTGTGATTATGACATATTTCATTAAGACACGATTTGTGTAAGAAATTAGTTTTTAGAAATAGAAGAGTATTTTTGCATTTTCTATGTATTCTAAAAATAGGCATCAAAATGTTACATAAATGGTACTTATTTAAAGATGTCATAAGGCTAATAATAGTATTATTGCATAGACTTCATTTCTATGTTACTGATCTTGTGCCTTCATGAAGACATACCTGTGAGGTTTTTGTGTGTGTGTGGGTAATAAGCTAGAACGTGTTCTAAAGTTATTTTTTAGCATCTTAACTTATGCTCATAAAGAATGACCATCAAGAATAGATATGAGAAATAACACTTGGAGAAAAAAATAACACTTGACCCCTTAAACTAAAATGTATTTTCTGAGGGGACAAGAAAGGAGGCCTATGTCATGAAAGAAAGCAATTTTTTTTTTTATAGAGTGGATAAGTTTTGAAGGAGCATTCTGCTTTTTGGTCTTGTTTTGCTTGTTTTTTTTTTTTTTTTTTTTCTTTCCAAAACAATCTCATTCTTGGCAATGAATGCTGTTAAGCAATGTTATCTTTCTTCTCCTTTGGGCACTGAGTGGAAATGGCGCCATGCTTATTTAGACCAGTGGTTTTCAGATGGTAGTTGGTCTGCATCCTGCTCACCTGGAGAACTGTGTTAAAATACAGCCTGTTATAAGCCAGCCTGGCGCTGCAGGCCCGGGACTGGGTCTCCTAGTGCATCTCCGATGAGTTCCCAAGCTACTTACTGGTCCTAGACCACACACTGAGAACCTCTGACTCAGATGTTTGTCAATTCCACACGCTGAACTGGTGGCATTTGATGCTGAATCTGTGCTATGGCTGAATGTTTGTGCCTCCTCCAAATTCATATGTTGTAATGAAAGAAAGTCTTCCTTAGAAAGTAGAATCAAGTTGCTCGAGAGTGTATTAGGGATCATGCTTATGTGCAAGCAATGCACAAGGAAGCCGATAATGTGTTTAAGGCAAACTTGATTAGTTTAGAGAACTAGTTTCATAGTTCACTAGTTTTCTGGACTTCTTTCCTTTCACTCTTGACCAGAGTTATCTGGTGGCATGTGTTCTGAAGGCTGAATAAAACCATACATTAATATCGAATTCTGTTTATACTAACATGCTATGGAAAAGCAGCACATATATATACTATCACAAATAGAATAAAACAATTCATAGCTCAGAAATACTTATCTCCAGACAAGTTACTGACAAAAAATGAAGTGGAAAATGTCATTCTGAACCTAGCAAATGACTGAATTGATAGCAGTGGGATTTGGGGAGGCAGGAAAATTGAAAAAAGTCCATTCTCAATTTGATTAAATTATGCAAAGCTTAAAATTTAGAAAAAAGACTTTAAAAATGAATAAAAACTTAAAAAATAAATAAAATAAAGTCATGATTAAATTATGCAAAGCTTAAAATTTAGAAAAAAGACTTTAAAAATGAATAAAAACTTAAAAAATAAATAAAATAAAGTCATGAGGCTCTGGGGGCAAGTGCATATAAAAGGGCTAGAATAAAGACTCTGCTGTCCCCACGTTTAAGTACATTTGTGCTTTTTTCCACCCAGTGTCAGCATGCCCAAAGGGCCAGAACCCACTTTCCAGTGGTGAGAAATGCACAGTGCAAACAGGGGCAGTTAGCTGCTTTTGCTGTAGAGCTTCTACTTGGGGCAGAAGGCCATGAAGGGAGAGCAGCTCAGTTAATTATACTTGATAAAGTTACTTAACCTCTTCTTCTAAAAGTGTGGCTTCCAACAAGCGTCATTGCCAACCAAGGGGAGGTTCCTAGTCTGGGAACAATATTGGCTGCACCTTCCGTCACTGAGTCACAGTGAATGCCAACTCACCGCCCGCACGCACCAGGGCTGTCTAACATTCCCTTCCACTTTCTTTCCACTCTCTTTCCTTTTCCGACATGGAATACTGGAGACTATTGTAGTATGTATTTCTGTTTTCACTCTCACATCCTTCCTTTATTCTATCATCAGAATTAACATAGGAGTTGGGTGTAGTGGCTTGTAATCCCAGTAGCTATGGAGACTGAGGCAGGAGGATGGCAAGTTTAAGGCCAGCCTTGAACAATTTAGAGAGCTCCTAAGCAACTTAGAGAGACTCTGTCTCAAAATCAAAAATAAAAAGCACTGGGGGTGTGGCTCAGTGGTTAAGTGCC